>JAZKJV010011236.1:1200000-1603270 GCA_037367405.1 Ottelia alismoides
GATCTTCCATCATAGCCGTTAGCTTTGCCAGCCGTTCGATCACTCCCCACTTCTCATCACATCCGTAGGATCGCGCCTCGACCTCGTCACGACACGTGGCCGCTCCCGATCTCGTCGATCGCATCACCCGATCTCCCATCCTGCCCACTCGTTCGCGTTTAGATCTCCACCGTTGGATCTCCAGATCCAACGGTCAGAGGTCATCGTCAACCTCCGATTATTCCCTCTCTCCCACGATTTCACCGCACGAACACCTCGCCCCCTTCCTATTACCCCACCTACTCCGACCACCATCACCACTAACCAAACACCTCCCGGTCTTCCCCCATCATCCTTCTCCCTCGCGCATACCTCCATTAACCGCCGACATGCTCCCATTCATCCCACGATCACCTCTAAACCCACGACTCACACCATCAGCTCCGCCTCTTCCCACTTCAAATACACCGCTCCTCCCGACATTGCACCCCGTCCGCCTTTACACGGGGGCTCGCCCAGCCCTCCGCCACCTCCCAGTGACAGGGGGAGGTGGCCGGATCGAGCGAAGACGACGACGCCCCCTGGTGAGACCCTCCGCCTTCGACGGTGGAGCTGCGGCGCCATATCGCCGCCCGAGCTCGCTGGGACGGCCGCCCAGCACGTGCGAAGACCCCGAGCTCCTCTCCGAGCTCAAGCCCAGGCCATATCCTCCGCCCGATCACCGGTAAGCTCTCTCTTCCTTCCTTGTATTTTTCTTCGATTTCGTCTATTTAATCAGGCCTCTCCGGCCATTCTCCCGTTCCGATGACCAGTCCCTAAGCTCCACCATCAATCCCCCTTTCTCGCGACACTCTCCGACCATCTCCTCTTTCTCTTCCAGAACCCCTTCACCCTCCGACCATCTCCTCCGCCCTCGCGGCGGAGGAGCTCCGAGCTCACACCTCCTACGCCCCTACGAGCTCTCATCCCACTCACCTACACAGTCCACTCGTGCTTCGGCTATTTGCTAACCCTGCAGGTCATCCAAAGCTTCAATGATCGGGACCCTTGCCGGAGCTGTTTGATCGAGCTTTGCAGCCATCGCCTGAGCTCCGAGGCATCGTTTCAGAGGGTCCTGGATCCTCCCCGAGCTTCCAGCTTCATCGACGTCACTCTAAGGAGCGTCGGGGAGGTCACATGCAGCCGAAGACGAGAGGCTGAGTTGGAGCTCCTTCGCCGGAGCTCCAAACTCGCCGCCAGCCGCAAGCGAAGGAGGAAGGACAGGGACCGTTGGATGGTCCTCCTTCAGCTACCATCCAACGGCCCAGATGAGGCCGCTTCATCTTCTCCAGCAACCATTGGATCGTCTCGATCCAATGGCCTTCGTGCAGCCACGTCGTCAAGCCAGGATCTCACCGCAGCCATCCGATCGTCATAATCGGATGGTCCATCTTCAGCCACGTGGCGTCATCATATCAGCACCGAGCCTCAGCATCCGAGCCTGCAGCGAGCCCAAGCTTGGGTCCGAACCAAGCCGAAGCAACCGCGCCTCTGCCGAGCCTCTTTCCGAGCCTAGATAGCACGTGCATCGCACGTGCTACTCTGGGACATTTGCAGAGATGCCCACGGATTTCTTCAAATTTGCAAAAAGGTCCCCGCGCGTTTGGTAAAGTTACAGGGAAGGACTCGCAACTTATTTTATTTACTTTTTAGTCCTTCCCAGGGACCTTTTTGTAGTTATCATTTCATGTTTTCTTGTATTTATGCCCCTGTCTTCCTTTATGCATATCTTGAGCTACATAGCTCCAATCAAGTTCATTTCAGTTTTGTTTTGAAGCTCTTCTCGTCCTCTACATTATGTCATGGTTAAATTTCAGATTTGATATTATGAACTGTGATGTGTTATTTTATTATCTAAGTGTCTTGATCTCTTTATTTATCATGCCCACTTGCTTAATGAGAGTAGAATGCTTCTTAATGCTAACTCTGTTTAACTTGCATTTTTTTGCTATGGTTCAAGTGACTTTTATATTGGGCATATCATTCGCTTTTCATGCTCATTTAATTGCATTATAAAAATTGATAAAAAAATGCATGTTTTATGTTTTAATGCATTTTCATGTCTTGTCTTGTTGTGTCTTAGTATGGTTTGACCTATAGGCTTTTAACTCAACACTTAGTTAAACACACTTAAATCTGATTAATACGAGAGAGGCTCGTGTCCCTGAGTTCGACCTTGGTATCTTGCCAAGTAAAAATAATTAACGATCACCTCATTTCGATTCATTATGGCATATATCTAAATGAGGTGATCGCTTTGATGACCCGAAACCGGCCCGACTACGATGATGAATTCCATGTGCTAAAAACACATTATTAAAGGGCCGATTTTGCGGTTCGTCAGCAGCACATCCCCCTTCTTCAGCGATCGTTGAGGAGGAACCATCATTCAGAGATACAT
The DNA here is from genome assembly GCA_037367405.1 of Ottelia alismoides. Taxonomy (NCBI): domain Eukaryota; kingdom Viridiplantae; phylum Streptophyta; class Magnoliopsida; order Alismatales; family Hydrocharitaceae; genus Ottelia; species Ottelia alismoides. Next base: position 1,202,420 of record JAZKJV010011236.1, read on the forward strand.
GTGCTGACGAAAGCCACGTGCTTCGCGATCCAGAACCGTCTGCCGGCCAAGAGGCCAGATTCAGGAGCCCCGTATGTCAGATGTCAGATTAGTGAGCAGAGGTTCGACCGGACTCTATTGGATAGCGGATCGTCTATCAACCTCCTTCCGGTAGCCCTACTCGACCGCTTTGAGTTGGGAACTCTTAGATAGAGCAGGACAGTCCTTCAGTTTGCTGATCGATCTGTCAAGAGGCCGAAGGGGTTGTTGCGAGATGTTATCGTCACTATTCAGGGCCTGCAATTCCCCGTGGACTTCGTAGTGTTGGACATGGAGATCCCTGATTCAGTGGCCGATACCCACATCATCCTCGGTCGTCCGTTCTTGGCCACAGCCAAGGCAGTGACTGATCATGATAGCGGGAAGGTATACTTTCGCGTCGAGGGCGAGAGTGTACAAATAGAGACGGTCGAGGACTACAGAGCCAGAGAGAGAGCATGCTCAGAGACCAGCACAGATACAGAGCAGCTGACAGATGTCGGGCTAGACATCCACCAGGACTGTGATTTTGTGATCACAGATGATGAGGCAGCATGGGCAGATCCTTCAGCACAGGCCATCCTCTCATTTCCAGACACCGCTGATGCCGAGATGATAGCAGAGGAGAGCTTGGAGAGCACAGCCCTGGTCCAGGATATTTCAGTGGCAGCAGAGCCGGTTCCCGATCGCGGCACGGTTTCCAGTGATGGTGGCACTGAGATCACCTTGTGTGATGGTGGTACTGATGCCACCTTGTTTGATGCAGATCCCTCAGATTCAGAGTCTGATTGGGCAAATTGTAATGATCAGATGCCAGACCTGAGTCCACCAGAGCCTACAGATGAGGAGGAGGTAGATGCAGAGCAGATCAGAGACAGTACAGTTGAGCAGCCTTCTCCAGATCCAGTTTGCGAGAGCTCGATTCCTTTCTCCCAGGCAGATTTGGCAGATTTAGCAGCATTCACACATCTTCTTCCGAATCCAGATTTGCCAGCACCCAGTTGTCCAGAGCTGAAGCCGCTCCCTACTTCGCTGAAGTATCGGTTCCTTGCGGGCGAACCTGAGATGTACCCAGTCATCATCTCCGCCGATCTGACTGGAGAGCAAGAATCCCGTTTGATGGGGGTTCTTGAAAAGAACCGCAAGGCAATCGGATGGAGCGTAGCAGATCTCCATGGGATTAGTCCATCAGTGTGCTCCCACCATATCTATCTCGAGGAAGGGGCGAAGCCGTCGCGTGAGTTCCAGCGGTGACTGAACCCCAACCTGAGAGAGGTTGTGATGAAGGAAATATCAAAATGGTGGAGTGCAGATTTTATTTATCCCATTTCCGACTCCAAGTGGGTCAGCCCCTTGCATATGGTGCCCAAGAAGACGGGCATCACGACTGTGATTAGTGAGTCAGGAGAGGAGATTGCTACACGAGTACCCACCTCTTGGAGGGTCTGTGTTGACTATAGGAGACTCAACCAAGCCACCAAGAAGGACCATTTCCCCCTGCCTTTTATTGACCAGATCATTGAGAGACTGGCAGGGAAGAGCCATTATTGCTTCTTGGATGGGTACTCGGGCTACAACCAGGTGGCCATCGCTCCTGAGGATCAGGAGAAGACCACCTTTACCTGTCCCTTCGGTATATATGCCTTTCGACGCATGCCATTTGGGCTATGCAATGCCCCCGTGACTTTTCAGAGGTGCATGCTGTCGATCTTTTCGGACATGGTAGGGGAGTGTTTGGAGGTCTTCATGGACGATTTCTCAGTCTACGGCGATGGATTCGACTCCTATCTTGACTGCCTAGACCGAGTACTCCAGCGATGTATTGAGTACCATTTGGTTCTATCTTGGGAGAAGAGTCACTTCATGGTGACTCAAGGGACGGTGCTTGGCCATATCATCTCCAACAGGGGCATGGAGGTTGATCCGGCCAAGGTTGATGTCATTAGAAAACTTGCACCGCCGTCCAATTTGAGGCAGCTACGGTCATTCCTGGGGCACGTTGGTTTTTATCAGAGATTTATTCATGATTTCAGCAGGATTGCTGATGACACGCCTGAGCACTCGGGTATAAGGTACTAAATATGTCGTTGCGACCCAAGTGATCAGACGATGTCAATCAAGAAAAAATGAACCACTCAGAATAGATAAAATCGGTCAAAACTCAAAACAGCGGTCCTGCTATTGGATTAACCTGGTATAGCACCCAGGGTCGAACTCAAGGAGCACGGGTTGGCCTCTCGGCCTACGAAGTAGTAAAAAGAAATAAAATGAAAGAAGAAACTATTTTTAGTGATTTTTAATTTGTTTAATATTTTTTTGGATTTTTTAATGTATAAAGAAAATAAGAAAAGTAAACAAGCACACACTTCAACAAATTATTTAAAGCACTAAAAATCAACCAAAAATTCAAATAAAAATATTTTTATGTGTTTTATAATTTTTAATATTTTTGGTGAATTTTTGAGAATTTTCTGATGTTTATTTAATTTTCTAAAAATCAAAAAGTGGCAGAAAGACAAGGTACTGTCCAGCCGAGCTAAAAGGGCTTAGATAAAATATCTAAAGCCCCCAAGTTAGCTGGGAGGTAATTTTCCTGTAAAGAAGATTACACAAGGAAAATTTAGGTACCAATTTTATTATTTTTGGGTTTTTGGTTTAATTACTAGAATTTTTATAAGCTTTTATGTATTTTTCAATTTTTAGTGGTTTTCAGTAATGAAAAATAGCCAAAATTGGCTAGAAAATCAAACTAAGCAAGACAAACAATGGGTAATTTTTATGGAATTTTTAAATGAGTTTTAATATTTTTTTGGGGTTTTCAAAGTTAGGCAGTGACAAAATTAAAGGTTTTTGATTTTTTAAAAATAACAAACGAAATAAAAAATGTCCTCAAAAATCCACGAAAATTTTACACCATGGCAGGAGCCATGTATCCAATTTTCGTTGGATTTGGAGGTGCTTTGCTATTTTATTCAAAAATAAAGAGAGGGTACAGTGTATAGGGACCAAAGTGCAAATACCCAAAGTTCTGGGGGGTCTGGTGCAAAATACCCGGCAAAACACGCGCCACGCACGTGCTTGGGGCACACAGGGACCCAAATGTAATAAAAATAAGTCCCGAGGACTTATTGGTAACACGTACCAAAAGTCCAGGGGCTTATCTGCAAAACACCCAAAATAACATGCACATGTGGAAATATATCACGCACAGGGGTATAAATGCAAATAAGTAAAACTTTTCATTCAATCAGGAACAACCAGAAATACATGGGCCTCTATTGCAAATAATCCAGACAAACACGTGACGAAGCACGTGGCATACAACGCACAGGGGTATATAAGCAAATAAAATAAAGTACGAGGTCCACTATGCAAATAACCCTAAAACTAAACAACTAAGTTCAATATTTACAGGACTAAAACGAAATAAAAAGAAAGACAGGGCCTAAGGGTAAATTACCCTTTATTAAGCGGAGCGGCTGGATGGCTGCCACGTGGAGGGATCTACGGTCTGAATCAAGTGGCACGCCAGCGCTGGGGTTCTCGGGCTGATCCAACGGTCGGGGCCGAGCCACGTGTAGATCTAACGGCTGGGATCAGACTCCTCAGATCTGACGTCGAAGGGAGCTCCAGGGACGAACGATCCAGATGGCGCATGGAGCAGGAGGCTGATCGAACGGCGATGGAGGATGCTGGAAGAACAGGTCCCCGGCGAGACTCGCCGGCCTCGTGCGAGCGCAGCTGACCTCATGGGAGCACTCTGAAGGTCGGAGAAGAATCGTGGAGGGCTCCCGCGTCTGCCGGTAGGCTCCGATGATCGAGCCGAGCTCCGAGAAGCTCAGGCGAGGTCGACGGAGCTGGGCCTCCTGGCCTGAATGACCCAAGCCCTCAGATGGGCTTGGTAGCACCTGCAAAATAGCTCAGGAGACTCGCGGGTCGAGGGCAAATTGCCTCGACCCGGTTAGGCGTAGCGACGGTGAACGGTGGGTCAGAATGGCGAGCTCCGGCGAAGGTGGTGGACGGAGGAGCTCGGTTCCCAGCTCTTGTGCGAGCTGGGTTGAGCGGAGGGGTGCAGAAGGTGCGTCGGAAGGAGGCGAATGCGATGGTCGACTCCGATGATCGAAAGGGGAAATGGAGTGGTCGGAATCGAAGATATACGGCGGCGACGCGATTTGGGCGTAAATGGAAATCGATGAAAAAGGAAAGCCTAAAGGGCTACCTCGGTGGTCGGAGAGACTGGGGAGGAGCTGCTGAAGCTCCTGGTCGTCGCCTCAAGGATCGTCTCCCTCCGAGGCTCGGAGCTCACGCTGGTGGCGGAGCTACGGCGGCTGTGCTCGCCGGATCGATGGACTCGCCTCCTCTCCTCGCTTCAACAGGCTCAGACGCGAGCTGTCACCTCACGCACTCTCTGGAGCTCACAGGAGAAGGAAACAAATGGCCAAAGATGGAGAAATGAGGAGGCGGAGCTGCAGCTAAATATGGCTAGGGGTCCGGCTAGGAGAGGTCCGGGCAAGCTCTGGAGCGCGCGGATCCCGAGGATGCGGCTCCGGCGAGGATGTCGGATGCGAGGTTAAGGATTCGGACCCGGGATTTAGGTGATAGGCATTCGGGTTTAGCGGGGAAAAATCCGAGAAATCAGGGGACCCGCTAAGGCCCGTGCAAAGTGGTCCTGGGGGGGGGGGGTAGTTGACCTGGCGGTCAACATCCCCAGGACCCAATAGAATCAGGCAACGTGGCTGAATTTTGAAGTGAAAATTAAGGGTAGCTAGGGCCCGATTCAGCAAAAACTTAAAACATGAAAGATTTTTATTTTATTTTTTTCTATTTTTTGGTGATTTTTAATAGTTTTTTCGAAATAAACATAAGCTATATACAATATAATACTATACATAGGTATATATACAATATATAGGGTTTTGATTTTTGATTTTTTTTAATTGTTATTTTTGTGCAATTTTATTCTTATTTTATATTTTTTTCATTATAAAATAAGGAATAAAAAGGGTATTTTTATTTTATTTTTATTATTTATTTACATAGGTAAAATAAATACATATATACATCTATATACATGGTATATGTACAATGTATTTTTGTATTTTTAATTTTGCTATTTTTATTTTGCTTTTGTTTTAATTGTTTTTATTTTATTTATTTACAATATATAACATAGAATATTTACAAAAAGTTTGGAAATTAATTTTATTTATTTACAAGGTTAAATAAATACATAGAAGTGGTTTATGTACAAGATGAAAAGGGGTGTTTTTGTTTCTTTTTGATTTTTAACTTTTTCTTTTGCTTTTATATTTATAAATATGTACAAGTATTTACAAGCATATTTTTGGTGAGGAAAATATCTTTATTTTATTTACATAAATACTTACACATGAGCCCCTATCTCCCTCTACTTTGGCTTTTATGCGGTCAGGCCCATGCTGAGCTCTCCCTTGGGTTAGGTTGCTCAATATTTATTCTAAATATTTCCCTCTTTTTCTTTTTAATCTTTATTCTTTTATTTTTGCACAAAAACATGCTAATTATAGGTTTTTACACAATGCATGCTTTTGGTAATTATTTGTATTTACATATATCTACATGCATTTGCAAAGGTTTTTGTAGCTAAAATATAAGAATAAAGAGTGATGAATGAGTATTCATCACCCCCCTATACTTAACTTTGCTAGTCCCTTAGCAAACACTTATTTGAAAAAGAAGTGAAAAAGAAAGAAAGAAAAAGAAAAAGAGGATGTACATGGATCAAGGTTGATTATTAAACTTGCCTTCATTAAATTGGGGTATGGAGCTCGATCAGATCTTTGGATTATTAATGTGTCGGAACCTTACTTAGACTTAAGCTTAAAACTCAACAGCCTCTAAATTCCACTAATCTATAACCAAGACTCCTCAATGCTCCAGATCAGAACAAGTCATCAATAACAAACCCTGAAGACCATGAATCTTTTCTTGTCCTGTGAAAGTGAGGTCTAAACTCTCCACCTCAGAAATGGCAACTTGACAACCCTCCCCAACAAGGTAACTCTATGACCTCAATCTGGCCACTCTTTCCTCGAGGAGCGGGGTATTCCCTTCTAAGTTCAAGTTCAACCGGCTCAAGAAGAGGAGGAAGAAGAGAATGGGTCAAGGCCAGTGTAGCCAAGTACCCTTGGGAGCTTGACCAGTGTAGCCAAGTCTCCCTGCTGCAAGCTACAACAGGTGGAACATGAAACCAAGCTTTGCTTATTACACTCTATATACATACTCCGGTGGGATTATCATTTTCTATCAGACCCACCACTTTTTTTGAGTTCTTTTCTTTTTGCACATTTTTTTTTCAAGTGCATCTGTACAACATATACATGTGCAGCATATATACAAGGAGTTTTTCCTCTTGAGCCAGTAGACTATCCCTCTTTTGAAGCTTTATTGCAACCCACAACTCCCGTCGTTAGACTTCATTGCAACCAGACCAAGTTGAGACGCACTTCCTTCACTAAAAGAAGAAGAGAGGTTCCGCCTAGAAGTACTACCCTCATATGCTACCCCAAGTCAAGGAAGACTGCCTCCTCACCACCTCATCCGTGGAGAGCTCGGTGCATAGTGTTGGTGTCCAAGTAAAGCCATAATCTATATGAGCCATGTGTTGTTGTTAAGTGCTCTACTTAGGCTCATTGAGATGACATGTGATCATAGCCTAGTGGACTCAAAGAATTAAGTCACCATGGACCTGAAAAGCCTTAAACCTAAGCCCTATAAGGTTCCTCTTAGAAGTTAGGTGGATTAAGATCTTAATCAAGCTCCATTTCTCAATTTGATTCCAGGCTAGTTTAAATGTCAACTATCATCCAGAAAAACTATATACATATGTACAAAAGATGCTTATTTACACATATTTTACAAACATGCAAAATTTTTGAAAAATGTTTTGAAATCATGAATGGATGATGCATGAAGTGCAAGTTTTGCAAAAAGATATTTACACACATTTACACAAGATTTTTGCGAACTTTTGATTTTTAAAACATTTTGGAAAAATTTTGTACTATATACATAATTTTGATAAGAAAATATTTACACAAACTTTACACAAAAGATTTTTGAAATCATTTTTACAAAAATAATTTGTACACTAGCTATTTATGTGCAAATAAAGGAAGTTTATGTACATGAAAATTTTTTAATTTTTGTGATTTTTAGCCATTTTATTTATTAACACACTCACACAAAGTATGAGTTATGGCTAAAGTATATATGAAATATATACACACCCCCCTATACTTAGCTCGAACGCTGTCCTCAGAGTCAAGAGCGATGAAGAAGACATAACTCGTGCTAGGTATTGGGAAGTGAAAAGAAGGGCTATATACAAAGAAGAATGAAATGAAAAGTCAAGAGGGTCTCGGGTCTTCCCCCTATACTTAGGATTAAATAATCCTAAGTATAGCAGGCTGTACACTAAGGGAAAACCGAGTGGAGAATGTACAGGGTCTACCACCCCCCTATACTTAGGGTAAAATATCCCTAAGTATAGGCAACAAAACAGGAGTAGCAATACACGAAGAAAATCACGAATATGTACAAGATGGAGGGTCATCACTCTCCCTATACTTAGGGTGAAGAACCTTAAGTATAGGCAACGACAGAAGTGATGGAACAGAACAAAGAACAACCTGGTGTCTCCACCCCCCTATACTTAGGATGAGCAATATCCTAAGTATAGCAAAGATAATCCTAAGCGAGACCTGGGGTGAAAACAAGAATGGAAGAAAGAAGGATCAAAATAAGATGAAACACGTATATAGAAAAGAGTACAATGTTGAGGTGCCTCTCAACAAGCGCTAGGTTTTACGCCCCTAGCTGGGCGCAAAGGCTAGGACAATGCAGTATCAAGGTTCAGGACGACATCGGTAAGGCGAATGTCGTACTGTCGTCGCAGTCTCGGTGTGAGAACAACGACAAACTCAATCGTGTAAAGTAAGACACCCAGGTATGCAATCAGGCGGGTGTCTGCTACCGGCCAATAATATGAGAAGAAATGATCGGGATCCGATAGCACAAAAGAAATCATCGGCTCTGGTTTAGACTGGAGTGAGAGTATGGAGCCGAAGAAATCACACGTGGAGAATGATTGATCAGTAATAGAATCCTCCACGTCAATCAGTGTCTCAAACAGGTATGGACAATCAAGATCAGGAGACTCTCTAAACAGAATGATATCTGATGAATAGAATGGAAGAAGATCAGGCAGATCATCGAATATCTCCAGGATGGGCTCATCCTCGCGAGGGTCGTCGAGGTGAGAAGACTCAGAATCAGAATGATATAAAGACTCGGTTTCGTGTTCCGCCAGATCAGAAACACTCTCAGTAGGTGAAGCCGAGTACTCATCGAGTGGGGCATCCTCCCGCAGATAACCCTCGGGGAGAGATGCAGGATCAGAAGTGACAAGAAGAGGATCAGGATCTAGATTGGCATCTGTGCTGCTATCAAGTATCCACTTAGTGCACCAGGCTGCATCATCATCAAAAGTGTAGGTCTCGGCAATCTGGAAGCAGGAGAAGGTACTAGTCAACACCGCGGAAGCTGGCAAAGTGTCTGCGGCTGATCCTCGCTCTGCGGCTATGCTGTCTGTCAGCTGGTCCTCAGGAAATGTAGCTATCTCAACAAAGTGGAGGACAAAAGGCTCGAAGACAGGACTCTCTATATCAACTCTGTCAAAGTGCTGTCCCTCCTCAAGCTGTGGCTGCTGGGCTGAGTCCTGGTGACTGTCTGCATCCAAGAAGTGTCTCTGCAGGAAGGAAACTGACTCCTCCGGGACTGGAAACTGAAGTAGCTGAGTCAATGGCTGCAAAAGCTGGGGCTCCTCCGGCTCCTGGAGTATCAGAAGATCTGATATCCAAGACTCGTCAACTGAGAACTCTGGGACTGACTCGAATTCTAGCTGGAAAACCAGCGGGAACTCAAGTAGACTCTGGGTCCGAACCTCTGCTAAGGAAGTCATCTCCTCTGTCCGTGGTGCTGTCAGCTCCATGTCCTCGGGCTGGTGTGTAGAAACTGTCTCATCATGTAAAGTGACACACCGCACTGGTACTGCATCGTCCGCATGTGTTGTCCCGACCATGGCATCTCGCGGAGAAGATCTCTGTGAAAGTAAACTCGAGATGGTGTCCAGGAAGTGAATGTCGGAACTGCGGTGTGAACCGCCACATGTGGTAATCACCAGTGCAAGCTGCTCTGCGGTCATCCCCCGCATGGAGATCTCAATCAAGTCTGTAAGTGGAAGTCCGTGCTCAGGAAATCTCCTCAAGAGGTCAAGAAACCTCGGCCATGCCTCGTGCAATGGCTCCTGGGGGTCGACTGAAAAGTCCATGATCAAAGACCACATAAACTCTGCTCTACGTGGGGGAAAGTATCTCTGCAAGAACTCTCGGCGTAGCTCTCCCCACGTCTCGAATGTCCTTCCCAATCGTCGGTGCCATCTCATGGCTCTGTCGTGAAGCGTGAATGGGAAGGTCCTGCTCATCAGCTCCTCCGCAGTGACATCTGAATATCTCTGTGCTCTACAAAACTCCTCGAAAGCGGACAGGTGAAGATACGGCTCCTCGTGCGCCTCTCCTGAAAACGTCGGCAGTCGCTAAATGTAATCCCAATCCAAGACGAATGGACCTAGTGTAGAAGCTGACTGAGCTCCATGTGCTATCTGCTCCTCCATCCTTCTGGAATAGGATATGTCTGCTGATCTCCACTGCTCTCTCTGGTCCCCAATGGAGTGCGCTCTCAACTCAGCAACAACATCGTCCGGGTCTCGCATCTGCTCTAGCTGGTATCCTCGGACGTCTAACACAACATGCCCAGAGTGATGAGATGAAAGGGGGGAGGGAGCGGGGGGTTGGTCAGAGATCCAACCTCCCTAGAAGGTGGACTGGAGTGATGATCAGAAAGCGAAGAAAAAGCCGCAAGAGCCGGCTCACAGTGAGGGGGATCCATCATCCAGGGGAAAAGGAGGAGAGAAGAGGAAGACTGAAGGGAGGTGAGTGAAGGAAATAGATGAAGGAAGAAGAGAAAGGATCGAAGGGATCTGGCAATCAAACAAGATGAACAAGCAAACCCCCAATTCACCTACGCACACAGAGCTGAAGACCGAAGGGATCGGTCAATTATCTTGTCAATTTTATTTTAGGTGATCATCCAGTCTATCAGAGCGATTACGTGAGGTCAATAAGTATCCAGATCCTTCTCAACCGACTGTCCCGTACTGAAAGCCGGTAATCAGTCAAGAAAAGATCGGAGGCTCTATCCTAATGTGCGGATCACTCTCTCGCTCATCCAAACCAAACAAGGAGGGGGTTACTCTCCCCAAGACAGATTTTCAGTGAAGTGTCTTTTAGGTCAAGTATGATTAGCAGTCCCGATTTTATTGTTTTTGTTTTTAGATATTTTTCAATAAAAAGAAACGCCTAACGAATTTTTCGGTTCTCCTGATTATTTAATCCAAAGCAGGGGGAGAAGACAAAAAAGCCGATGCACGATAAATCAATGATGCATGCAAAGTAAGGAAGGCGTACCTGACTCCAGCACTCTACATGCAATAAGACAGAAAATAAACTACCTAAATGATGCAGCGGTGAAAACGAGTCCTAGATGAGTAAGTTCTACACGCAGAACCGTCTAACCGGTCACCGACCTCCAAGCCAAAGGGTCCGGTCTTGGCCCACCCCTCCTCTGCCCGACAAATCGGGGGTAGGAGAAAGCGCTTTACAGGATGGGTTGCGGCACGTAGGCTACGAAGGTGATGAGTCGGTTATTTTTATTAATTGATTATTAGTAGGTCCAATTAGCGTACTATAGGTACAAGCAAGCAATTAGGTGTGGGGATCCTACTAATTACGGCACAAGCAAGTGAAATTCCTAAGTCTAGGGGCTCGATCAAAAACCGCGTAAACACCGGAAAAGGCAGTAAGAAAAGAAAAGAAAACCGCGTCAAAAACCGCGAAAAACTCCTAAGGGTCCCCCGAGCACACCGGTGCTCGGTGAAACAGACCCGCTAAGTGTTCAAGCAATGTCCAAGTCCAGTTTGAGTCCATGTATTATTACAATAATAATGGAATAAAAAGAAAAATCCTTTCCCACTCAACTCTCTCTCACTCTCTCCTGTGGCACCGCAAAGAAAGGAGCCGCCTCCGAGTCTCGCAGTTGCGTCGGCTTCTCGAAATCGGCCGCCTCGATCCTCGGGCCCTCGCAAGAAAGAGTAGAGTGGTCAGACCAAAATAATCAAATAATCAAATAAGAAAAATAAATGAAAATGGAAATAAGGGTATATGTGCAAAAATGTAAAATAAAATAAACACTCAAAATAAAACAAAGACAAAAATAAAAGAAAAAGAAAATAAAACAAAATAAAACAAAAATAAAATATAGACAAAAGCCGCGAAAACAAAATCAAAGAGAAAATAAAAACTACTAAGCCGTGCTCCCCGGCAACGACGCCATTCTGATGACACGCCTGAGCACTCGGGTATAAGGTACTAAATAGGTCGTTGCGACCCAAGCGATCAGACGATGTCAATCAAGAAAAAATGAACCACTCAGAATAGATAAAATCGGTCAAAACTCAAAACAGCGGTCCTGCTATTGGATTAACCTGGTATAGCACCCAGGGTCGAACTCAAGGAGCACGGGTTGGCCTCTCGGCCTACGAAGTAGTACAAAGAAATAAAATGAAAGAAGAAACTATTTTTAGTGATTTTTAATTTGTTTTATATTTTTTTGGATTTTTAATGTATAAAGAAAATAAGAAAAGTAAACAAGCACACACTTCAACAAATTATTTAAAGCACTAAAAATCAACCAAAAATTCAAACAAAAATATTTTTATGTGTTTTATAATTTTTAATGTTTTTGGTGAATTTTTGAGAATTTTCTGATGTTTATTTAATTTTCTAAAAATCAAAAAGTGGCAGAAAGACAAGGTACTGTCCAGCCGAGCTAAAAGGGCTTAGATAAAATATCTAAAGCCCCCAAATTAGCTGGGAGGTAATTTTCCTGTAAAGAAGATTACACAAGGAAAATTTAGGAACCAATTTTATTATTTTTGGTTTTTGGTTTAATTACTAGAATTTTTATAAGATTTTATGTATTTTTCAATTTTTAGTGGTTTTCAGTAATGAAAAATAGCCAAAATTGGCTAGAAAATCAAACTAAGCAAGACAAATAGTGGGTAATTTTTATGGAATTTTTAAATGAGTTTTAATATTTTTTTGGGGTTTTCAAAGTTAGGCAGTGACAAAATTAAAGGTTTTTGATTTTTTAAAAATAACAAACAAAATAAAAATTGTCCTAAAAAATCCACGAAAATTTTACACCATAGCAGGAGCCATGTATCCAATTTTCGTTGGATTTGGAGGTGCTTTGCTATTTTATTCAAAAATAAAGAGAGGGTACAGTGCACAGGGACCAAAGTGCAAATACCCAAAGTTCTGGGGGGTCTGGTGCAAAATACCCAGCAAAACACGCGCCACGCACGTGCCTGGGGCACTCAGGGACCCAAATGTAATAAAAATAAGTCCCGAGGACTTATTGGTAACACGTACCAAAAGTCCAGGGGCTTATCTGCAAAACACCCAAAATAACACGCACATGTGGAAATATATCACGCACAGGGGTATAAATGCAAATAAGTAAAACTTTTCATTCAATCAGGAACAACCAGAACTACAGGGGCCTCTATTGCAAATAATCCAGACAAACACGTGACGAAGCACGTGGCATACAACGTACAGGGGTATATAAGCAAATAAAATAAAGTACGAGTTCCACTATGCAAATAACCCTAAAACTAAACAACTAAGTTCAATATTTACAGGACTAAAACGAAATAAAAAGAAAGACAGGGCCTAAGGGTAAATTACCCTTTATTAAGCGGAGCGGCTGGATGGCTGCCACGTGGAGGGATCTACGGTCTGAATCAAGTGGCACGCCAGCGCTGGGGTTCTCAGACTGATCCAACGGTCGGGGCCGAGCCACGTGTAGATCCAACGGCTGGGATCAGACTCCTCAGATCTGACGTCGAAGGGAGCTCCAGGGACGAACGGTCCAGATGGCGCCTGGAGCAGGAGGCTGATCGAACGACGATGGAGGATGCTGGAAGAACAGGTCCCCGACGAGACTCGCCGGCCTCGTGCGAGCGCAGCTGACCTCCTGGGAGCACTCTGAAGGTCGGAGAAGAATCGTGGAGGGCTCCCGCGTCTGCCGGTAGGCTCCGATGATCGAGCCGAGCTCCGAGAAGCTTGGGCGAGGTCGGCGGAGCTGGGCCTCCTGGCCTGAATGACCCAAGCCCTCAGATGGGCTTGGTAGCACCTGCAAAATAGCTCAGGAGACTCGCGGGTCGAGGGCAAATTGCCTCGACCCGGTTAGGCGTAGCGACGGTGAACGGTGGGTCGGAATGGCGAGCTCCGGCGAAGGTGGTGGACGGAGGAGCTCGGTTCCCAGCTCCTGTGCGAGCTGGGTTGAGTGGAGGGGTGCAGAAGGTGCGTCGGAAGGAGGCAAATGCGATGGTCGACTCCAATGATCGAAAGGGGTAATGGAGTGGTCGGAATCGAAAATATACGGCGGCGGCACGATTTGGGCGTAAATGGAAATCGATGAAAAAGGAAAGCCTAAGGGGCTACCTGGGTGGTCGGAGAGACTGGGGAGGAGCTGCTGAAGCTCCTGGTCGTCGCCTCAAGGATCGTCTCCCTCCGAGGCTCGGAGCTCACGCTGGTGGCGGAGCTACGGCGGCTGTGCTCTCCGGATCGATGGACTCGCCTCCTCTCCTCGCTTCAACAGGCTCAGACGCGAGCTGTCACCTCACGCACTCTCTGGAGCTCACAGGAGAAGGAAACAAATGGCCAAAGATGGAGAAATGAGGAGGCGGAGCTGCAGCTAAATATGGCTAGGGGTCCGGCTAGGAGAGGTCCGGGCAAGCTCTGGAGCGCGCGGATCCCGAGGATGCGGCTCCGACGAGGATGTCGGATGCGAGGTTAAGGATAGGTGATAGGCATTCGGGTTTAGCGGGGAAAAATCCGAGAAATCAGGGGACCCGCTAAGGCCCGTGCAAAGTGGTCCTGGGGGGGGGGGGTAGTTGACCGGGCGGTCAACATCCCCAGGACCCAATAGAATCAGGCCACGTGGCTGAATTTTGAAGTGAAAATTAAGGGTAGCTAGGGCCCGATTCAGCAAAAACTTAAAACATGAAAGATTTTTATTTTATTTTTTTTCTATTTTTTGGTGATTTTTAATAATTTTTTCGAAATAAACATAAGCTATATGCAATATAGTACTATACATAGGTATATATACAATATATAGGGTTTTGATTTTTTATTTTTTTAATTGTTATTTTTGTGCAATTTTATTCTTATTTTATATTTTTTTCATTATAAAATAAGGAATAAAAAGGGTATTTTTATTTTATTTTTATTATTTATTTACATAGGTAAAATAAATACATATATACATCTATATACATGGTATATGTACAATGTATTTTTGTATTTTTAATTTTGCTATTTTTATTTTGCTTTTGTTTTAATTGTTTTTATTTTATTTATTTACAATATATAACATAGAATATTTACAAAAAGTTTGGAAATTAATTTTATTTATTTACAAGGTTAAATAAATACATAGAAGTGGTTTATGTAAAAGATGAAAAGGGGTGTTTTTGTTCTTTTTGATTTTTAACTTTTTCTTTTGTTTTTATATTTATAAATATGTACAAGTATTTACAAGCATATTTTTGGTGAGGAAAATATCTTTATTTTATTTACATAAATACTTACACATGAGCCCCTATCTCCCTCTACTTTGGCTTTTATGCGGTCAGGCCCATGCTGAGCCCTCCCTTGGGTTAGGTTGCTCAATATTTATTCTAAATATTTCCCTCTTTTTCTTTTTAATCTTTATTCTTTTATTTTTGCACAAAAACATGCTAATTATAGGTTTTTACACAATGCATGCTTTTGGTAATTATTTGTATTTACATATATCTACATGCATTTGCAAAGGTTTTTGTAGCTAAAATATAAGAATAAAGAGTGATGAATGAGTATTCATCAATTGCCCGGCCGTTGACTGACCTCTTGACGAAAGACACCGAGTTCCTTGTCGATGACAAGTGTCTTTCGTCCTTTGCGACTCTCCAGCAGTGTGTGATTGAGGCTCCTGTTCTCAAGCCGCCTGATTGGTCTCTCCCATTCGAGATCATGATGGATGCCTCCGATTTTGCCGTAGGGGAAGTGCTGGGACAGAGGAGGGATGGAGTTCCATTTGCTATTCACTACGCTAGCCGCACATTGGATTCCGCCCAGCGGAATTACACGGTCACAGAGAAGGAGATGCTAGCCGTAGTATTCGCCCTAGATAAGTTTCGATCTTATATCATTGGATCTAGAGTGACCCTGTACACAGATCACACCGCCATTAGGTACCTCATGGAAAGAAGGATGCCAAGGCCAGATTGACTAGATGGATCCTTCTACTCCAGGAGTTCGACATTGAGATCAAGGATAAGCCTGGAGTCAAGAATGTGGTGGCGGATCACCTCTCCCGTTTAGAGCAGCCTGAGGAGTCTGAGAAGATTGATCCCATTCGTGAGACCTTCCCAGATGAGGCGATCCTTGCTATCGCCTCACTCCCGTGGTATGTCGATATTGTGAATTTACTCGTTGTTGGGAAAGTCCCACAAGATTGGCCCAGGCAGAGGCTTGAGACCTTCCTTGCGAAGGCCAAGTCCTACCACTGGGAGGATCCCATCCTTTACCACGAAGGAGGGGATAGCGTCTGGCGGCGGTGTATTCCTCAGGATAGCATCCTCACTTACTGCCATAAGCTTGAGGCAGGAGGACATCATTCTGGGAGGAGAACGGCACAGAAAGTGCTCCAATCCGGCTTATGGTGGCCTACCCTCTTCAAGGACTCTGATGAGTTCGTGAAGAGGTGTACTGACTGTCAGAGGATGGGCACTTGTGGACAGCGTGATATGATGCCGATGCAGCCCATTCACTTTTGTGAGGTTTTTGACGCATGGGGCATCGATTTCATGGGTCCATTCCCTAAGAGTTAGGGATTTGAGTACATTCTGTTGGCCGTAGATTATGTTAGTCGTTGGGTTGAGGCTATCCCCGCCCGAGCCGCTGATGCGAGGACAGTTTGCAGATTTTTGAGGAAGCACATCATCACGCGGTTCGGGGTTCCACGAGTTTTGATTTCTGATGGGGGGTCTCAGTTCATCAACGACCAGGTGAAGGCCCTTGCTAGCGAGTTCGGCATAGACCATCGTGTTGCTATACCTTACCATCCACAGACGAATGGTCTAGCCGAGGTGTCGAATAGGGAGATCAAGACTATATTGCAGAAAGTCGTCCGCCCTGACCGAAAGGATTGGTCACAGCTTTTGGACTCGGTCTTGTGGGCATATATGACGTCTTTCAAGACACCATTGGGCACATCTCCCTTTCGCCTCGTATATGGCAAGCCGTGCCATTTGCCTGTTGAGTTGAGGCACAGGTCACTATGGGCAGTTACTGATATTCTTATGGATCCAGATGGTGTAGGAGACCAGAGGAGGGCAGAGTTAGCAGCCCTGGAGGAGTTGAGAGATACCGCTTTCTCAAACAGCCTACAGTATAAGGAGAGAGTGAAGGAGTGGCATGATTCTCACATCAGCCACAAGCATTTTGAGATTGGACAGAGAGTATGGCTGTTTGATGCGAGGCTTCGTTAATTTCCAGGGAAGCTACAGAGCAAGTGGAAGGGACCCTACTTGGGTCAGAAAGGTACACGACAACGGTAGCATTGATATATCCGAGTTGTCTTCTGAGAGTACCTTTCGTGTGAACGGCCAGCGGCTCAAGCCATTTCTAGATCATGAGCCGCGGGTCGTTGATCTTGCCCCTATTCATTTTGTGTGAGATGTGGTCTTTGACTCACATCTAATGCATCTCACGCCTGAGTTTCACTGATCCTCTGCCTTGTATAGATCCAGATGACTATATCACTACATTCTTTTAGTCCCACATCCCTTTCTTCATCTATTGATTATGCCATACTTAGGGTGCACTTTACCCTAAGTATAGGGGGGATGTGAGACCTTTGGGTATTTCTTTTGTTTCTGTCTACCCCTGTTTTTGCTGCCTATACTTAGGGATATTTCACCCTAAGTATAGGGGGGTAGACCCTGTACATTCTCCACTCGGTTTTTCCCTTAGTATACATCATGCTATACTTAGGATTACTTGATCCTAAGTATAGGGGGAAGACCCGAGACCCTCTTGACCTTTCTATTTCATTTATTCATCTTTGTATATAGCCTTCCTTTTCACTTCCCTATACCTAGCACGAGTTATGTCTTCTTCATCGCTCTTGACTCTGAGGACATCGTTAGAGCTAAGTATAGGGGGGTGTGTATATATTTCATATATACTTTAGCCATAACTCGTACTTTGTGTGAGTGTGTTAATAAATAAAATGGCTAAAAACCCTAAAAATCACAAAAATTAAAAATTTTTCATGTACATAAACTTCTTTTATTTGCACATAAATAGCTAGTGTACGAACTATTTTTGTAAAAATGTTTTCAAAAATCTTTTGTCTAAAGCTTGTGAAAATATTTTTGTATCAAAATTATGTATATAGTACAAAATTTTTCCAAAATGTTTTGAAAATAAAAAAGTTTGCAAAAATCTTGTGTAAATTTTGTGTAAATATCTTTTTGCAAAACTTGCAATTCATGCATCATCCATTCATGATTTCAAAACATTTTTCAAAAATTTTGCATGTTTGTAAAATTTGTGTAAATAGCATCTTTTGTACATATGTATATAGTTTTTTCTGGATGATAGTTGACATTTAAACTAGCCTGGAATCAAATTGAGGAATGGAGCTTGATTAAGATCTTAATCCACCTAACTTCTAAGAAGAACCTTATAGGGCTTTGGTTTAAGGCTTTTCAGGTCCAGGGTGACTTAATTCTTTGAGTCCACTAGGCTATGATCACATGTCATCTCAATGAGCCTAAGTAGAGCACTTAACAACAACACATGACTCATATAGACAATGGCTTTACTTGGACACCGGCACTATGCACCGAGCTCTCTACGGATGAGATGGTGAGGAGGCAGTCTTCCTTGACTTGGGGTAGCATATGAGGGTAGTACTTCTAGGCGGAACCTCTCTTCTTCTTATAGTGAAGGAAGTGCGTCTCAACTTGGTCTGGTTACCATGAGGTCTAACGACGGGAGTTGTGGGTTGCAATAAAGCTTCAAAAGAGGGATAGTCTACTGGCTCAAGAGGAAAAACTCCTTGTATATATGCTGCACATGTATATGTTGTATAGATGCACTTGAAAAAAAAATGCAAAAAGAAAATAACTCCAAAAAAGTGGTGGGTCTGATAGAAAATGATAATCCCACCGGAGTATGTATATAGAGTGCAATAAGCAAAGCTTGGTTTCATGATCCAACTGATGTAGCTTGCAGCAGGGAGACTTGGATACACTGGTCAAGCTCCCAAGGGTACTTGGCTACACTGGCCTTGACCCATTCTCTTCTTCCTCCTCTTCTTGAGCCGGTTGAACTTGAACTTAGAAGGGAATACCCCGCTCCTCGAGGAAAGAGTGGCCAGATTGAGGTCATAGAGTTACCTTGTTGGGGAGGGTTGTCAAGTTGCCAATTCTGAGGTGGAGAGCTTAGACCTCACATTCACAGGACAAGAAAAGATTCATGGTCTTCAGGGTTTGTGATTGATGACTTGTTCTGATCTGGAGCATTGAGGAGTCTTGGTTATAGAATAGTGGAACTTAGAGGCTGTTGAGTTCTAGACTTAAGTCCAAATAAGGTTCTGACACATTAATAATCCAAAGATCTGATCGAGCTCCATACCTTAATTTAATGAAGGCAAGTTTAATAATCAACCTTGATCCATGTACATTCTCTTTTCTTTTTCTTTATTACTTTTTTACTTCTTTTTCAAATAAGTGTTTGCTAAGGGACTAGCAAAGTTAAGTATAGGGGGGTGATGAATACTCATTCATCACTCTTTATTCTTATATTTTAGCTACAAAAACCTTTGCAAAGGCATGTGGATATGTGTAAATACAAATAATTACCAAAAGCATGCATTGTGTAAAAACCTATAATTAGCATGTTTTTGTGCAAAAATAAAAGAATAAAGATTAAAAAGAAAAAGAGGGAAATATTTAGAATAAATATTGAGCAACCTAACCCAAGGGAGGGCTCAACATGGGCCTGACCGCATAAAAGCCAAAGTAGAGGGAGATAGGGGCTCATGTGTGTAAATATTTATGAAATAAATAAAAGTATTTTCCTCACAAAAATAGACTCAAATTGGTTTGTAAATACTTGTACATATTTATAAGTATAAAAACAAGATAAAAATAGAAAAATCAAAAAGGACAAAAACATCACTTTCACATTGTACATAGACCACCCACCTTTATATTTATTTAGCCTTATAAATAAATATAATTAATTTCTAAAATTTTTGTAAATATTCTATATTATATAGTGTAAATAAATAAAATAAAAACAATTAAAACAAAAACAAAATAAAAATAACAAAATTAAAAACACAAAAATATATTGTAAATATACCATGTACATATATATACATATGTATTTATTTCACCTATGTAGATAAATAATAAAAATAAAATAAAAATATCTTTTTATTCCTTATTTTATGTTATAAATAAAAAAAATATAAAATGGGAATAAAATTGTATAAAAATAATAATTAAAAATCAAAAATTAAAAACCTATATATTGTATATATACCTATATATGAACCTACTATGTACATACCCTATTTTCACTTTGAAAAATTAATTAAAAATCACTAAAAAATAGAAAAAATCAAAACAAAAATATTTCATGTTTTCACTTTTCCCAAATTCGGCCATTTGCTAACCTTATTTTCACTTTCAAAATCCAGCCACGTGGCCGCCACCCATTGGCTCTGGGGGATGTTGACCGCCCGGTCAACTCTCCCCCCAGGACCACTTCACACGGGTCCTTAGCGGGTAACCCATTTTCTCGGATTTTTCCTGCATAAACCCGATCATGCCTTGCTCAAACCCCGGGTCCGAATTAATCTTGATATATCTGTCACCCTCGCCGGAGCCTCTTCCTCGGGATCTGCGCTTCTGATTGCCCTACCCGCGCGTTTCTTTCCGGACCCTCCAGCGTATATAACGCCAGCTCCGCCACCTCCATTTCCCATCTTTGGCCATTCGATTCCACCCCCAGTGAGCTCCAGTGTGTGCGTGAGAGTGACAGCTCGTGTCCCGTGCTGTTGAAGCGAGGAGAGGAGTGCGAGACCACTGATCCGGCGTGTATCGCCACCTTGCTCCGCCCAGAGCCGGAGCTAGAGCCTCGGAGGGAGACGCTCCTCGAGGCGAAGACCCAGAGCATCGCCTGCTCACCCCCAGTCTCACTGTCCACCCAGGTAGCCCCGTAGATCTTTCTTTTTCTTTAATTTCCCATTTCCCCCAAATCGTTGCTCTGCCGTCCCCCGTCGATTCCATCCACGTCCGACCCCCAATCGATCATCGGGATTCGCCTTAGCCATCGCCTTCCTCCCGTGCATCTTCTCCGCATACCCATTCAACCCAGCTCGCACAGGAGCTGGGGTTTGAGCTCCTCCGTCTACCCCCCCTCGCCGGAGCTCGCCCATACCACACCACAGACCACCTTCACCCGCCTAACCGGGTCGAGGCAGTTTGCCCTCGACCCGTGAGTCTTCTGGGCTTATTTTGCAGGTCTTACGAGGACCATCTGAGGTTCTCCCATTCGAGCCAGGAGACGGACCTCCGCCGACCTCGCCGGAGCTCTCCAGAGCTCGGCTGGATCATCAGAGTCCACCAGCAGCTGCGGGACATCGTCGTGGAGTTTCTCCGATCTTTAGGCGCAGCAGAGGAGCCTCGGAGCGAGCCCACCGGGCCGGCGAACTTCGCCGGCCATCTGTTCTTCGAGGATCCTCATCCTCTATCTGATCAGACCCCCCGCTGCAGTTTCCATCTGTACCATTCATTCCCGGAGGTCCAGTCACCGTTAGATCAGATGAGGATTGATCCCAGCCGCCCGATGCGCGAGGGTTAGCCACAGCCGTCCTCCACCGTCAGATGCTACACGTGGCATCCATCCAGCGGCTCCATTAATAAAGAGTAATTTACCCTTAGGCCCTCCTGTCTATTTTATTTTGCATTTAGTCATGTAATTAGTTAGTGTAGTTGTTTAAGTTTTTAGATATTTGCATAGAGACCCTCGTGCTTGATTTTATTTGCTGATATGCCCCTGTGTATGGTGTGACACGTGCATCGACACGTGATCTTCTGGGCTTTTTACATTATCTACCCTGTAGTTCTGAAGGTTAATGAATGAATGAAAGTTTTTGTGCATTTGCATTTATACCCCTGTGCGCGAGACATCTGAGCATGTGCGGATATTTTTGGGTTATTTGCAGATAAGTCCCTGGACTTTTGGTACCTGTTACCAAATAGCCCTCGGAACTTACTTTTATTACATTTGGGTCCCTGAGTGCCTCAGGCGCGTGCTACGCACGTGTTCTGTTGGGTTAATTGCACCAGACCCCCCAGACTTCCGGGTATTTGCACTTTGGTCCATGTGCATAGTACCCTCTTTTGATTTTTGAATAAAATAGCAAATATACTCCAAATCCAACGAAAATTGGACACATGGCTCCTGCCACAGTGTAAGATTTTTGAGGATTTTTAGAGACATTTCTGATCTGATTTGATATTTTTAAAAATTCAAAAACATCTATTTTCTTCACTGTCTGACTTTAAAAACCGCAAAAAAATATTAAATATCATTTAAAAATTACAAAAAAATTATCTACTGTTTTGTATGCTTGCTTGATTTTCTAGCCAATTTTGGCTATTTTTCATTACTTAAAACACCTAAAAATTGAAAAACACTCAAAATCTCATAAAAATTCTAGTAAATAACTTAAAAATCCAAAAATAATAATCTAGGTGCCTAAATTTTCCTTGTTTTATTTTCTATACAGGAAAATTACCTCCCAGCTAATTTGGGGCTTCTAGATATTTTATCTAGGTCCTTTTAGCTTGGCTGGACAGCACCTCTAGTTTCAGTCCTTGTTTGATTTTTAGAAAATTAAATAAACATCATAAAAATCCCAAACATTCACTAAAAACACTAAAAATTATAAAACACATAAAAATATTTTTGTTAGAATTTTTGGTTGATTTTTAGTGCATTTAATAAATTGTGGAAGTGTGCTATTTTCTTGCTTTCTTTACTTTCTTAATTCACTAAAAATCCAAAAAAATATAAAATATTCAAAAACCACCAAAATTACTTCTTTTATTTTCTTTTATTTCTTTTTGACTACTTCGTAGGCCGAGAGGCCAACCCGTGCTCCTTGTGTTCGACCCTGGTCGCTATACCTGGTTAAATTAATAGCAAGACCGCTTTCGTGTGTTTGATTGATTTTATTTCTGATTGGTGGTCTCTTCTTTTTCTTGATTGATCGCATTTGATCGCTTGGGTCGCGACGACCATTTAGCACCTTATTCCTGAGTGATCAATTTAGCGGTCATCAATGCACGACCGTGGTGCGACCCTCACTCATCGTTGGATCTAGTTGCCCACCATCCTGGGCGACTTGGAGCTTCGCCCTCAAACGATCCAGCTACTGCCCAAGTTCCATGGGCACACTACCGAGGAGCTACACCTCCATCTGCAAGAATTCGAGATGATTTGCAGCACCATCCACGACAGGCTGGTGGATGAGGACACCATCAAATTGATCGCCTTCTCGTTCTCTTTAGTTGACTGGGCAGTCTACTGGATGAAACACCTGGTGAGGGTGGTCACCATTTAGGAGCAACTCCAGACCGAGTACTTGAACAAGTACTATCCACTTGGTCGGACCAATGCAACCAGAGCCGTGATCAACAATTTCACTATGATCCCTAATGAGTAATTTCATGAAGCATGGGATCGATTCCGAGAGCTCATCGACAGGTTTCCCCAGCATGATATTAGCAAGTCCAACCTCGTTTACAGTTTCTTCTATGGTTGACATCTGAGCTACAGGGGCTAGTGAACGCCTCGTGTGGAGGTTCATACTTCCCCAAAGATGAAGGCCAGGTGTAGGCCATCTATGAGGAGATGGCTGAAAACTACATAGTGATGTCCCAGACCCATGTCTACACTGAGGGGAAGCCTCCCCCTCATACGATTTCATATCAAAGAATAGCACACATTGAGGCCTTTCCTTCTACCTCTTCTATGACAGCAGCATTAGCAGAGTCTTCAGCTGCGATATAGGTGTCATCATTCAGAAATTCGATCGGATAGAGATCATTGAGAAGAAGGCATGCCAGGGCCTTGAAAAGCTCAATAGAATTGATGAGCTGACCCAAATATCGAGTGACCTGAAGACCCAGATCATGTGTCTCCAAGAGGTACAAACGGCTTCTCAGAAACACTCCTGGTCGCAAGCTGATCCAGGGAGCAGTTCTTCTCAACCCTCTACCTCGTATCGTCAGGTTCACCACATTCAGGCGGAGCTGATCCAATCATTCCTGCAACACCAGTTACCACCACCGCCTTCCTCAGACACTCAGTTGCTGGTGTATCATCCGGATCAACCCTTGGCATCCCTCCCCCCCATCCATGATCATCATGCATTGTTGATGGAAGTCAACGGGATTCGGTACGCCCAGTGCCAACAATAGTCCAGGATCCGATGTGACCACCTAGGCTTCTGATGGTCTACTGGAGGTGCTCCATCCCAGCAGTAGCCTCCAGCATAGGCAGGGCAAGGCCCCCAACCACAGCAGCAGCAAAGCCAGTCTCATCTCCAGCGAGGCAACCCGTCTGGTTCTCATACACACTCGTATGAGAACACAACCCTTGATGATCTCGACCACATGCTGTCCGAGCAGGAAGTTATCTATTGACAAGAGATGGATGAGTTACAACAGGAGATGAGAGAAATAATCAAGGGCAAGGCCATCATACCTGCACAGATTGAACCTAACCCGGACAATCTGAAGAGAAAGTATGATCAGGTACAGTCGACAGAGGCCGCCTCTCCTAGTGATATTCTGGATGATTCATTATTTATTTGATGCTGATTTTGTGATATTTAGGAGTAGTAAGAAGTCAGCTGATGGTGACTCATCTAGATGACACCACGATGCAAATTCTAGGGCACAGACGGAGTCAGAAGCAGTGTTGATGCTTCTAACCATGATGATGATAGTGGTACTGATGCCACCAAAGATGATGATCCAAACAATGGTGACGATGCCGTCATATCTCCAGTAGTAGACAACGGTGTTGATGCCACCAATTTACCATATGATAGGCCACAGAGCGGTACTGATGCCGCAAGTTCATATGTTATCTGTGGTACCTATACCCCCAAGAGTCTATATGTTATGTTGACTGATCCTGTACCTGAGGACATTTTCAGAAAAAATACAAAAAAAATGAAAAAAAAACTTCATCTGGATCTCTTCTGGATCCATATGTGGTGATTGATGATGCTTGCATGGATTCAAGCATTTTGCATGCTCAGAAACCTACTCCAGATCCTAATTCTTCTGAAGAGGGCCCCTCTATCCCCTTCCCTCAAGCATTCCACTTAGGGAAGGGTCAAAAATCAGAAAATCTCAAAAAGAGACAACAGACAGAGTTCAACAAGCAGATGATAGACAGATTTCAGATCCAGTTGACTCTTCAGATGGCACTTGAGCACATCCCTCTATTCCAGAAGAACTTAAGAGATAATACCACCATCTGTAGGAAGAAAGGAGAAACCATAATGCGAAATCCATGTGCTTACTTGTGCCACTTGCTTCACTTTCCAGAACTGATTGCCAGCCAAGTGACCCGATGTAGGAGCTCCTTATGTCAGATGCCATATTCATGAGCAGCAGTTCGATCAGACTCTATTAAACAGTGGATCCTTGATTAACCTCCTCCCAACTACCATACTTGACCGATTCGAGTCCGGTCCTCTTAGACGGAGCAGAAAAGTTCTCCAGTTTGATAATAGATATGTCAAGAGGTCGAAGGGGTTATCAAAGGATGTTGTCGTCACAATTCAGGGCCTAAAATTCCCCGTGGACTTCATTGTGTTGGACATGGAGATCTCTAAATGTGTGACTGATACTGCCATCATTTTAAGACGACCTTTCTTGGCCACAACCAAAGCAGTAACCGATCATGATAGTGGGAAGGTATACTTTTGGGTCGAGAGCGAGAGTATACAAATAGACATGATTGAGGAGATCAGAGTTAAAGATTTAGCTTGCTTTGAGCAGAGTTCCGATCAGATGACAGATTCAGAGATAGACGTCCACTAGGATTGTGATTTTATGATTACAAATGATGAAGCCGTTTGGACAGACCTGATTTTATGAGCTCTTGCCACACCTTCAGATACTACAGAGCCACAGATGATAGCTGATGAGAGTTCAGAGAGCGCACTCATGGCACATGATACCTTGGAGGTGGATGATCGTGATTTGGGTAGCGAAGCATATTATGTTTCTTGTGATTCAGATCCCTCGGGCTTAGATGCCGATTTTGATTGGTAGGATTTCGATGATTATTTACCGTGTCTGATATCCACAAAACCTACAACTAGGGCGGAGATCGAGCCGGTACAATTGATAGACACACATGTAGGGATATCTTCGTTAGAATCATTGATTCAATGAGAGTTCTCCCATGCAGATTTAGTCGCCTTCACTCAGACCTTTCAGAGACCAGATCTACCAGCTCCCACTTATCCAGAACTGAAGACCTTACCGTAGAGCATGAAGTATAGATTCATTGTGGGTGGGCCAGAAATGTTCCCAGTCATTATCTCAGCAGATTTGACTGAAGACCAAGAATCTCGTTTGATGGAGGTTCTTGAATGAAACTGCAAGGCAATTGGTGAAGGATATGGTATAATCCTCAAGCGCATCACGGAAGCGTGAGCATTGTATCA
This sequence comes from Ottelia alismoides, assembly GCA_037367405.1. Lineage (NCBI taxonomy): Eukaryota > Viridiplantae > Streptophyta > Magnoliopsida > Alismatales > Hydrocharitaceae > Ottelia > Ottelia alismoides. The sequence goes on from JAZKJV010011236.1 coordinate 1,228,490, forward strand.
TATACGATGAAGAACGACTAGTCACACTAGTTGTTCTATGCAGCAGAATTTGAAAAATTTCATGCGATGAAACCACATGATCCAAGAATGATTCTCGGATCATTTCATCTAAAACCACATCAAGTATATAGGAATACCTCTTGTAGCATGGTTGATCGAGTCTCTACAAAAAGAGACCTCCTGTCTCAAGTCTGATCTACGAAGAAGACGCTTGTGAGCGCGGGGATGAGTCGCGTGATCCTCGCAATCCAAGATGTTGATCCAAGCATGGGAAGTCCTGATCTCGTCGCACGAGATCGAGTACCTTCTTCGTGAGGAGCACACCAAAGAAGATGGAGAACCGAGAGTCGTCGAGGCTGCGACATAATGGCGGAGCGATGACGGAAATTTCTCCTCTAGGGTATGGTGGACGGCCACCAATAGAGAGGGAAGAGATGGCGTGTGAAGGGAGAGGAGAGGGCTTATTATCTCTTAATTGCATAATTCTAGAGAGCATGGAGTGCCTCTCTAGTTATAGGATTTTGGGATCCATGGATCACAATCCATGGGACACACAAAATCAATGGATGAGATTGATTTGTGTTTCTTTCAATGGTCAAGATTGTTGTTGGTAAAAAACCAACAATTAATAATTTAACTTAGATTAAATATATTTGATAAATCAAATATGATTCAATCCTAAATCAAATCAAGCAAACATGGAGTCAATTGGTTGGAAAATCCACCCTCCATATATAGAGTGGACGACCACCAATTTCCTTACGGAAATTGTGGCCGTCCACCCTTCCAATATGGAAGGGTGGGATCTCCATCAATTTTGAGATCTCTTGTAATCTCTATGTAATCTACATGATTTTCACAACAACTCTTGTTGTAAATTCTACAAAAAATAATTCATAATTATTTTGAGAATATTGCAATCTTGCTATTGAAAAATTTGTGAATCACATTCACAGCCCAAAATAAAATGTGATTTACATTTTCAATTAATTACACAATATGAATCCAATTCACAGTAATAATTAATTAACAAATATAAATCATAATAAGCTCTCTCTAATACATTATAAATCGTATTTATAATATATTTTGAATAATTGGATATTGCTATCCACATTATTCTTATCCATAATAATTAAACCACATTTAATTATATTGGATAGGCATTCACATGCATCAAGATACTTAAATCACATTTAATTATCAATCTCTAAATACTTAGATACAATTCAACTATGGAATTATTATTGAACCCTTTCAAGAATAATGCGCTTTCTCTGCAGATACTTGGAGATAAGGACAATGCGATTGTATTGTTCCACGTATAATGACTTGGATATTGAAATCACATCTCAAATCCAGATCTCATGGACCTCCCACAGATGCATGATTGAATCAAGGTCGTAGACCTAATCTTCTCATTGCATCTGAATCTCATTCAGATCAATGTCCAATATGGACTAAGATTAGGCCACTTCCCTACTGAGAGGAGTCACTAAAATTCAAACTTGTTTCATCACTCCTTCGGAATGGAAGCATCATGGTTATACAATCGTTTATGATCATATCACCCTCAGGTATTCCCAACACCTGTACATCCTGCATACTGGAAGACCTATGATCATCTTGAAGATATAGATCAATTTTACACGGTCATCTTCAAGGTTTGATCACCAAGTTTCTCAATCTTGGTCATTGGGAATTGGTATCGATCATATGCTTTCCCAAAGCATATATCGTACCTTCAAATTCTTGTCATGCTTTCAAAGCATGATGACCATGAATGGAATTTGATCAGTCACAATACCTCATGAGTGAGATCATGTCTTCCGGTTCACATGTGAACCTGTATGATCCCTTTGAGAGATCGTATTACTTATATGTCCTTACATGCACACCAGCTCGCTTGTGTATAGAACTTGGTTAGGTCATCAACCTATTGGTCTGCCAAATGTACGTACTTAGACATATAGTAACACATCCGTCTCTGGTCAGAGGATGCATGCCTATGCCGTGACAGTATTCAACGTATGTCTTTTGTTATCTCGATCTCGTTAAGTCAACCCTTTGACTCAACTAATCTGACACCTCCAAATCCCTATTCCCATGTAGACGACATGCATCAAGAGGTCGGTCAGATATCAACCTAAATGAGAAAAGGATTACCATCTCCTACTCAGGCTGGAGATCATCTCTCAACAATCATTTAACGGTGCTTGATGAGTCCTCAATTAACTCTTTAGATATTCATCGAAGCACCAGCCTCTATGATTCAATAACTGAATCAACAACTGTATGATCATCAAGATGGCCATGGTATATAACCCTAATTGTACTAAGGCACCTATTATGCAAATTGGTTACTCTTCATTTCAAATCAGGGAATGATATTCGCAATAACATTTATTGCATAATGGCTCGTCGTGGGCTCGCATGTCCAACAACCTCCTACTAGCCCAAAGAGCTATTAATGGGCTAATTATTTAAACCTGCACTCATGTGACAATCATAGGCTATTTAGAAAATAGCTAGGTAAACTGATCAGTCACTCTGTTCCCCAAGAGACTACGCCAAGTCCTTTTACGGCACTTGCATATCCCAATGTAACAGTGCCCACATCCAATGCGAAGGTTGCATATATGCAGCCAATACTCAATTTTGTCCGTTATAGTGTCCTGGACACTACAGCTTAATTATCATAACCAGTTTTTCCATTATCCTTATCTATTTACCCTTATTCTTGGAGATCTCTATCTCCTAAGGTATTCGTAGTTAAGACCTTTTAGATCTCCATCTATAAAGTCTTAATTTCTTGATTATAAGACTTAGAGATCACTATCTCACAAGTTTTGTCTTCTATGAAGATATAATTATTACCGCAATCAAGTGTTTTATCACCGTAGTAGGATTAGTAACAGTTTACTACTCCCACTGCATGGTAGACATCTGGCTTTTGTACACATCTAGCATACACCTGGCTTCTCAGAACTGATGCACAAGGGATAGCAGTTTTAGCATTCACATCCTCAATTCTTTGAGGTGATATCCCTTTAGATAGGTCAATACCATATCTTAAGGGAAAGAAGACTTTCTTGGAATTTTCTAGAAAATAGAATATGTCAAGGTGTACCACTAATGTGATGGTCCCAATACCCTCTTTCTTTGCTTCTGACCAACTTCAGAACTAAGATCTAAGAGGTATCATTGAGATCATATCTCAAGATATGGAACAACCAGTTATAAAACACTTATTATTATCCATATATCATTTAAATGATTAGGACATTATCTACATTTAGAACGAGGAACACAATGGCACTCCCACTAAGCTTTACATGGTTCATCAAGATTCTATCTGAAATCATAACATTTATAATCTCTTTAAATCTTATGTTCCAACTAGAAGAAGCTTATATGAGTCCATTGATGGAATTCCTCAGCTTGCACATCTTACTTTCCTCATCCATGAAGCCATGGGGCTACTTCACGTGAATATCCTCAAAGAGGTATTCATAGAGGAATACAATCTTGACTCACATCTTGAAAATGCTATAGTCAAGTTGTGTAGCTAGGATTAGCTATATTCTGATGGATTTAATCATGGTCATTGAAGAGCAAGTCTCATCGCAAGTGATGTCTTCTCTTTGGTGTGTAGTTCATGTCTACGAACCGTGCTTTGAAGGTCTCTACCTTCTCATCAGGTTCCCTCTTTCTCCTGAAGATCCATTTACACCTTAATGGGCCTTACCCATATAGGTGGATCCTCAAGGGTCCATGTACAACATTTGTATATGAAGTCTACATTAGACTTTTATTGCTAACATCCATCTTTCCATGTCAAGATCCTCAGGAGCTTCATCACATGAAGTCCGATCATTTTCAGACTTAACTGAAACATAGAATAGATCCTCAAACTTATTTGAAGAAGTATTAGTGTTTCATCTTCAATTATTCTTTTAGTTTCTGATTTCAGGAGCCTCATTATCTTTTCAAGATTAAATGAGTTCCTTTACTTCATTTTCGTCTTGATTCTCAAGAGAGTCATTCTCTAAGAATCACATTCTCATAGATGAGATCTTTTAAGAATCTCAAGGTCATAAAGTAGGTATCCAATACCATCCTTTATTTTCCTAATGATGTAGCACTCTTCAGTGCCAGATTCCAGATTACTTGCATGGAACCTTATTAAGGATATATATTGTAGTCTCTACTACATATATACCTTGGAAACTAATAGATAATTATGATAATATTCATCATTGATCATATCATGTCACACATGATCCAATTATATATCCCTACAACTCTTATTGAGTTTAGGTTTAATTAGAAGGAGTGAGATAGAAATGATATTCATATCTCTATAAGGTATTCTATGAATTCATCTAATAGGTACTGACTACCTAGATTAGATCAAATTCATTTAATCTTCCTTCAAACTTTGGTTCTAAACCAAAATTGTGAAATCGATGAACATTTCAAAGGTTTCTAAGTGAAGACAAGAAATCTCATATCACAAATAATCATCAATAGATATCACATATCCACAATGTTTATTCTGATATAGATGATTCACATACATCAATATGTATGAGATCTTGAATACCTTGACATCTTACACATCCCAAGGAAGGGTGTATTGGATATTTTGTACTTTTGAATATAATATTCACAAATATATAAGATTTGAACCTTTAGACAATCCAAAGTTTCATCTCTTATTAGTCTATTGATCACATTAATAGACAAATGTCCAGATCATTGTCAAACGATCTTCATTCTCCTATTGATCTTTTAAGGTTTAATTTCAGTATTAGAAATGTTAATGAACCATTCATTAATTTTCTAATTTAGTAGAGTCCACTAGATTTTAGATTACTATCTGAAATATCTCCATCATAACTCTTTATGTTAGATCTATTACAGAATTCATGTTTATTTCCAACATTTAGAAATAAACAATGATTGTATTTTGATATCTAGGTCATAGATACATTCTCTAAAACTAAGGGCTCTCCCACTAAAAATAACAAATCCATCTATCCAATAGAGATTGTTGCAACAATTGCACCAATGTCCATGTGGATGACTATTAAACCTTAAAATCAAATTTTATAGTCTTCTAACATATGCAACTAATTGCAAGTGTCATTAGAAGAATGAGATACAATTATTAGACTTTTATCTTATCCAATAAGAAAGTCAATTTCAATGATTAAATGTAGATTATTCCGATGCACTATCCGAGTCCTTCTCTAAGGATCTAGATAGACTTGATAGTCATACTATCTATACATCAGCTTATTGCAGTATCGACATTCATCCAACTATTTGGATTGTCATATGGAAGTCACAAAAGTACGGTCAACTCTTTGACTTTCCTTCTTACTTGGGTCCAACCCATGCTTCCACCGCGCTCCCTTTATCTATAAACAACCATTGCTTGAGACAAAGGATCTCTTATGCAGAATTCAGAAGATTTCAATATAAAAGCATTTCAACATTTGTACATGCTTCATTCAATTCATACAATATGAATATTCTGAAGCTTTATGAATGACTAGAGTATAGATAGTAGAATGATGACACTCATCGTATCTACATCCATCTAAACTCTTAAAAAAATTATTGGTTCAGGTAGGTACTCAAACAATTTTGAATAAGTCATCTCTTATAAAGCTACCATTCTGCATGGTGCAGAGAACCACGCCATTCATGATTAAATGTCGAGAGCACATATGTATGCCAGAACATCTTCTTAGAATTTTATAAGGATTATTTGACAATTACGATCATCGACATGTCACTTTCAAAGTACATTCAATGAGAGATCAAGACTATAGAGACATACAAACCCTAAGGTTGTAGTCCTATTGTCTATTTAATTGTCACTCCTCATTATTATGAGGAAACTTGCACATCGCAACCACATACAATATGTGTCCAACTGCAAGCACAATATCTTAATCATGGATCCAATCCATGATATTTTACTGGTTATTATTGAGTATAATATTGAGTGGGTTTAATGAAGAATTATTTGAAATAAGAAATTTGCATAAGTGTATATATTTATATAGGAAAAACTTGAATTGAGGTGGAGCCTCATTTCAACCATTGTGCAACAACAAATTACTCCCGTCAGATTACAATCGACGACCTCAGTAAAAACCACCTTTAGAGAGTCGAAACCACTAAGACTCTATTAATGAATTTCTATTTATAGGAATTTACCATATTCTATCAATGACGACAGATGTGGTGTAAATAAATTGAATTCCACTTTTCCCGCGGATTAGTTACGTTCGAATTGAATTCTCTTTCTTCCAAAAATGTGGATTTTTCATTAACATTCCATTTCCCTATTATTCGGAATTTCTTGACATATCTCTAGTTCTTTTTTAGATATTTCTTATCAAACTCCGTGATAGTCAATGGAATGCGACGAAATACCAGATTGCGCATTTAACAGAGATAATGCACAGGTAAATGTACCTTTTCTATTTTTTATTAATCAATATGTTTGCAAATTATGAGAACTATTTTAATTTTCGTTGAAAGATGAATTGGTTCTTTAATAGAAATCGTATTATGTGTTAGTATTTTTGGCATTAATATAGTAATTTTTGGCATTAATATATTACTTTCGTCCGGTTATCTGACGGAGATGGTGAAGTTATTGGAGTGGTGGAATGAACTGATGATAATTTGCATCAACCAGGTATTCTGAATGACAAAGATGTTTCAAAGTATCACAGACCTTGTTCATTTATATGATATTGGAAAAATAGCTGTCTATTTTGCGCAAACTCAGTATATTTTGTGTTAGAGTTCATAATTTTACATCAATGAAGTATAATTTACACCATTGAACCTCATTTTACACATACTATTTTCTTTTTTAAACTCGCACCTTAATACAACAAAACTTATATTGTATTTATGCTCTATATTCGAAAATACTTAACCTGACTGCCAGATATTCTGGATGCAAATAGAGACCAAACCATCATATTCCTTGCAGGATATGATGTAATACCGCCCTGATAGTTGCTAATACCAGTCCATTATTTGATAACTTACATATAGGTGCATCATTTTACATTTACTTTCAATATTTTACATTTATATGTAATAGTTTACATATTTTATCAACATTTATATGTAAGTGTCATAGTACTTCTAATTTAAAGTGGAGCTAAACATTTTACATATATTTACAATAATTTAAATAGATTATCAATAATTTAATTATGTTTAGAATGATTTACATATTGTTATTATTACTCCTTCTTGCTAATACATCTATAATTATATAAATTCCTTCAGGTTTCGACTACTCAATCAATGACACTGTCAATGGTATTACACCTCATGTAGGCCAAATATTTCTAACTATTCAAGATGCATATAAATTTTATGAGACATATGCAAGAGAGATTGGATTCAATGTTAGGAAAGCAAGCTCAAGAGTTGGTAAAGATAAGGTTTCCAAGGAGTGGATAATTATATTTAAATCATTTGTTTGCTGGAAAGAGGGGTTCTCTAAAAATACAGATAAAACACTGTCAGTGGACAATGCAAGAAGTGATGAGAGCGATGAATGTATTTTTTATAAGGAGGAGCGTCGTGTTGGCTTATCACGGACTAGGTGCAAAGCTTTCATGTCAGTTTCATTTAGGCCTGATCTCAAGGATTGGTTTGTATCGAATTTTGAAGCTGAACACAATCACAATCTCGTTTCTCCATCTAAACGCAGATACCTCAGACCAAATAGACGTTTTTCAAAAGCCACAAAAATGCTTGTGAAGTCAATGAATGATGTGAACATACCTGTATCCAAGCAGTCAGCTTTCATAAACATGTCTAGCGGTCAAGTTGGTAGTATTATTCGAGATATTTACAACTTAAACAAAAAGGAGAAAAAACAACGTATTGGGATGGATGTGCACCTTCTAATTGAACATTTTGAAAGTTGTAAGGCCAATACTCCTTATTTTTACTATTCTTACACAACCGATGATGATAACCGACTTACTCAGTGTATATGGATTGATAGTGCCTCTATTGAAGATTACAAATTATTCGGTGATACAATATTGTTCGACACAACATATAGGACCAATGAATACAATCTGATCTTTGGATCTTTCTGTGGTGTTAACCATCACGGTTACACAATTTTCTTTGAAAATTCATTCATGAGCAGAGAGACAACCGAGTCATTCTCGTGGTTATTTGAGAGATTTCTAGAAGTAATGAGTAAACATCCAATTTCTATAATCACAAATGAAGATCCGACAATTTGTGCAGCTGTTAGGATATATTTTCCACATATTGTTCATAAATTCTGCACTTGGCATATAATGGCCAAGCTTAAAAGTAAGCTTGGAAAGATTAAAGATATAAATGAAGTTCTCTCAGTATTTTCCATAGTTGTATGGAAAAATATAACTATAAGTGAATTTGAGCAAAGCTGGTGCAAGATTATTGATCAATATGATTTATCATCTAATGTCTGTTTGAATGAGAAGTATAGCATCAGATTTAAATGGATTAGTTTATATCTTAAGGATTATTTTTGGGCTGGTCAGCGCAATACACAGAGGAGTGAAAGTATGAATGCATTTTTGCAACACCACATCACTAAATAGAACTCTTTGCTGGAATTTATCTGTAGATTTCAAAGTGCAATTCAACGATGCAGGGAAAGAGAGAATGACATGGATAACATTGGTGAAGTTTACACTCCAAAATCAAATTTCAAATGGAAGATGGAGGTACAGATGGTTCGTTGATGAATCTCGGATTCATCACTCTAAGTCTCATTAATTAAGCTCAGATCCCTCAAAATCAATAGCATTTCGGCATTTATTCTGTATAATTAGCATTCATGCATGATTTCATAAGAATTGCATTTTAGCATTAATTTCTGCATAAAATAAGAAGCCAAAAATCCAAGCCAAAGTTGACCTATAAATAGCCTAACTTCCCCCATTTTTAACTCCTTCATGCTAACTCCGAATACCACAAACCCACCTCCACTGTGTACATATCACTAACAAGAATAAATGAAAAATACAAAAAAATCACTAGCCTGGTTGAGTGGACCAAAAACCCAAACCCTAGTTTCAGGATTTTCGGACTAAAAGCCCCATATCTTCCACATCCAGTGTCTGATTTGATCCTACTCGCTTTTGAACTAATATACATTCGATTACCTTCAAAACAAGACCAAGTTCAAGTAAATCAGAGCTCGTATGTGAAAGTTGGGTTTTGGGCCTCTTTTGTACATTGTATATTTTCGCGGCTTTTGACCTTGTGTTTTATGCATTTATTTTCTTTATCAATAAAAATCCAAAAAAATTAGAATTAAGTGTCTTTTATTTATCTTTGGATTTTCCATATTTTTTCGGATTTTTATCGTGTTTAAAAATGACAAAAAAAATTAGAAAACCCAAAAATCAAGGTATTCTGTGTACATAGGATACCCCAAAAATTCACTTTTTACATTTGACCGATTTTGGCTTTTATGTTTTTATGAAATTTGTAGATCTCTTCGAGACGAGCATTTTTTGTGAAGGAACTTTTTTGATCCGAGGTCATTTGCTATTTCTTTTTGATTTTACAAATCTTTTATTTTCAGATTTTTCTGGAGCTGACACATGGTAGCCCCAGAGGCCGCCACGTGTCAGCGGTTTTTCGCCCATTTTTAATTTCGTTTTTATAAAAAAAGTTAAAAGACACGCACGTGCGCGACACGTGCCTCCCAGGCACGTGCTCCGCACGTGTCGCGCCCCTTCCCCAACAGCCGCCTCTGAAATCTCAGCTCACTAAATTTTTGCCAAGATTGATTTATCACCAACTAAAATCGAAAAGATAATAGCCGAGCTCTTACGGCCTCATTATGTGTGTTGGTGAACCTGGGGTTTGAATTGTGTTTGCATTGGTGTGCGCGAACCGATTTCAAGATCAATAGCCGCACATTTGATTTCTCTTGACTATCCCGTGCAATCATCTCTCATCTTTTCTTGATAATGGAACTCTTGTCCAAAAACACTCGCAGATCCAACCCCTCATTCCTCTCAACTCTTTAAAAATCACGGAGAACTCATCAGAGCTATACTATGAAAACGAATTCATGTCGGTTAGACCCAAAACACCTCCTCCAAGAGACTCTCAACCACCATCTCCCTTTACCAATCCGATATGCTTCATGAATGACAATCCTCTATTTTCGGACGTGACAAATCAACAACCGACTGAGGTCTCCACTTCTTCATATATCAATCCTCTCTACACCGATCATGCAATTCATCCATCATATTCGGTGAACATCAATCCATCATTTCTGGGAGATGACAACCACATTATCGAATTGAACACTTCTTTACCTTGTCCTTCGACGCTGCCTGGAACATTAATGAACAATCATCATCTTGGATTGACCATGACAACCTCCTCTTCAGACATGACAATCATACAGAGGACTGGACTGACTACATAGAATCACATGAGCCCTGTATGCTGACCCCACCATACCAAGATCCGACCACTCAAGATCAAAGGAATAAACTCTACTCGGACCAACTCCACATGTATGGACCATATGAGCAGCCTCCTTCCATGAATTTTGAGGAGAAATTTTCAGAAAATAAGGATCATATGTCAGACATTCCGAGAAACTCTCCTCTCCGCACATACAGAAAAATGGAAGATGAAATTATCGAACACACACCGACTGCGCCTATGATTAATCATGAATTGAATTTTGAGGATGATATTTTGAGGATAAAAACAAGATTTGAATTGATGGAGGATAGATTTCAAAAATTCACCGATCGAGTAATCGTATTCTATGGTTGCTCGGACGTTAAAATAAATGACGAAAGGATTGGATCTGAGTTTGAAAATTCTGAGGATATTCAGGGACCAAGGGACGATTCTAACAATATCACCTCTGCATATTATTTCCCTAGAAATGACTATGTCGCTGACCATCACCCTGAACACCAGAACCCCTGCTCATCTGAAGAACACACCACACCCTCACACCACACAGAAAACACCAAAAAAATGGAAATATTTGAAAACCACAAAAAATTGAAAATCTTGAAAATTTCATAAAAATTGAAACTGAAAACGATCTGCGAAATTTGGATCCGACTATACGGGAAGCACTGGAAAAACGCTTGATGTTTGAAATTCCCTTTATACAGGCCATTGAACACTTCCCCGACCTTAAAAAGTTTATAACAGATAAATTAATGAACAAAAAGTCGAGTAGGATACGAACAAAGACTGAAAGACATATCTTGTCAATGGCCTCCTCCTTGGTGTTAAGGAGAAAAACCAAGAGCCGCATAGTGAAGCGGTTGCCCAGATTTGACTGTGAAATCAAAGACACAATTTTTACCCATGCTCGGATTGATGACAATTCACCAATTAATATCCTCCCGACCTCTGTCTTGCACGAACTCTAACTCGGACCGATCAGGAAGAAACGAGAGATTATTCAATTGGCGGACCGATCTATAAAGAGACCGAGAGGAATCACTTCTGTCATCATGAAATTCCAAGGTGCTCCGCTCAAAGTAGAATTCACGATAATTGATATTGAGCATCAAGGAGAATTCACCCAATCTCCAATCATTCTCGGAAAGCCATTCTTGGCATTGGCCAAGGCGAGTATTGATTGTGAGACTCGGGAAATCAATTTCACAGCATTGGAAGCACTTAGATCTGACCCTATCTTTGAGGAACCACGATCTTCTGAGGCAACCCACGAAGTCCCCGACAACCGTAACCATGAAGCGGTAGAAGAGCCCTACCCCGCAGCCACATCTGAGATAGCGGTTGTTGATGAGACTATTGGTTTAGAAAATCTCCCCCCTGCTACATTCCCAACCGCTCTCACCATGGAGAATCATGTTTATGAATCATATGATCCGGAGACTTATGTATGGGCACACCCTGGGTCAACCTACTCTGACTACATGGATTACATCAACTCGACACAGGAATGCGCCAACATCAAGTCAATTGAGAAAGAACATGCAGAGACTCTCCCCAGTATTTCAATTCCCGCGGATCTCAAAATAGACAAATCTTTCTACTACGATCCAGAGACATATGCATGGTCACACCCTGGAGCAACATTCTCTGAATATCTTGACCAAATCATCCCAAATCGAGAGTGCTCAAACATTCGGGAGACTAAGAACAATCACGCAGACCAAGCACCAACCAAGGAGAATTTCAATGGCTATTCATCTAGATACTCAAGTGAACCGACACCTTCACGACGAAATAAAAAGAGAGTCAACTTTGACCTTTCGGAAGAGGAATCAGTTGATGATCCCTCATCAGGTACGAAAAAGATGGTCTACATGAGTGAAGTCTGTTCGGCAGCCTTAAAGCCATATCTTCGCAAGGATCCAAAATTCAATACTCGTTGGACAACTCCCGTTCCTAACTACTACTCATCCAAAGCTGATGCTCCTGCACTCTTCAAGTACACTGGAATTATTTCATATGAGCTGACTGAGACCGGTGCTTCTGAGTATTCATCTGAGGACAAATCGATTGACCCCAAGAAGGAACGAATTTTGAGAAAACAATTGAAGAAACAAAAAGACCAGAATACTTGGAGTATGTCCACTTTCAAATACTACTCCTCTGAGGATAACTCTGATGATGGATATCTTTCATCTGACTCAAACACTTCATCTATTATCCATCATGATTTTTCTGAGGATGACACTGATTGTAGTTGGGAATCATATGCCTCATCTCCGACTCATCCCTACGATCTCCCACCACAGGCTCACAAAAAAATCAGCCGAAAACTGCCTTAATCATCGGCTAACCACCCTCCCTCCCGACCACATCGGTTCCCTTGTACAACTTCTTCCTCTACTCAGGCTAAGGCCTAAGTATAGGGGGGACCGATGCCATCTGTATATATCATTCCTCTCCTAACTCTCGATCGCTCAATTTCCACCATTCTTCCATACTTAGGCTGATCAGAGCCTAAGTATAGGGGGAACCGACACCCATCTGTATATACTCTCCTCATTTCCTGACCGCTTTTCTTTTTGTTTTTTACCCTCCCTTACGCTTAGCCCGAGCTATGTCTTCCGCTTCTTGTGCTCTGAGGACACAACACTCGCCAAGTATAGGGGGGTCTGTATATATATACTTTGTATATATTTTACCCATATCTGGTACTTTCGCGTAAGTCTATATGTATTTACGGGGTGGGTACTAACTTCAAAAAAAACAAGAAAAAAAAGAGGTTTTTCTACTAACACTAACCGTGCCCAAAATTTTTGAAAAAAAAAGAAGGCTTCTTATTCCATTTTCTGCATAAAAAAATCCCTTGCATAAAAAAAACAACAAAAAAATTCAAAAAATGTGTCTGCATTGCACACACCTGCACTTCATCCAACATCACATGCATTTGCATCTGTGAAAAGTCATTGGGTTCTGAACCGAGTTATGAGTAGAAACCGAGAGTGGTCTGGACTTGACCTTAATCCACCTAATTTTCAGAGGAACTTCACCGAGAAATAGGATTTTAAGAGCTTCAGGTCTTTTTGACTTAATTCCTTAAGTTCCACATGACAATGTACAACGTTTGAATCTTAGTGTCTAACCTGGTCTCTTCATTCTGGGTACAACTCTGGAATAGGGAATTAATTTGTACTCTCGCACTATGCACTTAGCTCAACCCAGACGGAATGTTGGAAGACTGTGTGAGTCTCTTTTCTGGTAGCGTGGAAATCTAAAGACCGGAGTACGGGTTGAAATAAAGCTTCGGAAAAGGGATGGACGGCTGGGCACAATTTTTTCTAAGACCCCAAAAAATGTACGGAACAAAAAGATTCTATATCCGTAGGGGCACAACAAGATCCAAGCAGAACCACCAAAAATTCCAAATACAAAGAAGCATTCTACCAAATAAAAATCCGACCAAAAAGGTCCAAGCTTCAAGAACCTGCAGATCTTGGTGGAGACTCAGCTACACTGGCTATCTTCACAAGGAGAGGTGACTACACTGGCCACCCTCCAGTTCTTTTCCCCTTCTTCTATCTTCTCCCTCATTCGATTGTGAACACAGCACGACAGACCTTAGAAGGAAATACCTGACTCCCCGAGGACGAGTTACTGGAGAGGAGAGGAGCATGGTAGTCCAGCATTCTGAATGGGAAGAGCTAAAAACCTTCACACACATGAGTCGGTTGTTCAATATTCATAGGGTATACTTTGGGAAGAGGATTGATCTAAGATGACTTCTAAGCCAAAACTGTGACAATGATGTGTAGAACTTGAGGGCTGTTGATTTTAAAATTCTAAGTCTTACCGAAGTTCCGCCACACTATTAATCCAAAGGTCAAGTTTAGTTTCACTTTCACCTTCAGTTCATGGCCTTGGTATGGAACCCAATCTCATTCCACCTCATGGCATTTCTTTTTTATGCTCAGGGACGAGCATGGTTTAAGTATAGGGGGGTGATGAATCTCGGATTCATCACTCTAAGTCTCATTAATTAAGCTCAGATCCCTCAAAATCAATAGCATTTCGGCATTTATTCTGTATAATTAGTCCAAGCCAAAGTTGATCTATAAATAACCTAACTTCCCCCATTTTTAACTCCTTCACGCTAACTCCGAATGCCACAAACCCACCTCCACTGTGTACATATCACTAACAAGAATAAATGAAAAATACAAAAAAATCACTAATCCGGTTGAGTGGACCAAAAACCCAAACCCTAGTTTCAGGATTTTCGGACTAAAAGCCCCATATCTTCCCCATCCAGTGTCTGATTTGATCCTACTCACTTTTGAACTAATATACATTCGATTACCTTCAAAACAAGATCAAGTTCAAGTGAATCGGAGCTCGTATGTGAAAGTTGGGTTTTGGGCCTCTTTTGTACATTGTATATTTTCGCAGCTTTTGACCTTGTGTTTTATGCATTTATTTTCTTTATCAACAAAAATAAAAAAAAATTAGAATTAAGTGTCTTTTATTTATCTTTGGATTTCCCATATTTTTCCGGATTTTTATCGTGTTTAAAAAATGACAAAAAAAATTAGAAAACCCAAAAATCAAGGTATTCTATGTACATAGGATACCCCAAAAATTCACTTTTTACATTTGACCGATTTTGGTTTGATGTCTTCATGAAAGTTGTAGATCTCTTCGAGATGAGCATTTTTTGTGAAGGAACTTTTTTGATCTGAGGTACTTGCTATTTCTTTTTGATTTTACAAATCTTTTATTTTCGGATTTTTCTGGAGCTGACACGTGGCAGCCCCAGAGGCTGCCACGTGTCAACGGTTTTTCGCCCATTTTTAATTTCATTTTTATAAAAAAATTTAAAAGATACGCACGTGCACGGCACGTGTCGCGCCCCTTCCCCAACAGCCACCTCCGAAACCTCCGCCGCCCCGTCTTCGCGCCGAGGACCTCGCAACGACCGCCTCCTCGCCAGCCCTCCGCAACCGCCGCTCCCGCAAAACCATCGCCTCGAGATCTCCGGCCTCTCCCCTATTTAAACTCCATCGCCGACCCTCCAGACGCCCTATCCGCCGATTGCACTATAAAGTGGGGAGCCGGCGTGACAGGCCGCTCCTCCACCTTCTCGCGGCGAGATCCGGCCCTTGTGGCCGTCGCAGCGCCGCCCAGCCTCGTGTTTGCTCCAGCTCCGGTCTACTGTCGAGCCAACCTCTGATATCGACCACCTACGTCAACACTTCGCCGACCTCATCTTCTCCAGCAGCTTCATCGACTCCGTCGTCCACGACGCTCCGCCGACCTTCATCTCCAACTTCTCCGCCAGCCGCTCCGTAGCTTCGCCGATCTTCGTCAACACCACCGGCCCGCCACCAACCTCGCTACAGCAACTCCAGCCACCGCTTCATCGACGGGCCGCTCCAGGAGCAACAACCGCCTTACGCCAGCCGCCTCGCCTTCGACTGGGCACCTCCGCCAGGGATGGCCCCCATCCTCCGCTATCGCCACCGGGCCTCCGCCGCGTCACCGGAGCCACGACCACCTCTAGAGCAGAGCTTGGCCCAGACACCGGGCATCTCCGCCATATCTCGCACCGGAGCCCCGCCCTTCCTCCGCCTTGCCACCGACGATCAAGGGAGGCGGCGTGCTCCCTCCGCCGCTCCATAGGCCACAGCTACTGGGGCTCGGGACCCGAGGCCCCCAAGCACGTGCACGGCACGTGCTTTGGGGGAACGTCATCACCCGTCATCCCAGGGTCACGTGATCTGCATGTGACCCGCTGGATTAAATTGCGCTCAAGCCCCTGAAGTGCTCCGGATTAGCAAGCCACCCCAGGGTCACGTGCATAGCACGTGACTCGCTGGGTTAATTACAGAAAGCTCCCTGGCCGTCCTCCATATTGCACTCCAGTCCAAGGGCACGAGCGCTGCACGTTCCCCTTGGAGAATTTGCACATATTCCCCCATCAGTCCTTGGTAATTATTCTTAGGCCCCTTCTCTGCATTTTATTTTATTATTATTGCATCCATACCCCTGTAATCTCCCTCAGTTTTAAACCTCTTCTCTACATTATTTTATTTATTTAAAAATAGCACTGTGTTCCTCATATAATTCTCTACATTTTGACATGCTGTTGACATTCATGTGATCAATGATTAATTAATAATTATTTGTTCTGTGGAAATTTGCATATTTTGCCCAAGTTGCTCTCTAAAATTCATAATTGATTAACCGTTGACCTAAAAATTTCCGAAAAATCATATATTGTAGAGATTAGTTTGCTTCACATTGTGCCCAAGAATCTTTGCATTTGCATACATAGTTTGCTCTGTAAAAATCATTTTGCATATTTCACTATTTAATTTTTAATAGGTATTACACCCCATATTTTTGAGGTTTAGGATTTTTCTAAGATCCATTACCTAGTGATAGATCTTAGATAATTTTATTTCTCGAAAATAAGTAGGTTTAATATTTATTATAATTAAATATTGAAAATCATCCTGTTTGCATTTAAAAATTCATAAAAAAATTCATTTTGCATCCAAAAATTCCAGAAAAATTATATTGCATTCATTTCATCATCATTTACATTGTGGCCAATTTTCATATTTTTCGGACATCGTTTGATTGGAATTTACATTTTAGTCCCTAAAATTGGCCAAAACCGCATCTTGCATCCCTCATTTGCATTAAAAATTCCAAAAAAAGACCGCCTTGAAAACCGAACACTAAATTGGATAAACATAACTCTAGGTTGTTCCTTTGCCTCCTTGTGATCGACCTTGGGACTTGCCCAAGTAAAATAAATATAAAACCACTGAATTAAAATTAATTAAAAATTTGTGGTTATTTCTTGACTGTTTCCGATCGCCGCCTACAACGAACGACTTTAATTATTTTAACACCCGAGCATTAAAAACAATCTTTTACATGCGCGAATCCGGAACCGTCATTCGTATATACACCAAGTTCATATTTTACAAATTTCGGTTTGAACAGAACGAAGTGAAGGAACTTAATGTTCGAACTCATTCGAACTCTCTGGATTACTGTCAATATTTTGTTTCATATATTGGAAAACCTGACGAAGAATTATGTGTTTCTTTGTCTACGGAAAGCGATTTTCTTGTTTGTGAATGCAAGAATATGCAATTCTTTGGATATCCATGTAGGCACATACTTGCAGTTTTGAAGATACAGAATGTGGAGCTTCTGAACGAGGAATATATATTGAAAAGGTGGACAAGAACCATAAAAAATTAGGAAATTATCCTATTTATGTGAAAGTTGCACACCAAGAAAGGCCGTCTCAGCTGAATCAATTGTGTTCGCATATTATTTCAGCTTCGATCAAACAAGATGAGGACATATTCTTATTTGCTAAAGAAAAATTAAGCGATTTATGTAGCAATATTGATCTTATGATAAGTAACAAACCTTCTTCGAGCTTTACAACCAGGAACAATACAAATGTTCCAGATATGATTACTGAACCAGCTGTTAAAGAACCAAATGTTGCGAGAACAAAAGGAAGCGGTCGCGGTGGTAGACCTAAGGGCGTTGGCAATCGTATTAGATCGGAATCTGAGATTAGAAGAAATAGAGGTCGACAATGCAAATCTTGCCTCAAATACAATGTTGGACACGATTCTAGAAATTGTCCTAATAACAAATCGGTGAATCATGGTAAATTTTTAACATTCTTTACTCATTAATTTCTTTTTTTTGTTCACTAATCATTATGCTTTATTCTGCAGTTGAGGACGACCGAAATTAAAATGAATTGATCAAATTCTTTTAATGTAAGAGTATATTTTTTCTTTTTTGATGTAACATTTTTTACATTTCATATAAAACATTTTAATGTTGCTTATTATATTCATTTCATTATGTTTTTTTTGCAGGATTGCAATTTACTGAAAGATTCTTGCCTGCAAATGAGCTTTGACGTTTGGCTGCTTATCAGACTTTGAATTTTTATTTTTTATTTATTTTTTTGCTTGTCGTAATTTGTTCAGTTATTATAGAATTCAAACAATGTGTTATTTATATTGTTGCAGTTCAGATGTATCCCTTTGTGATATCATAACAGAGAGTATTTCAGCTTTGTGTATTTTTGTGATGTTAATGTTCAACGTTCAACTTGAGCTTTCAGTCATATAAGTTCAAAATCATATTATTTGGATATATGTGTCATTCATTTCATTCTTGTCTAATGATTTTGTTTTTCAGGGATTTTAACTGTTTAATTATACTTGTCATTCATTCTTACTATACGAAATGTATACTAATCCTTATTGACTATTGTTTAGGGCTTTGATATAAAAATTGACACATTTCTGTAACACATGTCAATATTACATTATTAAATATTTCTTATCAACAATCCTAACAATTGGAGTCAATATCTAGGTTATATGAATTCTTACTATATATTATATGGTCGGTAATACCTGCTAATCAAATCCAGTAGTTTTATTTTATACTCCAGATACATAATTTATAAATATGGGCAGTAGTTTACAATTGTATTCAATATTTTACATCTCTATGTAATAACTTACATATTCGCTCAATATTTTATATATCTTTATCATATTTTTCTTATAACTATTTTTTTATTATCAACAATTTTAAATCGTAGAACTTATATTATCATTCAATAAATTGTAGAAATTAAATGATATGATTCCCTCTTGTACAAGAGCCATGTAATATGTATTCTTATTGTAGTTTAAGTATCGTAGCACTCCTACTTTAATATGGAGATATACTTTTTACAAATAGGTTCACTATTTTACATATATTATTAATATTTTACATATTATTATCATAATTTACATAAATGTTCATTATTTTACAATAGGGACAATGGCTGCATGTATATTATGTAAAGGTTATCGGTGTCATATTCTTTATGGAAGTTCAGAGGTTTGCTATTTTGAATTCGTAACATACTATAACACATAGTACTTTAGTTCTTTATTGTTATGTGAAACTATAACGTACGAAATCAACTTTCAGTCTTATAATTTCAGTCTGTTACAACATATATTACCATTCTATAATAGTTTTCATATATTTGCTAATATAAGTCGTTATCGTATAAGATCTAAGGTAATATTATTTCGTATTGTATACTAATCATTATACAAGTCCTTATCGGTACTTTTTATATTAAAGTGGTGATGTACAATTAATTTGTGTATGTATTATATTACATTTACTTACAATAATTTACATTCTTTTGTATAGAATTACAATTTTAATCAATATTTTACACTCCCTACCCTAACTTTCATAAAAAATTATGATTCTATCTGCAAGTACAAGTCTAAATCAGCAAGAGTAATAACAAACATACAGTAATCATTGGGATGTGAATCTTTAATGTAGAAGAAGATTTTCGACCATTGAAAAGCACTCTTGTAATCGGAAAACCATTTAATTATCGAGCATTAGAATATATATATTTTGTCTACCTGTCAAACATGTATATATTGACTACAACATGTAACAGATAATCAATGCAAACATATGATAATCATGATATTTAAAAGAAGTGTTTTGTTCTAAAGAAGGTTTAAACAGAAACTATGGAAACATAACACAATTTAAGACATTGCAACAATACATAGTTCTAAATTAAAATGCAAAAACTTTAAGATTTGTTTATACTATGTCTTCTATCTCTATCATTGTGTCGCTGAGTTCTCTATGTGACCGCACGTTAGCAATAAGGAAGCTATTTCAGCTCTGAATCTGTCAATATCGTCGTAGCTGAAATCCAACGCCCTTCCTTCACACAGGTACTCCATCATCTTCATGACGTAGATACCATAGTCCAGACTCTGCGAAGGTTGCTGCGAGCAATCTTGCATGTATATGATTTCCCAACCTGCAAGGCATTCATCTGGAATGATGTCCATGAAGTACTCCGAAATCCAGCCATGCTGAATTGTAATTCAAAAAGAATATTATTAACACTGAATTAAATAATTTAATAAAATGTAAATTTTTATTATGTCATACCCATTCAATACATCCTTTTTATGGAATTTTGTTCCTTTCATAGAATTGTATGAAAGGAACTTTCTCGATGAAAAATCAGTCACAAGAAGGTACCAATGGTTTCTTGTGTGAATAACCGTGAAAATTTTCTCCAACTCTGGTATGTGTACTCCTTCTTTGTATAGCTCCTCGAGCTTATCAAATTCATTTTCCGTAGCATTAACCACCAGATTCACAAGATATTGCTGAAAAATACAAGTAAGAATATTAAATTATGGTGATTAAAGATATTTAAAAAAAATTATATCATCTCACCATTTGGAATATTAGTGTGAATATAAACAGGACATGATCATTAGTTGTGTAGTATTTATGTTGTAGCACGTCCATAAACATGTCGATTATCTGTAATATCAAAAACAATTTATTCATAAAGAAATATAAAAAAATAATAAATAAAAATATACGTACCGAATCCTTGATCATTCTTTCATACAAAAAGTTATGAATGTCTCTTCCTTTACAACTCCGATTCCCCGGAGTAAAGTAGGTGGCATTCAATCTGACGAATTATCTTTAATTAATATTATCTATTTAAAGTTAAAGATTTTTAAATGTAAATGTTGAAATTTGTTTAAAATACTTACTTGTCTGCAGGATCACGAAGAAATTCTTGAATTGTTTTCTTTGTCTGTTCTGATACTTTCTCGTAACCACTAAAATCGGTTACGAGATCGCATAGATACTGATTCTTATTCAATCAATTACAAACAATGTTAGAAACAATTACTATCATAATCATAAAGAATATATAAAATTTTATGAGCAGTATTAAAAATCTCTATTCTACGTCATCTGTATTCAATGTATACAAAATAAGTTGTTTTATATTTTATGGCTTACTGATGAATCTCCATTTCAACACCTTTATTCTATCATTTTGGCCTTAAAAACTTCAGCAAATGCATGTAAATAGCATCAATTTGTACATAATAGCATCTAATATTTATTGTATTTATTGTACATAAAATGAGGTTTTTAATGCCAAAATTATAGAATAAAGAGATGAAAAGAAAAGAAATAAAATATTGCAAATATTTTATGACCCTAACCTCGAGACCAAGTCCAGAATGGAATTGGTCGACAAGGAATAAAGTAGGGGGAGATAAGGGTCAATAATACAATAAATACCTCATTTATTGATTCATTCATTTATGCATTTTTACACCTATTTTGTATTTAATTATTTATTCATCAAATAAAGAAACTTTGTACATGAAAGTTGTAGATAATAATGTAAATAAAAATACAAAATTGAGTTTGTATAAAAATAATACATAGTGTACATTTTATACACAGAATAAAAAGCCAAAATCTCAACTTCACAGACCCATATCTTGCAAATAAAACTCAAAAAATCACCCAAAATCACCTTTGATGGTATATAGCTTTTCAAGAACTATTTAATAAAATTGGTTTCATAATTTTTGGAGTCCATCTGTGAAAGTTAGGTTTTTGTTCCTCATTGTACATAGTACTGATTAAAATATTCAATATATTCATTAGTCATTATTTTTACAAATTCATATTTTTAGAATTTTGTAAATAATATACAAAATGAATGTACATATTTAAACTTGAATAAAACCAAAAAGAAATTGTAAAATAAAATAAGTCCATGTGATACATAGGCAAAATACCTATGTTATAGATGTAAATAAATAAAAGGGGAATACACTCTTTAATTATTTTATTCTTTCATATTTTTATTAAATTGTAAATCTTACAAATAATTTATTAAAAATACAAATCCAAAATAAAAACAAATTAAATTCATTAAATAAATAAAATGTGTATAAAGTATAGGTAAAATACCTATGAGTATACCTACATATTACATATACCTATGTATTTAAATATGTAAATGAACTCATAAAAAATAAATAAAAATATATCTATACTCACAAAAATAAATTATAAATTTATAAAATAAGAAAATAAAATAATAAAATAAAAATACATAAAATAAAAATAAATACATGTAAATACCCTTATAAATACATTATTAAAATAAACA
The DNA here is from genome assembly GCA_037367405.1 of Ottelia alismoides. Taxonomy (NCBI): domain Eukaryota; kingdom Viridiplantae; phylum Streptophyta; class Magnoliopsida; order Alismatales; family Hydrocharitaceae; genus Ottelia; species Ottelia alismoides. The sequence goes on from JAZKJV010011236.1 coordinate 1,251,105, forward strand.
CCTAATAAAATATATCAAAACAATAAATAAAAATCATAAATAAATAATACATTAATTAATAAACATTTTTTAATTTATAAATAAAAGTTAATAAATTCATTTATTAGGTTAAATTAATAAGTCAAGCTGACGCTGACGTGGACCAATAGGGTCCCTGCGAATGTTGACCGCCTGGTCAACTCGACCCCCAGGCGGCCGATGTGACGCGTCTGTCCTTTCCAAGCGTCTTCTCCCTTTATTCGCGCTCGACCCGTCCATCTTCTAACATCGCCGCCTTCATGAAAAATGTCCCCCGATCGATGTACATACACGCCCGTTCATTTGTTCTTTTGTATATAGATTTGATTCGTCGCTACGGCCCGGTCAATAAGGGTGCGCTAACCTGTCCATAAATAATCAACCTTCGCCTCTTCTCCAAGTCTGGTCAGCCTTTATCCACTCCCTTCCTCGCATTCGGTCCCGGCGTTGTTCCTTGTGACAGGAGGAGCTCGCCAGCACTTTGAATCGATCAGAGAGGCGGAGGTTGCACCCAAGGCCGCCGCTCCGGCGAGGCCTCTGCTCCTTGGTGCTCCACCAGGTACGAGCTGCGCTTTTTAATTATTTTCAGTAGTTTTTAATGTTAGCTTTTCATTCGTGCATTTAGATTAGTGGTTAGATCTTAGGGGTAGCGTAGTTATGGTGATTCGAAGTAAGCCGGAGCTGTGCTCCGGCGAGCATTTCCCGGAGACCCCGACCTGCTCCACCCTCGCTTCCACCGCCATCTTCTTCTCTTTTCATTTCCCTTCATCCCAGGCCCCTCACTCACCCAGATCTTCACCAGATCTGGAGATCTGACCTCCTTCTTCCGCCCTTCGCCGGAGATCGCCGACCTGCTCCACCCTCTCTTCCACCACCATCTTCTTCTCTTTTCATTTCCCTTCATCCCAGGCCCCTCACTCACCTAGATCTTCACCAGATCTGGAGATCTGATCTCCTTCCTCCGCCCTTCGCTGGAGATCACTGCCCCGCTCCACCATCCTTCATTCCACCACCAATAAGTGCCCCAGCCCCTTGTTTTTGTGTCTTGACCCTTCTTGCAGGTGCTGGGAGGCCAAAGGACCCCCGTTGGGGTCGATTTTGATCTTCTGCAGGTACCTGGGAGCGTCGACCTTCTCCGACTCTGCTGGACCTCTCCGGTGAGCCTCCGGCTCTCCTGGGTAGCCCAATCGACAGAGAGAGCCCCCGGGAAGCTTTTTGGACCTTCAGCAGCTCGAGGAACCGTGGGATGCGCACGCCATGCCAGATCGAAGCTCGGGAGGCACGGGGTTCATCCATGTTCTTCCGAGCACCTTCAAAGACGTCCGATCATGGTTCCAGCCCAGATCAGGAGCCAACTGTTGGATGGAGCTCTTCATCAACCGTCAGATCAGCTCAGCTGATCTACTAATCTCAGCCCTTCATCGGCGAAGCGTCATCAGGCGAGGAGGAGGCGACACGTGGCAAGTGGAGGAAGCCCATCCGTCCGATCGCGCGCCCTTTGGGGGTAAATTTCACATATAACCCCTCGCATTTTTGTATTAAATTTTTAATATTGTAAATAAAATAGCACGTGTAAAATAAATGTATATTTTGCAGTAGGACCCCTGTACCTTTCTGGAATTACAACTAGGTCCTTCCGTGCCTCACGTGCAGTCTCACGTGAGGCGCGTGAATTTTGCATGTATACCCTGGTGTCTTTTTGTATTTGTAAATTAGTTCCAAAAATTAAAATAAATGTTTATTCCAGTAGGTATTTTCGCACTATGCCCCCTATGATTTACTTTATTTGCAAAAATGCCCCTACGAGGCTGTTTAATTTTTATGTCTTTTATGTATTTATTAAAAATACCTATGTAGCTCCTACAAATCCAGAAAAATTAGGTTAGATGCTTCATGTAGTGTACTTTCACGCCCACATTTTATTTTGCATTTTTTGCTTTTAACCTAATTATTAAAAATGAAAAAGGAGCCATTTTTGTACTATCTAATTTATAAAGTACCAAATAAATATAAAAACATTTTGAAAAATTACAAAAAAAATACATATGGTATTTTTATATATATATTGAGTCCAGAAATTGAAAAACCCTAAAAATAAGAAAAAGAAAAATAAAAAAATCAGAAAGCTCCAAAATCCAACAAAAAAATAGAAAAACCCTTAAAAAATCCCAAAAACATATTTTCTCTTATATAATTATCTATATATTATTATTAATGTATTAAAATTAATTTGGGTAATTTTTGAACTTATTTTATATTTTTAAAATCCAAATTAGCTTCGGCTATTTAATTAGTCCATATTAGGGACATTTTTTGGAATTAAAAATACATAAAAATTAGAAAAATTCTAGAAAAAAACAAATATATATATATATTATATCTAATATATATTGAGTATTTATAAAAATATATATACATATATCCATATATTATATTTCTCTCTCTTCTTATATATATATATATATATCTTTATATATTATATAATTAAAAATATAAAAAAAGAAAATAAAAAAATATAAAATATAAAACAAAATAAAAATTATAAAAACAAAAATAAAGTAAAAAAATATAAAATTAAAAACCCAAAAAAAACAATAAAGAATTGGACATGAACATTGAATTGAATAACTGCGTAACCAATTTCATCACTCAACCATTAGCCTCCCAGTGTTCGACCTCTACTCATGCTTACACCTATACACATTTGCATACAGAGTTATAATAAATTTTAACTCCACATTTTTTAGAATAATTGCATATATATTTCATTGTGGGTTAATTGTTGATTGATTGGGATTTATTGAGCGGTCACCGCATCGATTATTGATCTGCCTTGTGGATTAATACGACCCTTGATTCTCCCCATTCATCAAATGGCGCCGTTGCCGGGGAGGCAACCGATTTTGTGTGGTTATTTGTTCATTTATGTAATTCTTTGTTCATGTCCAGTATTCATATATTTATTTGATGATTATTGAGATTATTGTGACTGTTCTGACCCCTCTTATCTATTTGTCTTTGATGTGAGGGACCACCAAGCGAAGGAGGACCTCCTAGGGGGTCCAATGCACCCAAGCGAAGTGAAGTTGGCTCTTCTACACCAGCCAACTGGAGAGAGCATCGAAGGCAGATGAAGGAGAATTTTTGAAGACAGTCTCTATTTTTATGTATTTCATTTTATTTTATTTTATTATGTATATTTATGTGAGAGAGTGACACTTAGAAAATTTGTAATAATACAGGACTCTCACAGGTACACTCCAACTCCCGAGGTTCAGTGCTTGAGGGATTGTTCCCTTGGGGGCCTCGATGGTTTTGACGCTTTTTCTTTTCTTTATTTTATTTTCATTATTTTGTGTGAATGAGCCTTAGCTTAGGAATTGCTTGCTCGTAGAAATAGGTCTAAACACCCTAATATATTTGCATGTACCTATAGTGCGCTTTGGACCTATATCAAATTCTAAAACAGTCGTCTAACCATCTTCGAACCTTCGTGCCGCAGCCCACCCTGCCAAGCGCTGCTCCTGAACTCGATGTGTCGAGAGGAGGAGGGGTGAGCCTAGACCGGACTCCTGGCTTGAAGATCGGTGAGCGACTTGTGGTGCTTCACGATAATAGCAATTACTATCCTAGGGAGATTTCTTCGGCTTGCATTTGCATATAGTATAGGTTTCAAATTCTGTTATGCATCCCACATGGAGAGAGCTGGAGGCACTGTAAGTCTTCTTACTTAGCATGCATCATAGATTTCCGACTTGCATGGCATTTCCGATCTTCTCCCTCTGTTTTTGCCAACCTAGGATGCTTAATGGAAATTAGAACCTCAATAGGCACGTGCATTGAAAATACCAAAAAAAAGTGATAACCTAAATAAAATTGGGATTGTTAACTATATTGGACTTAAAAATAAAATATAATGGATTTCCTTGTCTTGGGGAGAGCAACCCCCTCATTGTATGCGTTTTAATTGCTCACGTGCACACTAAGGAGTAGAGCCCAAATCCCATCAAACCTCCTAAGTGTTTGTACAACTTTGTGATTTTCACCTCACTCTAAAACTGAAAAGATAAATGACCATCACCATATGGACTTCACTGTGTTGAGTAGGTGAATCGGGGGTTTGCCTTGTGTATTGATTATGACTTGGAGTCCATCGTGCTTTTCATTAATTATTAGAGTAGTCGGTCCCGTCCGTGTGAGTCATGCATTTTTCATCTTTGAGTCTCTCTACCTCTCTTATACATATACCTCCTCATTTGCATTGAGTCGTAATATTGGCGCTTGAGCTCAATCATTTCTTCGCCAAGTCCTTCATTTCCCTCGTCTTCACCACCTTTCTCGTATCCACCGTACCATCCCCATCTTCTCAGGTTCGAGGAGAGCATGCTCTTCGGACCGCCAATTTGACGGTGTTCCCGCCTTATGGGGAACAACCAATTTTGTCTATGTCCCGATCTTCTCGCCCGCCCTCCTCGTCCCCTCTGTATCACTCTTCTACTACCCGGGAATGTTGTGCACATCGAGGAGGCCCGCATCGAGGATTTTATGATTACCTTGATTATTTGTGTAAGCTGGGCATGATGTTGAGGATGTTGAGATTAATATGCTACTCATGGTGGATTCGACTTTGATACATGCATAGGAGTTTATTGAGGATTTTTGATGATGCACAATCATTAGGTGTGATTATTTATTGGGATATTTTGATCAAGCACACCGGATTGAGGATGCGACGTACTTTGATGATATGATGATGAGTTCATGAGCATTAATTGATTTATCTATTTTGAGGTTCCACCCATCATGATTTTAAGGATTGATTGATTATTCTGATTTGGATTGCCTGATAATGGTGTGCGGATCCTGATTGATCTCTCATCTTTTTGATTAAACCATCCCCGATCACCTGACTCTCTGATCCACCCTGGCATTTCTAGGATTTATGATCATCTTTTGTGCCATCTCAGCTGATTATAGTAACTTGAGGGACTATATTGTGATTGACCTGATTATTGGCTCCCTCACATGATCTTATGCCCTTCGGTTGATTGAATGATTAAATGTTTTTGAGGACCTGAGATGACTTGCCAGCATTCCCATGACCTACATTGATCTAGCTCGCATTCGTCCCCGAGGACTATCTGCGAGAGAATGCGACAATTTCTAGGACTACGGTTTCATCCATTGCTTGGGACGCCATTTTGATGGGTCCTGGAACCGAGTCAGCTGATATGCTTGATTGGCCTCCCCCGGTGATTGTGTACCTGACCTGTCAGTACACGAGGCCAACTATCTGATTGCTCTCCTTGACAGTCCTTGCAAGGATGAGCCTCGATATTCTGGTTATTCAATGCCTAGTTCATAGATCTCCGAGGGTTATCTGCGAGAGGCTATGACACATTTTAGCTCTCTTGGTCTCTTCTGCTGGTAGGCGATCTACCGTCTATCGAGACCCCATTCTCGGTGAATCCGTCTGACTCCTTTGAGCCTCTTTCTCTCCTTGACGACCCTCGCAAGGACGAGATGTACTCTGACTATTCACTGTATAGCTCACATTACTTCTCGAGGACTATCTGCAGAAGGATGTGACACTTTCTTTACGATCGGCTTCACTCACTGCTGGTGCATCCGTCTATGGGGCACGAAGCTGATTCGTCTGATATAGACAGTCGGTCTCTCTTTCTGATTATGTGCCCGATCTGTTGGGGCATGAGACCGGCTTGCTCAGACTCCTTTGAGTCCGCTCTCCTTGATGGTCCTTGCAAGGATGATCTCTTTTCTGATTATTCCTTAACTAGCTCGTAGCTCCCCGAGGGTTATCTGCGGGAGACTACGACATATTTCCGATCTGATTTGGTCTCCTTTGTCGGTAGCCGATTTTGTCGACTGCTGAGACCACTATGTAGGTCCATCTGATGGATCCGGCTCCTTTGAGCCTCTTTCTCTCCTTGACGATCCTCGCAAGGTAGAGACACATTCTGACTATTCCTTGCCTAGATTGCATAACTCCCCGAGGACTATCTGCGGGAGTATGCGACACTCTCTTTACGCTCGGTTCCCCTTCTGACTGTGCCTCCGATCTGCGGAACATGGAACCGAGTCGTTTGATATATGTGATTTTGGTCCCATCCTGAGTTGCCTATCCAATTTGCGGATCATGGGACCCATCTGATAAGACTCCTTTGAGTCTGCTCGCCTTGACGGACCTTGCAAGGTTGAGCTCCCGATATCTGTTATTTCCATGCCTAGATGGCAGCACGTTCCCTGAGGGTTGTCTACGGGACGCTGCTACATTCTTTAGATTCTTCGGTCTCTTCTACGGGTAGTCGATATGTCGCCTAGCAAGACCGTATCTGATGATCCGTCTGATGGATCACTGATGCCTTTGCGCCCGCTTGCCTTGACGACCCTCGCAAGGTCGAGTCTCTTTTTGCTTATTCGATGATTAGCATGTACTACTCCCCGAGGGTTATCTGCGGGAGAGTACATCATTTTCTAGGTATTCAGCTTCATTTCTGGTGTTTCCCATTTGTTGGAACATGAAGCCGAGACTTCTGAGTTGTGCACTTGGTCCTCTCTCTGATTGTGTATCCGATCTGCGGATCACTGGACCAAGTCTTCTGATTATGATCTGATTCCCGGCTCCTTTGAGCCTGCTCACCTTGACGACCCTCGCAGGGTTGAGCCATGACTTGCGGTATTCTGTGTGTCTCCTGTAATCTTCTGACCTCATGTCCACCGAATGCCACGGTGTCTCCTATTCTCTATCTTCCATATCTTTCTGAGACTCTGATTGACCGGAGGAATCTGTACTGTTCCTTCTTCCTCCCGATCTTATAGTATCGGCTATGTTTCCTCATGCTAACCTTATGAGTCGATTGACTGCGTTATGCTATCGAAACGGATATCTTTACTTTCTGATCTGTGTGTCCCCGGTAGCCGACACCCACCTGATTGCTTATCCGGGTGTTCACTGTCTGAGTGCGTCACTGTTCTCACAGGGAGACGATGACGCAAGTACGGTATTCACTTGTCAGCTACCATCATGTACTTCACCAGTTCTTCACCACTTGTATATATGTGTGCCTTGTTCATTCTTTCTCCCGCATGTTATGTGTGCCCTAGATCTATCGCCATATCGTTGTGTCTACACTTAGGACGTACCTTGTCCTAAGTATAGGGGGGCACGCACCGCGTTGTTCTTTCCTTGTTCAGTTTCGTCACTCCTGTTGTTGCCTATACTTAGGGATATCTCACCCTAAGTATAGGGGAAGTGATGCGTATATTCTCCACGATCTTTTCATCAATCTATATATATCTATCTTTTCTTCTTTTCTTCTTTTCTTCTTTTCCTTTTCATATTTCTTTATCTAAATAAAAGGTGTCGCCCTTTTATGTTAGTTTCCTATACTTAGGACGTACTTTGTCCTAAGTATAGGGAGGGTGCACCCATGATTTGTTAATTCTTTTAACTGTTTATTCCCACCCTTGACCCTCCCTGCTTTGTGTACAGTCTGCTATACTTAGGATTACTTGATCCTAAGTATGGGGGGACAGTCAACTTCTCATTGATGCATCTCTTATTCGTATATTCTTTTGACTTTTCTATACTCAGTACGAGTTATGACTTCTCTTTTCTCTTCGATCTATGAGGACATAACTCAAGCTAAGTATAGGGGGGTCGTATATACTATGTATATACTTTAGCCATAACTCGTACTTTCGTATTCTCTTAATAAAATGGCTAATAATTCTTTAAAATTCATTAAAAAACCCTAATAAAAAGATGTTATTATTCCTCAAATTCTTTTTTATATGTACTGATTAATAAATCAGGTGAAAATATTTTTTACAAAATATTTGAAAAAGTAGTTTGAAAATCTTTGTGAAAATCTTTTGAAAACTATTTTGAAAACGTTTTGTTACATGTTTTTAACCTTTGTAAAAACATTTTGGTTTGTAAAGTTTATTTTCTTTGTGTGAAATAAAATGTTTGAAAAATGATTTGCAAATGGTTTGAAAAATGGTTGCATAAATATTCTGAAAAATCTATATATACTGTTTGAAAAACCTTTGCAAAATGATTTTCAAATGTGTGTACATGTTTGTAAAATGCTTGTAACAATTATTTTGGACTATAGTCTCTCAAATTGTTTGTAAAATGATTTTCAAATAAGTTTGAGGAATATATACATCAAACTAATAATATAATAAAAATAAATAATACAAAATTCTTTAATAATTGTACATATATACCTATAAATAAAAACTAAACTGTAAATCCTTAATTCTTTAAGTCCTGTAAAATAAAGCGGCATGCTCGTGTAAATAGTTGTACATATTTTGAGTGCCAAAATTATTTTATTTTGCAAAAAAATTCTTTGTGTAAAAAGATTCTTTGTTTTCAAATTCTTTGAAAAATTGCATTATTCTTTGCATATTTGTAAAAAGGCATTTGCATAGCATTCACATTCTTTTATTGAGCTTGATGATTGAACTAGTCCAATAAAGTCGAAGATTGGAGCTTGGTTGGACCTTACTGCACCTAACTGCACTGGAACCTTATGGGAACTAGGATTAAGGTGCTTCAGGTCTATTCAGACTTAATTCTTTGAGAAATCAGGGCTGGGTTCAAGTCACCTCAGTGGACTAACTAGAACTTTTCGAGACACACGCATGACTCTTGTCGGTCGTGACCTAACTTGGACACTTGCACCTTTTACTTGTCTCAACTCAGTTGGAGTGGTGAGGGGGTTGGATTTGCCAGTCTGAGACGCACACGGGTGGGAACATTCATCCTCGTCTAGGGAGGGAAGTGCACCCCAACCTGGTCCAGTAGCCATGAGGTCTAACGACTGGAGAGTGTGGATTGCGATAATGCTTCAAAAGAGGGATAGTCTTCTGGCTCAAGAAGAAAAACTCCTTATGTAAATGTTGATGTAAACAGTATATTGAAAAAAAAAAGAGGGAATAAAAACTCCAAAAAAAAGTGGACAGGCTTGAAAATAAAAATAAAAGTGCCTGTCGGAGTATAGAAAATAAGCAAGCTTGAGCATCAAAGTTATACCATGTGAGCCTACAGCTTGATGACTTGACTACACTGGTCTTGTATCCCAGGATAGGTAGCTACACTGGCTACCATCCATTCTCTTCTTCCCCTCGTCCTCTCGAGTCGGATTCCACTTGAACTTAGAAGGGAATACCTCGCTCCTCTAGGAAAGAGCTGTTGGATTAGGGAATCATTGGGTTGTCATTTTGGAGAAGCTAGTCTCTTTGTCATTTCAGTTGGGGAGAGCCACTATCACTTACACTGTACAAGTCAGTTTCATAGTCATAAGGGTTTGCGTATGATGTAGGCTAGTTCTGACCTGGCTATTGAGGTAATTTGAACCGAGTTCTGTGACTCTTGAAGGCTGTTGTGTTTTAAATTTGGTTCCCGATAAGGTTCCACACACATTTTCACACCAAGGTCTAACCTGAGCTCCAAACTTTGATATTGTACAGATGAGTTTAATAATCATGATCAATTCAATTTATTCTTTAAATTCTTTATTTTTGCTTTTTCTTTTCTTCTTATTCTTTATTCTTTTTGTACTTATTGCATAAGTATTTGCTAGGGACTAGCAAAGGCAAGTATAGGGGGTGATGAATCTCCATTTCATCACCTTTATTCTATCATTTTGGCCTTAAAAACGCCAGTAAATGCATGTAAATAGCATCAATTTGTACATAATAGCATCTATTATTTATTGTATTTATTGTACATAAAATGAGGTTTTTAATGCCAAAATTATAGAATAAAGAGAAGAGAAGAAAAAGGAATAAAATATTGCAAATATTTTATGACCCTAACCCCGAGACCAAGTCCAGAATGGAATTGGTCGACAAGGAATAAAGTAGGGGGAGATAAGGGCCAATAATACAATAAATACCTCATTTATTGATTCATTCATTTATGCATTTTGACACCTATTTTGTATTTAATTATTTATTAATCAAATAAAGAAACTTTGTATATGAAAGTTGTAGATAATAATGTAAATAAAAATAGAAAATTGAGTTTGTGTAAAAATAATACATAGTGTAAATTTTATACACAGAATAAAAAGCCAAAATCTCAACTTCACAGACCCATATCTTGCAAATAAAAACTCAAAATCACTCAAAACACCTTTAATTGTATATAGCTTTTCAAGAACTATTTAATAAAATTGGTTTCATAATTTTTGGAGTCCATCTGTGAAAGTTAGGTTTTTGTCCCTCATCGTACATAGTACTGATTAAAATATTCAATATATTCATTAGTCATTATTTTTACAAATTCATATTTTTAGAATTTTGTAAATAATATTCAAAATGAATGTACATATTGAAATTAGAATAAAACCAAAAAGAAATTGTAAAATAAAATAAGTCCATGTGATACATAGGCAAAATACCTATGTTATAGATGTACATAAATAAAAGGGGAATACATTCTTTAATTATTTTATTCTTTCATATTTTTATTAAATTATAATTATTATAAATAATTTATTAAAAATACAAATCCAAAATAAAAACAAATTAAATTCATTAAATAAATAAAATGTGTATAAAGTATAGGTAAAATACCTATGAGTATACCTACGTATTACATATACCTATTTATTTAAATATGTAAATAAACTCATAAAAATTAAATAAAAATATATCTATAATCACAAAAATAATTTAAAATTTTATAAAATAAGAAAATAAAATAATAAAATAAAAATAAATACATGTAAATACCCTTATAAATACATTAATAAAATAAACCCCTAATAAAATATATCAAAATAAATAAATAAAAATAATAAATAAATAATACATTAATTAATAAACATTTTTTATTATATAAATAAAATTTAATAAATTCATTTATTAGGTTAAATTAATAAGTCAAACTGACGCTGACGTGGACGAATAGGGTCCCTGCGAATGTTGACCGCCTGGTCAACTCGACCCCCAGGCGGCCGATGTGACGCGTCTGTCCTTTCCAAGCGTCTTCTCCCTTTATTCGCACTCGACCCGTGCATCTTCTGACATCGTCGCCTTCATGAAAAACGTCCCCCGATCGATGTACATACACGCCCATTCATTTGTTCTTTTGTATATAGCTTTGATTCGTCGCTACGGCCCGATCAATAAGGGTGCGCCAACCTGTCCATAAATAATCAACCTTCGCCTCTTCTCCAAGTTTGGTCAGCCTTTATCCACTCCCTTCATCGCATTCGGTCACGGCGTTGTTCCTTGTGACAGGAGGAGCTCGCCAGCACTTTGAATCAGTCGGAGAGGCGGAGGTTGCACCCAAGGCCGCCGCTCCGGCGAGGCCTCTGCTCCTTGGTGCTCCACTAGGTACGAGCTGCGCTTTTTAATTATTTTCAGTAGTTTTTAATATTAGCTTTTCATTCGTGCATTTAGATTAGTGGTTAGATCTTAGGGGTAGCGTAGTTAGGGTGATTCGAAGTTTGCCGGAGCTGTGCTCCGGCGAGCATTTCCCGGAGACCCCGACCTTCTCCACCCTCGCTTCCACCGCCATCTTCTTCTATTTTCATTTCCCTTCATCCCATGCCCCTCACTCACCCAGATCTTCACCAGATCCGGAGATCTGATCTCCTTCCTCCGCCCTTCGCTAGAGATCGCCGACCTGCTCCACCCTCGCTTCCACCGCCATCTTCTTCTCTTTCATTTCCCTTCATCCCAAGACCCTCACTCACCCAGATCTTCTCCATATCTGGAAATCTGATCTCCTTCTTCTTCCCTTCGCCGGAGATCGCCGCCCCGCTCCACCATCCTTCATTCCATCACCAATAAGTGCCCCAGCTCCTTGTTTTGTGTCTTGACCCTTCTTGCAGGTGCTGGGAGGCCAAAGGACCCCCGTTAGGGTCGATTTTGATCTTCTGCAGGTACCTGGGAGCGTCGACCTTCACCGACTCTGATGGACCGCTCTGGTGAGCCTCCGGCTCTCCTGGGCAGCCCAATCGACAGAGAGAGCCCCCAGGAAGCTTTTTAGACCTTCAGCAGCCCAAGGAACCATCAGATGCGCACGCCTTGCCAGATCGAAGCTCGGGAGGCACGGGGTTCATCCCTGTTCTTCCGAGCACCTTCAGAGCCGTCCGATCGTGGTTCCAGCCCAGATTAGAAGCCAACCGTTGGATGGAGCTCTTCATCGACCATCAGATCAGCTCGGCTGATCTAATCTCAACCCTTCATTGGCGAAGCGTCATCGAGCGAGGAGGAGGCGACGCGTGGCAAGTGGAGGAAGTCCATCCGTTCGATCACATAAATTTCACACATAACCCCCCGCATTTTTGTATTTAATTTTTAATATTGTAAATAAAATAGCACGTGTAAAATAAATGTATATTTTGCAATAGGACCCCTGTACCTTTCTAGAATTACAACTAGGTCCTTCCGTGCCTCACGTGCAGTCTCACGTGAGGTGCGTGAATTTTGCATGTATACCCTGGCATCTTTTTGTAATTGTAAATTAGTTCCAAAAATTAAAATAAATGTTTATTCCAGTAGGTATTTTTGCACTGTGCCCCCTATGATTTACTTTATTTGCAAAAATGCCCCTACTAGGCTATTTAATTTTTGTGTCTTTTATGTATTTATTAAAAATACTATGTAGCTCCTAAAAATCCAGAAAAATTAGGTTAGATGCTTAATGTAGTGTACTTTCACGCCCAAATTGTATTTTGCATTTTTTGCTTTTAACCTAATTATTAAAAATGAAAAAGGAGCCATTTTTGTACTGTCTAATTTATAAAATACCAAAAAAATATAAAACATTTTGAAAAATTACAACAAAATTATATATGGTATATTTATATATATATTGAGTCCAAAAATTGAAAAAACCTAAAAATAAGAAAAATAAAAAAATAAAAAAATCAGAAAGCTCCAAAATCCAATAAAAAATAAAAAAACCCTTAAAAATCCCAAAAACATATTTTTCTCTTTTATAATTATCTATATATTATTATTAATGTATTAAAATTAATTTGGGTAATTTTTGAACTTATTTTATATTTTTAAAATCCAAATTAGCTTCGGCTATTTAATTAGTCCATATTAGGGACATTTTTTGGAATTAAAAATACATAAAAATTAGAAAAATTCCAGAAAAATAACAAATATATATATATATATTATATCTAATATATATATTGAGTATTTATAAAAATATATATACATATATCCATATATTATATTCCTCTCTCTTCTTATATATGTATATATATCTTTATATATATGTATATATATATATTATATAATTAAAAATATAAAAAAAATAAAATAAAAAAAAAATAAAATATAAAACAAAATAAAAATTATAAAAACAAAAATAAAGTAAAAAATATAAAATTAAAAACCCACAAAAACAATAAAGAATTGGACATGAACATTGAATTGAATAACTGCAAAACCAATTTCATCACTCAACCATTCGCCTCCCAGTGTTCGACCTCTACTCATGCTTACACCTATACACATTTGCATGTAAAGTTATAATAAATTTTAACTCCATATTTTTTAGAATTATTGCATATATTTCATTGTGAGTTAATTGTTGACTGATTGGCATTTATTGAGCGGTCACCGCATCGACTATTGATCCGCCTTGTGGATTAATAAGACCCTTGATTCTCCCCATTCATCACTTACCTCACATGTTGTGTCATCCTCTTGTGTTTCATGATCTTCTTTCCCTTGCTTCATTGATTCTTGTAAAAAAATTTTGGCTTCTCTTCTCTGTTTCAATCTTTTAATTATTGAGCTTTGTTGAACTGTGACTTTTTCCCTTTTTCTTCTGTTTGTTGTAGTCTCTGTGTGCACATTATCTGAATGTGCAATGTCACTAATGTTCAGATCAAACGAAGGCATGCCAATGTTGATAGCTGAAACTTGTTTTGTCGTATCTTGGGATTGCGGCAGTGAATCTTCATCACAAATTTCAGAAATTAAATTCTCAAGTTTTTCACCGATATCTGAGTCACTATGTTCCAAATCTCCTTCTTTGACATCAGCTACATTGCATGTCGGTGCAAGCATGTCTGGATTATTGTTATCAATGTCACCTTCATCAACATTTCCATATTTATTCTCTAATGTATCTTCTGATTGCAATGAATTATGTCCAACATAAATCATATCATGATCAGGAAACATTTTTAGTTTTTCCTTCAGCTCCAGAATCTCAGATCTCAATTTATCGTTCTCTTTCTTCATTTTAGAATTTATTCTGATGTGTTCTGCATCCTTTTTTGTATACGTTTCACGTATTTCTTTAATTTTCTCCTTCAGCTCCTCTATCTCACTGGAAAATACTTCACACATACATTTTTTTGTTTCTTTTTTATTACGACGTCTGCAGGTGAAACACAAGCAACTGTTTTTTTGTCACACAATTCTTCTAGCTTTTGCTTTCCTTTGTTTGTGAAAACATCTTGTGGTACTGGGATGGGGTTTATGATCACAATTTCTGGTCTTCTCACCGTAAAACCACCAATGGTAAACTTTACAAACGGAAAAACATATTCGTTTGCTCCTATCTTTACTATTTCAGTTTTTTGTAGTTGCAAAGCAGGCAATATCTATATAAAAAAGATCATTTATTAATGAAAATATTGAAATTATGAGACACCCAGTATATCATAAATCATCTTAACAATGCTTACTTGTTCACAACTGATTGAAACCAATGATCTGGAGACCCCTTTGATTGGTCCAGCCTACTTCCTGATCCGTGACCTAAGATCTCTGCTGACCACAAGGTCTTTGCATCAATACTCCATCATCCATACCTGATACAATAGTTTTATTATTAATTTTTTTTATTGATCATATAATAAAAAAATAATTTCGAAGAACTCACATATAAGCAAGCAACACATCCTATAAGGTAACCCAGTGTTACCCTTGATGAACCGGCTCTTCTCTTTTGAACTCTACTTATTACGTCATCCATGTTGAACAATATCATCCTTGCTACAGCACCAGACCAGTTAAAGAATCGTGTATCTTCGAGGGATTCTACATAGTGTAACAAATCTTTCGGAAAAGAATAAGAACTGTCTGGGAAAAGGAATGTGGCAAACATCAAAAGTATCAAGCATGTAACATAAATAGAGACCGAGTTGTCATCATCTCTATTGTAATAGTCCTCGAGAATGTTGTTCAACTTCTTCCTATTGAAAATCATTCCTTCTTCAAATAGTTTGTGTGATATAAAAGATTTCCATTGAAGGTGTCTTCCTCTCACTGTGATTGAGAAACCTGAGCTTGGTAGGCCCAATATTGCTCCAACCTCTTCATCACTAAAACTCACCACCTTATTTCCAAATCTGAAATTCCTCCCTCCTTGGTACTGTTCAACCAACCATTGAAGGTTTTTTCGTTGGATTTCAACATGGCCAATGTTGATTAGCTTCCTAAAAGCAGTCTTTGTCAAAAGTGCTTGTTGTTTGGGCGTGGGTCTATGGTTGTCAATGAAATGAACAAAATGTTCAATGTAACATCTGTGTTGTACATACCCTTTGCCTAGAAGTAGAGATAAAAAAACATTTTTGTGGTTGCAATGAATCATGTGTATATTCATACAAAAAAATGCAATTTATATTTAAATAAACATTAATCTTCATACTTCCAAAATCATCTTCAAGCTTCAGAGGATCCTTCTCAACGTCAACCTTTTTTGTTTTCCTAACTGGCAGTTGTGTTCCTTCTGTTCATACCATTTAACAGAGATATAAATTCTAAAAAATTGATAAACTATTCTTATTAATTTGAATTTTTACTTATTTTTGATATTTTGTTTCGGACGATGGATCTGGAGTTCTAACAATGTACCTTCACTGTACTGATCTGAATCGTCTTCCTGTTCCCGCATAGTTTCAACCAAGTTCGACTGCATCTCCTCCATCGTCGCCGGATGTCCTTCTTCCTCCTTAGAAAGCGATTTTTTTAGGGCAGACTCTCTCCTCAATCGATCGTCCAGAAGAGCGCCTTCTTCGCCGTCGTCGCCTATATGCGGTACCCCTCTTCTTGTTTAATTTCAAATTAGGTTTTATGTAATATTATTATATGAATATACTTCATTTTTTACTTTCCTAAAATTCTATTTTTTTAATTTACAGATCCTGAATTTTGAGTTATCTACAATTTCGTATTCTTCTCAATTAACTAAGAGCTTGTTTTCGTTTTTGCCTAAAAATAGAAAGAATTTAAAATTTTAAATTACAAATTGATTTAGCTTAATCAATGAGTTATCATTAATTTGGTAATTAATTATTACTCGAAACCATCATTTCCCTTTTTTCATTGCTCTTCAAACATTGTTAGCTATTGTATCCATTTGAAATGCATTACTGCGATCTCATCAGTACGTCTAACCAGGTTGGTATTTTATCTTCATCTATATACTATGTTTATTCTTCTTCTTATTATCAATTGTTCCAAATTCCTGTATATGTTTTCATCAATATTTCTACATATTTTTAATTTCCAATAGATATATTTGCTTTCAGATTTTGTTTCTTTGAATGAGAAATGTGTATGCTACTTTTTCTCTCAGAAAAATCTTCAAAGCATTTGCAATCTCAGTCTTTAGCGATTTTTTTCCTGGAATATATTAAACCATTAATAGAATTGTTTTAGTCCGTAAAACAGACATTGTATATATATCATTGGTTATATTCTTTCTTGAAAGTCCGAAAAAATACTAAATGAAAATTTTAAAAATGTTATATAATACTAATATCAACATAAGAGCTGATACATTGGATGTGTACTCATTTTATTTGTACTTATCGGTGTTAGACATAAAATCGGTAAGGACTAGTTATTTATCATTTAGTAAAATACCCTTTTATTTTGTAAAATACATCCTTTTATTGTAAAATTCAATCAATTTTATTAAATTAATCATCACATTACCATTTGCATAGATACAAAATGTTATATTTCACTAGTAAAATACGATATTGTGTTATATATTAAACGACGTAGTTGTAATATATTGTTAAAAATTGTAATTCTATCAAACTTCATGAAATATTTAATTAGAATACAACAATTGTAGAATTTAGAACATCAGTCCAAGAGAACTATCAAATGGTATAATAGAAGACAATGTTGTAAATTATAACTTGTTTTTTGTAAAATATAATATAGTAACGTAAAATAGAAGCAACATTGTCGATAAGTTAATGCAAAAATGTCATAATATCTCAGTAAAATACCATCATTTGATGTAAAATAAATTCTGAGTTTGTAATTTATTGTATAAAATAGTATATATATCTCATGTCAAGAATCTGAGAATTTAAATACATCCTTTGTAGACATAACGTACATATCTTAATTGAAATAGAACTTACTAAAGTATATTATCTTTTCGTAAAATAGATAATGTTTACATAAAATATGATAATTGTCGGTAAACTAGTTATCAAGTTTGCATTAATTTTTCACAAGTTATCATAATATCGTTGTAAAATATAAATCAAATTCGTAATTTCGTTCTTATATGTGTAAAATAGATATATACATATATATATATATAACGTATTTCATATTCTCATTTTGTTTTATATAAATTTCTCATTTTGTATATGCGTATGAGAGTTTGCAATGTGTTGATCAATTTATTATATTATTACGTATCCACCATGTAATTTTATGAAAATTAATTTGTGTAAAATTCAATCGAATAAACACAATAGAATTTTTTCTCAATGATCGGTAGAAAGGCATTTGTAAAATATGACTCGTAAATGTAAAATATCAAAATCTATTATAATTTCATTACAGATTTTTTAAATTATTGCGCTTTTTTTCAGTCAAATCTTTTTGTCATGTTGTCTACTTGAATTTACATATTCCTAAATATAGAATGTTTAATAACGTGTATTACTACTTTTTAGTATTAATTTAACCATCCCACATTATGGGAATGTTAGTTGGCACGAAAACCACATAGTGGTTTCAATCTCCTTCGTACACTCCTCATCCGACGGCATATGATAAAACCTTTCCATAATCATGGAAAGGTGCCACCTCAATTCAAGTGCACCCTATATATATATATATATATACATATACATATTTTACTTCGATTTAGGAATTTTCATATCAAAGTTGTCTTACCTTGTCAACAATGAAAGTTCATTCCCTTAATCACTTTCAATGTAAGAGATATACTTACCAGTATATCTCAAGCAAGATCGGGGATCTCCTTCCTTATCTTTGTCACATCCCAATAATAGAGAACCTGTAACTCGGATAAAAAGAAGCGGAAACAGATTCTGCCTTGCAAGTCCAACTTGCATCTCCCAATTCGGTCTTTAACACACGGTCCCACCATCCCTAAGGTGATGTTGACTCGTCATTAATGAACCAACCGTCAACTGGAATACAACTCGCTATGCACAATCCAATATCACCCCAATAATATGAGGACCATATATTGGGGTCACTATGCATACGTCCTTACTCTTTTGAGAAGCGACAAGCCCGATCCAAATGGATCGTATGCAGGAGTTGTCACTTCGGACAGGCATCTCCTACATATAATATCTGGCGACGGAACCCTTCGCCTTGACGAGAGACCATGGATGTCACTAATGTGATCCTCTACCTCATATTCAAATTTTAATTAATTATCATGAATCATATTCATATAATTAATTCTTTCAAGGGAAATACACATCTATTCATAAAGAGTGTTTTTAATTAAATATAATTAATTCAATCTCATTAAATCAATTATCAATCCAATTCAATCAACAAACTTGATTGGTTTTACTTGAATATATATGGTATTATCTCAAAGTATGTATTAATTTGAATTTTAATAATTAGAAAAATATACCTTGATTTCTCTGGCATTATCGAGTCCCTACCCGTTGTCATGGCCAGTACCGGTGGGAGTGGGACAGACCGCACACGGTGCAACCTGCTACCCCAATGCTCCCCGACTAGACACCATATCCACCTCAGGAAAGGATAATACCAAATAGATCAATGTGTACTTGAGATGATCATCGGCTCTTCAACCAAAAATATACCATATAGTAATAATCAAAATAATTTTGATTATAAGGAAATTTACTAGACTAATTTCCAATCTTATTCAAGCAAGTTGTTTGTTGATTGTGTTTCCAATTATGATCTGGATCAAATCTAATCAATTTATTGGTTAAGGCCATGTCAATTAAGAAAATAATCACCATTAAATATTTCTCAAATATTTTCCATAATTATTTCATGAAATTACCAATTAACTTCACTAATTGACAATCACATGTTTCTTGATTAGGAATGTAATTTCAGCAATGACCCCTACTTACTAAAATTAACATATCTCGATCAAATCAAATCCAAATTACACAAAATCAGTTTACAAAGATTGCTAATTTGATTTATGACATAATCTAAGTGATATTTCACTCATTTCTGAGAGCATCAAAACAGTAATTAACTCATTAATGATGTTAAGATTCGCAGTTCCCGTAACAGTGAATACATGTTTATTCAAAAGGCCATATCTCGAGCAAACGAAATCCAAATTACGTAAACTCAGATCCTATGGTTTCCTTATTTAATGGGGAACAAAATCCAAGTTATTAATTCCTGTTTAAACATTTTAAACAGGGACGAAATTATTCACTAAATAGAGGTGCGAAAATAAAATGCGATGAAAACTTTCGCAACCTTAACGAACCCAAGCCATCCTAGGTTTACGGATCGTATCCAAAACCTTCGAGAGACCTCCTGTCTCAAGTCCGATCTTCGAAGAAGATGCTTGCGAGCGCGGGGATGAGTCGCGTGATCCTCGCAATCCAAGACGTTGATCCAAGCATGGGAAGTCCTAATTTCGCCACACAAGATCGAACACCTTCTTCATGATCGGAGCACACCAAAGAAGATGGATAACCGAGAGTCATCGAGGCTGCGGCACAATGGCAGAGCGACGACGGAAATTTATCCTCTAGGGTATGGTGGACGGCCACCAATAGAGAGGGAGAGGAGATCGTGTGTGAAGGGAGAGAAGAGGGCTTATTGTCTCTTAATTGCATAACCTTATAGAGCATGGAGTGCCTCTCTATTTATAGGGTTTTGGGATCCATGGATCACAATCCATGGGACAAACAAAATCAATGGATGAGATTGATTTGTGTTTCTTTCAATGGTCAAGATTGTTGTTGGTAAAAACCAACAACTAATAATTTAATTTAGATTAAATATATTTGATAAATCAAATATGATTCAATCCTAAATCAAATCAAGCAAACATGGAGTCAATTTGTTGGAAAATCCACCCTCCATATATAGAGTGGACGACCACCAAATTGTGGCCATCAACCCTTCCAACATGGAAGGGTGGGACCTCCACCAATTTTGAGATCTCTTGTAATCTATATGTAATCTCCATGATTTTCACAACAACTCTTGTTGTAAATTCTACAAAAAATATTTCATAATTATTTTGAGAATATTGCAATCTTGCCATTGAAAAATGTGTGAATCACATTCACAACCCAAAATAAAATGTGATTTACATTTTCAATTAATTATACAATGTGAATCCAATTCACACTAATAATTAATTAACAAATATAAATCATAATAATCTCTCTCTAATACATTATAAATCGTATTTATAATACATTATGAATAATTGGATATTGTTATCCACATTATTCTTATCCATAATAATTTAATCACATTTAATTATATTGGATAGACATTCACATGCATCAAGATAATTAAATCACATTTAATTATCAATCTCTCGGTGCTTAGATATAATTCAACTATGGAATTATTCTTGAACCTTTCAAGAATAATGTGCTTTCTCCGTAGATACTTGGAGATAAGGACAGGTCGATTTTATTGTTCCACGTATAGTGACTTAGATATTGAGATCACATTTCAAATCCAGATCTCATAGACCTCCCACAGATGCTTGATTGAATCAAGGTCGTAGACTTAATCTTCTCATTGCATCTGAATCTCATTCAGATCAATGTCCAATACATGGACTAAGATTAGGTCACTTCTCTACTGAGAGGAGTCACTAAAATCCAAACCTGTTTCATCACTCCCTCGGAATGGAAGCGTCACAATTATACAATCGTTTATGATCATATCACCCTCAGATATTCCCAACACCTGTACATCTTGCATATTGGAAGACCTATGATCATCCTAAAGATATAGATCAATTTTACATTGTCATCTTCAAGGTTTGATCACCAAGTTTCTCAATCTTGGTCATTGGGAATTGGTATCGATCATATGCTTTCCCAAAGCATATATCATACCTTCAAATTCTTGTCATGCTTACAAAGCATGACGACCATGCATGGAATTTGATCAATCCCGATACCTCATGAGTGAGCTCATGTCTTCCGGTTCACATGTGAACATGTATGATCCCTTTGAGAGATCGTATTACTTATATGTCCTTACATGCACACCTACTCGCCGGTGTATAGACCGTGGTTAGGTCATCAACCTATTGGTCTGCCAAATGTACATACTTAGACATATAGTAACACATCCGTCTCTGGTCAGAGGATGCATATGCATGCCTATGCCGTGACAGTATTCAACGTAGGTCTTTTGTTATCTCGATCTCGTTTAGTCAACCCTTTAACTCAACAAATCTGACACCTCCGAATCTCTATTTCCATGTACAGGACCTGCATCAAGAGGTCGGTCAGATATCAGCCTAAATGGAAAAGGATTGCCATCTCTTACTCAAGCGAAGATCATCTCTCAACAATCATTTGATGGCGCTTGATGTGTCCTCAATCTAACTCTTTATATATTCATCCAAGCACCAGCCTCTATAATTCAATAACTGAATCAACAGTTGTGTTATCATCAAGATGGTCATGGTACATAACCCTAATTGTACTAAGGGACCTATTATGCAAATTGGTTATTCTTCATTTCAGATCAAGGAATGATATTCGCAATAACATTTATTGTATAATGGCTCGTCGTGAGCTCTCATGTCCAACAATTGGATGGATTGTAGCTGATCTCTAGGGGATAAGTCCGGCCCTGTACTCCCACAACATATATCTCGAAGATGATGCCAAGCCATCGCATGAGTTCCTGTGTATGTTGAACTTGAATCTTTGAGATGTAATCATGAAGGAAATATTTAAGTGGTGGAGCGTCGATTTTATCTACCCTATCTCCGACTCCCAATGGGTAAGTCTGTTACACGTAGTACCCAAAAGATGGGTATCACCACAGTTGTGAATAAGTCTGGAGAGGAGATAGTTACCCGAGTACCCACTTCTTGGAGGGTCTGTGTGGACTATAGATGATTGAATCAAGCCACCAAGAAGGATCATTTCCCGCTACCATTTATTAATCAGATTATTGAGAGGTTAGTTGGGAAGAGTCATTACTATTTCCTTGACGAGTACTCGTGATACAATCAGGTGGCCATAGCACCCGAAGATCAGGAGAAAACGACTTTCACCTGTTTATTTGGAACGTATGCTTTTAGAAGGATGCCCTTTGGATTATGTAATGCCCTAGCTACATTCCAAAGGTGCATGCTTTCCATCTTCTCGGACATGGTGGGTGACTATTTAGAGGTCTTCATAGATGACTTTTCGATCTATGATGATGGGTTCGATGCTTGTCTTTCTTGCCTAGACCGAGTACTTCAACACTGCTTAGAGGTCCACCTAGTCTTGTCTTGGGAGAAGAGTCATTTCATGATGACTCAAGGGACGGTCCTTGGTCACATCATCTCCAACATGGGCATAGAGGTTGATCCGACCAAGGTGGATATCATCAAGAAGCTCACTCTGCCATCTAATTTGAGAAAGTTGTAGCCTTTTTTAGAGCATGTCGGTTTTTACCGACGGTTCATGCAAGACTTCAGTTGAATTGCATGATCGCTTACTGATTTACTAACGAAATACATCGAGTTCCTCGTAGATAATAAATGTCTTTCATCCTTTGAGACTCTCAAGAAGTTGATTATTTAGGCTCCTGTCCTTCAGCCACCCAATTGGTCTCTCCCATTCGAGATCATGATGGATGCTTCTACTTTTGCCGTAGGGGTCGTGCTAGGAAAGAGGAGGGATAATGTACCATTTGCTATTCACTTAGCTAGTCGTACTTTGGATGCCGCTCAATGGAACTAAGCAGTGACTGAGAAGGAGATGCTAGCCGTAGTATTTGCTCTGGATAAGTTTCGATCTTATATTCTTAGATCTAGAGCAACTATCTATACCGCTCACACCGCCATCCGATACATCATGGCCAAGAAGGATGCCAAATCCAGATTGACAAGATGGATCCTTCTACTCTTGGAGCTTGATATTGAGATTAAGGATAAACCTGCAGTCAAGAATGTGGTGGCAGATCACCTCTCCCAATTAGAGCATCTTGAGGATTACTATATGACCACACCTATCACTGCATTGCTGCCCTTCCATTGTACGCTGACATTGTGAACTATCTTGTTCACAAGAAAGTTCCACAAGGTTGGCCCATGCAATGACTCGGGATCTTCCTCGCGAAGGTCAAATCATAACATTGGGAGGATCCCATCCTTTACCATGAAGGGGGGGGGGATAGTGTCTGGCATCGGTGTATTCCTCAGGAGGAGCACCATAGCATCCTCACCTATTGCCACAACTTGAGGCAGGAGGACATCATTTCGGGAGACAGACATCACAGAAAGTTCTCCAATTTGGCCTTTGGTGGCCAGCCCTCTTAAAGGATTCAAATGAATTCGTGAAGAGGTGTACTGACTGTCGGAGGATGGCACTTGTGGACAGAGAGATATGATGTTGATGCATCCCATTCACTTCTGTGAGGTTTTTGACGCATGGGGCATCAATTTCATGGGTCTATTCCCTAAGAGTTAGGGATTCGAGTACATTTTGTTACATGTGGATTATGTGTGTCGTTGGGTTGAAGCCATCCTCACCCGAGCCGCAGATGCAAAGACTGTTTGCACATTTTTGAGGAAGAACATCATTTCACATTTCGAGGTACCTAGAGTCTCGATTTCTGATGGGGGGACTCATTTTATCAACGTCAAGATAAGGGCCCTTGCTAACGCGTTAAACATTGACCATAGATTTGCCACGCCATACCATCCACAAACGAATGGTATTGTTGAGGTTTCATATAGGGAGATTAAGACTATTTTGCATAAGGTTGTCCGCCCAGATCGAAAGGATTGGTCACATCTTTTGGACTCAATTTTGTGGGCCTATAGGACTTCCTTCAAGACACCTTTGGACACATCTCCTTTTCGACTCGTTTATGGAAAGACATGCTACTTACCTGTGGAGATCAAACATAAGTCACTTTGGACAGTTACTAAGTTATATTGGATCCTTAGAGTATAAGAGATCATACGAGAGCAAAATTGGTATCCCTAGAGGAGTTGAGAGATGCCGCCTTCTCATGTAGCCTGTAATATAAGGATAAAGTGAAGATATGGCATGATTCTCACATCAACCATAAACAGTTTGATCCCAACGAGAGAGTATGGATATTTGATGCTAGGTTGAGATTATTTACAGGGAAATTACAGAGTAAATGGAAGGGACCAAACTTGGTCAGAAAGGTGCACGACAACAGTAGAATTGACATATCTGAGTTGTCTTCTGAGTCCACCTTTTGAGTCAACAGTTAGCACCTAAAGCTATATCTTGGCCATGATCATGTGGCCATTGATGTTGCCCCTATTCATTTTGTATGAGATGTATTCCTTGACTCATATCATTTGCACATACCCGAGTTTCACTTTTACTCTGTGGCTGTATAGATCCATATTGTCTATATAATTCATTCATTTTGGTATAATACCCCAGATCCATCTTATGATTTTGCTATACTTAGGATGTACTCTATCCTAAGTATGGGGGTATTAGACTTGTGATTATTCATTTCTCTATTACCTCTATTTTTTGTATATACTAGGGATATATTACCCTAAGTATAGGGGAGGTAATGTCGGTATATTCTACTCCTCAGTTTTCCCCTTGGTGTACAGTCTTCTATACTTAGGATTACTTGAACTTAAGTATAGGGGGGATCACTGACTTCTATTGGTTCTATTCTTTCATTCTTTTGAGCCATTGTACTATAGGATTCTTTTCACTTCTCTATACTCGGCATGAGTTATGTATTATACATCGCTCTCTAATCACTCTAAGGACATCGTTCGGGCTAAGTATAAGGGGTGTCGTATATATTGTATATATACTTTTAGCCATAACTCGTATTTTGTGTGTGTTAACATGGCTATTATTTATAAAATAGTAATATTTTTTTTGAAAAGTATTTTCAAAAATACCTTGTAAAATGTTTTGTTTGCAAAAGATTTGCAAAATTATTTTTTGTATCAAAAGTAGGTATGCTGTATTTTTTTTGAAAATTGCTTGAAAATAAAATGTTTGTAAAAACAATTTGTAAATAGTTTGTAAATGTTTGTGAAAATAGTTTTGAAAAATATTTTGGAAAAATATTTGTAAAATTATTTTGTCACATCAGAAACAAGTATGGGTATACGAACCACTTGTATATATGTGTACATTAAAAACCATAATATACCCCTAAAATTCTTTGTACATAAGTGTCCTTAATAAAGGCGATACAAGACCTTGTAAATAAAATCCATTTGTACATAAAACCTGTAACATAAACCTTGTTGTAAATATGTACTTTTCTTTCTTTTATTTCTTTTTCAAAAAAACCTAAAAATTTGAAAATTAAAATTTCCATAAAAATTTACATAAGTTTGAAAAATTCCCACCAAAAAGAGTTTTGTAAATATTTGCAAGTGCATTCTTCAGAATCATGGTTGACATTTAAACTAGTCTAGAATAAAATTGAAGAATGGAGCTTGGTTAAGACCTTAATTCACTTAAAATCAGAGGAACCTTATAAGATTTGGGGTTAAGACTTTTCAGGTCCATAGCGACTTAATTCTTTGAGTCCACTAGGCTATGTTCACATGTCCTCCTGATGAGCCTAAGTAGAACACTTAACAACGCACACATGACTCTCACCCGTCCTCCTTTAGGAAGGGATGTGCATCTCACCCTGGTCTAGTGGCAATGAGGTCTAATGACAGGATGTTGTGGGTTGCAATAATGCTTCAAAAGAGGGATAGTCTACTGGCTCAAGAAGAAAAACTCCTTATGTACATCTTGCACCTTGTATATATGTTGTATATATGCCATCTAAAAAAATATGCAAAATACAAAAACTCCAAAAATGGGGACATGCCTGATTGAAAATAAAATACTTGTCTGAGTGTATATAGTGAATAAGCAAAGCTTATGTATTTCACCATCTCATCTCAAGGAAGCTTGCAACTGGATACTTAGCTACACTCGTTAAGCTCCAAGGGATATGTGACTACACTTGTCACGGTCCATTCTATCCTTTTCCCCTCTTCTTGAGCTGATCGTACTTGAACTTAGAAGGGAATACCCCACTCCTCAAGGAAAGAGTTGCTATACTACGGGATTAGAGTTACCTTGTTGAGGGAGGCTATTTCTTTGCCATTTTTGAGGTGGGGAGCTACATATCACTTACATAGTATAATGAAAGATTCATAGTCATTAGAGTTTGCGTATGTAGACTTGTTCTGACCTGGTTGTTAAGAAGATCTGACCATAGAATTGTGAAACTTGAAGGCTGTTGAGTCTTAAACATGTTTCCCAATAAGGTTCTGCCGAAATAATAATCCAAAGGTCTGACTAAGCTCCATAATCCAATTCTATGAAGATAAGTTTAATGATCAACTTTGATTCTACCTTTTTCTTTTCTTTTTGGTTTCACTTCTTTTTCAAATAAGTGTTTGCTAAGGGACTAGCAAAGGTACAGTATAGGGGGACGATGCATATATGATTCTCATTCTTTATTCTTTTATTTTAGCTTCATCTTTTATCAAAAAATCTACAAATTTGTGTAAATACAATAAGTTGACAATGTACATACCTTTGTTAATATTGCATAATAACCACATGTTTTCCAAAATAAAAGAATAAAGAGAAAAGAAAAAGAAAATAAGTATGTAATAATGTAATAACTACATACTGACTCAAACCCCGAGAGAAGGTCAATAATTGACATGATCGATAAGAAATAAAGTAGAGGGAAATAGGGTCTTGGTATAATCATAGGCTACCTGTATTTGTAAATTTCAATATCTAATTATTTTAATTTATAATTTGTGCACATTGTATTTTTAAACACTTGTACATATTCCTAAAAATAAAATTTAAATAAAACACAAATTAGAAAACACAAAATAAAATAAAAATAAAAAGCAAAAAAGCATTG
The DNA here is from genome assembly GCA_037367405.1 of Ottelia alismoides. Lineage (NCBI taxonomy): Eukaryota > Viridiplantae > Streptophyta > Magnoliopsida > Alismatales > Hydrocharitaceae > Ottelia > Ottelia alismoides. The sequence goes on from JAZKJV010011236.1 coordinate 1,278,501, forward strand.
TACAAAAGCCACACTTCTGTATATTGAATACACTATATATTTATTTAATATATTCATTTAATTTGTAAAAATCAACTAAAAATCATTTTATATTCCTCAAATTTAGTTTGTAAATAAATAAAATATAAAATAAAGGATTTGTTTATAAAAATAATAAAATAAAAATAAAAGAATAAAATATATAGGTATACTATACCTGTACATAATACCCATGTTATACATATTGTATATATAATTTCATAAAAATAATTTAAATTCATAGAAAATAACTTGAAAAATAATAAACAATTTTTTTTACCATTTTTATTTTAAATCCATTTACTTTTTTATTTACATTTTTCTTTTATTTTTAAATTTCGAATTTTCTGATTGGCTTGCATGGGTCCCTTGACCTGGGTTAACCCCTCCTTCTCCAGACCTGACCTGACTGCCCTTGTCGTCGGTCTGATTTCTCAACATTTTCCCAGTCGGGTCCGGCCGTCATTTTCCTCGCTTTTTGCACCCGATTCCTCTTCTAGGATCCGTGATCCTCGTGGATCCCTACGCGAGGTCAGATCTTCCTAGGGATCCGTGATCCTCGTCTGATCTTTCTAAACCCTGGCACTTCCTATAAAACCTCTTCTCCGCCACCCTCACTCACTGGCTCGTGCCTCTCCACCTTCTTGCTTCCTATCCACCTACAACTGAGTGATAGGCTTCTGGAGCGACCTTCAGAGCGACGTTTGGTGGTCGATTGGCTGCAGCTCGAACGTGGCCGGAGTTCCTCCGCTGCGTGCAGCCTCCCAAGTCTTCTGCAGCCTGATTGAGACCAGGATCTCACATTCTCCTATGCCACTCAACGCTGATCATCGTAGACCCCCCAAGTATCTTCTTTTCCACTCCCATTCCATCGTTTCTTCTGATTAAGCTATCATCTCTGCTGCTGCTCCACTTGCTCCGACCAGCAGGTTGGGATTCCATCTCACACCACTATTCATTTTGATCAACTTCTCAATTCACCCTCCATCTTCCAGCATGACCAGATCCCCCTAGATCATGCTTACCAGAGCAGGATTAGGTTAGGTTCCCATCTCCGCCTTTGCCAGGAATCGGAGCTCCACTCCTCAGTCGCTTCCCTATGCTTTTATATGCAATAAACAGATCGGAGCAAAGTCTCCGAGTCCCTCTACCCTTCGCAGGTCCAAGCGCACGTGAGCTGGCCCTTTTTGTGTTCTGACTACTTAGGCGGAGCAGCTTTAGGAGGAGGAGTGTCACCACCATCATCTGATGATCATCGTCCCTCCTGAAGACTCCAGTCTATGCAGAACATCTATACAGAGCTGCTAGACCTCTCAACGAGCTCATCGGGCTCTTGGATCTCTGAACACACCCGGGTGAAGTTCGCCCGGGCCTTATTCTTCTAGCATCTCCGTGTTGTCCAATCTGGAGATGCAGCTCCAGATTTGATCATGGTTGTTTGATAAAGCCCAATCCGTAGCCCTTCGATCAGAGCTGGACCTGATCCACGCCATGCGTCTGAGCGGCCTTGCAGACCAATGATCAGACCCTGACGTGGCATATGTGAGCCGCACATCCACGACATCCTCTGGATGTCAGATCCTTTTGCAGGAGCCCATTGGAGCCGTTAAACCTCCCTCGTGCACGTCACGTGCCCCCTGGGTATATTTCCTCTTTTCCCCCGCATGTTTTTTTATTTCATTTTAGTCCAATAAAAATAGTTTATAGTTAAGAACTATTGCAGTAAGGGCTCTGTGATTTTGACATTTAGATTTTAGTCCATCTGAGTTGTAGTCACGTGCACCCGCACACGCTTTTTAGGATATTTGCATACTTCCTCCTGCACATTTTGGTTGTTATGGAATGAATTTATTATTTTGTAAATTACATATATACCCTTGCATGTCTATTTCACATGTTTCACGTGACTATTGTGGATAAATTGCTTCGAGGCCCTTGGATTTGTATTGTTTGTTATCTACTAGGCCCTAGGACTTGAATTATTTGCAGTTGGGTCCTTGTGCACTATTTTTTAATTGCAAACCTTTTATTAATTGCAATAAATAATGAATTAACTACGGAAATTACCTAAAAATTACGTATGGCTCCTGATTGAATGTAGTATTTATGGTAATTTTTGCTTGTTGATTTTCATGCATTTCCTATTATTAAAAATTCAAAAGCACCCTAAAATTCTTTGTTTATCTTAAAAAATACAAAAAAAATCGAAAAATCATTTAAAAATTCCACAAAAACTTCTATTAGTTATTTTTATTTCCCTTTAGCTTCAGTATAATCTTTGTTGAAAAATACCTCATAAAAACCTAAAAATTTACAAAATACCAAAAAAACTTAAAAAATCATATAAAATCGTAGAAAATCCAAAAATTATGATTTTAGTCCCTTTGCGTAGATATTTCCATATAGTTTTTCATAAAAAATCACTCCATGGAATTTTGAGTCTTTTACCCATTTTTAATTTGCAAAACATTCCTGGATGTACACTATCTATTGTTTTCATCACTGTTTGATTTTTAGAAAATCATAAAAACATCTGAAAAATACCCAAATTTACCAAAAATACTTTAAATTATATAAAATCCAAAAAAAATTTATTTTTTTAAGAATTTTTGACTTATTTAAAAAATACAAAAAGATTGTGTGTTCATGCTTTTATTCCTTGTCTTGATTTCCTCTACATTGAAAAATTAAAAATTTGAAAAACTAAAAACCACCAAAAAAGACCTTAATTTCTGAAATCTACTTCTTAATGTATAATTGTGCTCCTTGTTTTCGATCCTGGTCACTATAGTAGGTAAATAAAAATAGCAGAATCACTTGATTTGATTCCTTGATTCATTCATGGTTTATTTTCTCGTTGATCTCTTGATTGAGTAGGGACACAACGACACTTGCTTAATTAATAACTTAACCCTAGTCGGTTGGGCGATCATCATCGATCAAGAGAACATTGTTCAAATTGTAACTGACAATGGTAGCAACTTCAAGAAGGCATGTGAGTGATCATGTCTTACAACAAAGTATGGCATCTTCTATACACATTGTGATGCACATTGTATAGACCTGATCCTTAAAGATTTTGGAAAGAGGAAAACCATCATGAATGGGGTTGATAATGCATGGTAATCACAACATTCGCCTACAAAATTCCTCATTCATATCCAGGGCATGAGCTTCAAAGTTTACTTTGTTGTACTGCCCATGGAGACCTCCACCCCTATGGAGCATCCTTCGATCATCCTGGAACGACCTTTTCTCGCCTTTGCGAGAATTGTTATTGATTTTAGATATGGAGAGATTCGATTTCGGTCTGCCGACGAGAGCGTTGTCTTGATCACCGCACCTACCACTGACCAACGACCCGCCCTTGATGAGAGTGTACCCTTATTAGCTGACCCTGAGGACCATGATCTTGATGCTGATATCAGAGAGGTGTGCTTTACCATGGATGATTATGAGATCCGAGGATTCCTCTTTGGTGAGGAAGACTCAAAAAGTATAGACCTTGGAGTTCCCCTTTCCAGTGTATGGCGATGTATTGATGACATCCGTGACATTTACACCATAAACACTTTAGCATGGAGGGCACACTTAGTAGATACTTCACAGGCTAGACTTGACCATGATACTTCCATCAATGAGTTCATGCCTTTTCATTTTGAGATTTGTGAGACATCACAGGCCAAACCCGACCACACTACTTCCACTGACCAGTTCGTGCCTTTCCGTTTTGGGATTGATGAGGATCTTCATCAGGTCAATCCTGATTGGTTTGTGTCAGCTGATGACCCCGATATCGACCTACATTTTGTTAGATACATTCCTCAACAATCACGCAAGAATGTATGCTTTCTACCTTCTTGATCTTTGTATAGCCACCGCATTGTATATTCACTTTCGTTTACTTCCTTCCATCTATCGTTTCGCTCATTTACCTCATTTCGTGTGTTCGCTTTGCTTAGGATGTACTTTCTCCTAAGTATGGGGGTGAGGGGGGGGACATAACTCAATCTAAGTATATGAGTACATAACTCAATCTAAGTATATGGGGGACATATATACATTGTATATACTTTAACCATAACTCATACTTTCGTATTTTTAATATTATGGCTAATTAATAAAATTAAGAACACACGTCAAAATTCTTTGTATATATACTAATTAATAAATCAAGTTAAAAATGTTTTGCAAAATATTTGTAAAATATTTGAAAAATCTCTTTGAAAAATCTTTTGAAAACTGTTTGGAAAATATTTTTAAAATGTCTTCAACCTTTGTAAAAGTATTTTGTTTGAAAAAATTTCTTTTCTTTGTATGAATAAAATGTTTTGAAAATCTATTTGCAAATGGTTTAGAAAGTGGATACAAAAATAGTTTGAAAAATCTATACACATTGTTTGAAAAATTTTTGATAAATGATTTTCAAATTTTGTAAACTTATTGTAAAAATAATTTTCCAAATTAGTTGTCAAAATGTTTGTGAAAATCTTTTCAAATTATTTTGAGAACCGTATAGATAATCCAAGCAAATAAAGATCCTTTACAAACTTTATATACAAATTATAATTCCTAAATCCCAACTCTTGTAAATCACACCCCCGTACATATTCTTTTTGTTTTTAAAAATCCTTAAAATTTTGCAAAATTAAAAATTCCAAAAATATTTACAAAATCTTTTCAAAAACCTGCATAAAAATTTGTAAAACTTTTTCAAAACCCCATAAAATGTAAAAAACAAGAAAATTACATACCAAAAATATTTTCTACATCGTACATAGCATTTGCATTTTTCAGATAAAATCCGAAGATTGGAGATTGGTTGGACCTTAATCCACTAGATCAACAATCTTATAGGAATTGGAATTGAGACACTTCATGACTGCTAGACTTAATTCTTTGAGGCCACAAGGCCTAGTTCAATGTCATCTTGACTGCCTAAGTAGAATATTTCGGAACACACACATGGCTCTTGTTGGTAGTGACCTAGCTCGTACACTTGCACATTACACTTTGCTCACCTCAGTTCAAGTGGTAGAGGGCTGGATTTGCCATCATGAGACACAAGCCAATAAAAACATTGGAAGTCACAAATTTGTGGTCGTTGTACCCCAACCCGATCCAGTACCCATGAGGTCTAAAGACAGAAATTACAAGTTGTAATAGGGATAGTCTATTGGCTCAAGAGAAAAAGGTCCTTATGTAAATATTGTTGTATATAATGTTCAAAAAAATGTAGAACTCCAAAAAAGAAAATACGGGAAAAAATAAAAAAAATCAATTCCCATCGAAGTATGTATTTATTTATATAGTCACTAAGCAAGCTTGAGCTTCAAAGTCAGATATTTATGAGCCTGCAGTCGGATGACTTTGCTACACTGGTCAAGCATCCTAGGATAGGTAGCTACACTATCTACCATCCGTTCTTTTCTTCACCTCCTCTTCTTGAGTAGGTTGTACTTTAACTTAGAAGGAAATGCCCCGCTTATCGAGGAAAGAGTTGTTGATTAGGGAATTAGGGTCACCATGTTGGATAAGACCAACTTTTACTGCTTCAACCAAGTGGAACCACATATCACAGATACTATACAAGATAGACTAATAGTCATAAGGACCGTGTATGACATTGATTTGTTCTAACCTGGGTTTCAGCCACACCTAAAATTCCAAAGGTCCAACTAAGCTCTAAACTTTGATTTTATGAGGACGAGTTTAAGAGTTAAAAACAATCCAAGTTCTTTCATTTTATTTCTTTATTTTTCTGCACTTATAGGCATAAATGTTTGCTAGGGACTATCAAAGACAAACATGGGGGGGTAATGAATCTCTATTTCATCACCTTTATTATTCTATTTTTGGTCTTAATTCCGTAACTAAATGCATGTAAATAACATTAATTTATACAAAATAACATTCATTATTTATTGTAGAAATATTGTATAAAATACAGTAATTAATGCCAAAATAAAAGAATAATGGAAGAAAAGAAAAAGAAATAAAATACCAAAGGTATTTTATGACCCTAAACCTCGAGACCAAGTTAAGAATTGATTTAATCGATAAGGAATAAAATAGGGGGAGATCAGGGTTAAAATTATAAAGAAACCTTTTTTTTATTTATTCTTCAATAATTCATTTTTGAGACCTATTTTATTCTTTATTATTTATACAACCAAACAAGAAACTTTGTACATGAAAGCTATAGATAAAAATATATAGATAACTAAAAAATTTGTTTCATATTAAAATAATATACAGTATACATTCTACATTAAAAAATCAAAAATCCCAACTTCACATACCTATATCTCCTCCATATGAACTCAAAATTCATCAAAATCACCTTTAATTGTGTATAACTTTTCATTAACTATTTAATGAAGGTGATTTCATTTGATTTCATTTGATTTATAAATTTTAATTAGTTAATTATTTTATTATAAATTTTTGTTAATTTTCTCCCTATTTTGTGGTGTAGTGTCCTAGGTGGACCAATCACGTGGCTTGGACAGTTGACCTCGGGTCAACTGTCTAGCCTACTGTTGTTCCACAGACCTTCGAGGATCGAAAATTATTAGATGATATGAAGTGGTCGTTGTTATCCCCGAAAATCTCGTGATAAACAAATATTTTTTTATCTTTTTTTGCTACTTATTTACCTGTATAGCAGACAAGATCGAACTCAGGGAGGCTACAATTCCTGAGGATTATTCAAATAATCGATCAAAGTCAATAAAGAGAAAAGGAAATCTCAAAGGCAAACTATCCTTGGTTTTTATGGAATTTTACTCTCTTTTAATTTTTTATTTTTTTTTATTTTTTTTTATTTTCTGATTTTCAAATTTTTAATGATTTTAATTTTGCAATTTTTTTAATCAAGAACAATATGCACAAACACAAGAAATGCGCACACCAACTCTTTTGTAATTTTCAATTATATCAAAAATAATCAGGAAAAATCAGAGAAAATATTTTTGAGTTTTAAAGATTTTGAAATGTTTTTTTGGAATTTTTGTAGAATTTTCAGATATTTTTGTATTTTTTTAAAATCAAACAGTGACAAAAATTAAAAACAATGCACAACTTGGAGTAATTTGCAATTTAAAAATATTTTAAGTACTCAAAACTCCTGAAATTATTTTTATGATAAAATAGAGACTAATATCTACAAACAGAGACTGAAATCAAGTTTTTTGGATTTTTGTAGAATTTTTAATGATTTTTATAATATTTTTAGTATTTTTCAATTTTTTGGGTTTTATAAACAGTAATGCGCAAAATTTGGAAAGAAATTAAAAGACAATGAAATACATTTACCCTAATTTTTTGGATTTTTTATATGAATTTTCGAATTTTTATGAATTTTCTAATTTCAGGTAGATAAAAAGATACTATTTTTTATTTTTTTAATAATAATAAATGAAGTTAAAATGCAATGAAAATTTTATGCTAAAAAGAATAACACATCAGAAGTATAACGTGATTTTTAAAGAATTTATTGACCAAAAGAAAACATTTATTATGATATGCAAAGCAAGCAAAGTTAAGTTCTGGAATCCAGGGACTAGTTTGCAAATATTTATTATTTTTGCACAGAAAGATAACCAGAAATAATTCGAAGGAAGTATTCACAATTTTACCAATAAACACGCGAGTGGCTCGTGACGTGCTGGAATGGGTCCTTTCTATAATTCTTGAAATCTCCAGGGGCCTTATTGAAATTTGAACAAATTAATCTTGATCTAAACTGGTCGTGGTGTAACGTCCCAGGCTTAGGCCCCCGGTCCGTTATCGAGGAAAACTAGCCCTGACAACTTGTTGGGTACGAGCCCAAATGGACCCGTTGACAACCACCCAAAATGCTTAAGCCCAAGTTGACAAGTAGTAATCCCCATCACTTATAAACCACACCTACACTTCGTGAGTTTTAGATATGGCACTATGTTTTGGGGTATGGGTGTTACAACCTCCCCCACTTATATTCGCAATGCCCTCGTTGCGACATGGCCCATTCACTTATTCCCAGTGACAGGGCGGATGCACGCTCTCGGCTTAGTTCCCTTCGGGTAGCTCTTTCCACTATCAGAGGGAACCCGCTCTGATACCATTTGTAACGTCCCAGGCTTAGGTCCCCTGTCCATTATCGAGGAAAACTGGCCCTGAAAACTTGTTGGGTTCGGACCCAATTGGACCCGTTGACAACCACCCAAAATTCTTAAGCCCAAGTTGTCAAGTGGAAATCCCCATCACTTATAAATCACACCTACACTTCGTGAGTTTTAGGTATGGAAATAATTTTGGGGTATGGGTGTTACAACCTCCCCCACTTATATTCGCAACGTCCTCGTTGCGACATGGCCCATTCACTTATTCCCAGCGATAGTGGCGGCTGCACGCTCCTGGCTTAGTTTCTTCGGGTAGCCCTTTCCACTATCAGAGGGAACCCGCTCTGATACCATTTGTAACGTCCCGGGCTTAGGTCCCCGGTCCATTATTGAGGAAAACTGGCACTGACAACTTGTTGGGTTCGGACCCAATTGGACCCATTGACAACCACCCAAAATGCTTAAGCTCAAGTTGACAAGTAGCAATCCCCATCACTTATAAACCACACCTACACTTTGTGAGTTTTAGGTATGGCACTATGTTTTGGGGTATGGGTGTTACACGTGGTCTTTATGCAATTACAGAATATCCGAGGGCTAGATCGTAATTTCTCCAAAAAATATATTCAACCCTAGGGATCTCTTCCTCGTTTCCTTCGTTCACAAGCCAAAGAGGAAGGAGAGGGTTGTTGCCCACCCTTCTCTTCCACGAGCAGCGGCGGTAGCTGCTTCAACGGAGGGCTCGCACAGCTTAGATCTACAAGCAGATGGCGATGGCTACTCCGCCCAAGATGGCGCCTTGCGTCAGCGGTGCCTCGCAATGGGTCGCTCCTCTCCAAGCGTGGCAGACGAGGGTTGGACCAGAGATGCCCCTCAACCGACACACAGCTGAGGGTGGAAGATGCGCGCAGCTAGTCAGGAGAAGGTGCGTATACGGTGGCGTTGATGGCGGAGGGAGCGTCGGCGAAAGGCATGGTGGTCCAGGCGGTGATGGAACAGGAGGTCGATGGCAGTGGCACTGCGGAGGAGCGGCCACTTGCGGCAGACCACAAATGGCTGAGAGCAGCTTCTTCGAGGTGCTGCGATGGGGCAGCGACGGCTGGATGTGCTCCGTCGGATGGTGATGTCAGCGGTGGCTTCAGGCACTGGAGCACGGCTGCCGCGAGGGGGCACGATTAAAGATGGCCGGTGGTGATGTCGGCGGAGGAGATGATGTTGGGCTGGCGGCAATGTCGGCGGAGGAGATGAAAGCTTTGTTTTATTATTTTTTTATATTTTTTTATTTGTAAATGTAAAGATAGAAATAAAAAAAACCTTTCTATTTTGTTTTGTATTAAAAACAGAACGACAAAATACACCTTTTTTAATTTTATTTTTATTTATTTATTTTTTATTTCTTGTAAAATAAATGTTAGAGAGAATAATAATATTTTTTTATTTTTTATATTTTTTATTTATAAACAATTAGGATACAAATACGATGTTTCTATCCCAAAATAAATGGAATATGCGAACGGGGATCGGACGAAAAATGAGGAATGGATCCAAATCTCCGGCCACCATACGCGGTCGGAGTTGAGAGATCGTGCGAGGTAGAAATGAACGCGATAGGATCAAGAAAATGGGATGAAAAATTGGGATCGAAGATGAATCAAATCGTGATGGTTTTTAAGAACTAGATAAAAAAATGACAACGAAAAACAAATGTGAAAAAATAAATCTACGATTAATTTAGGATAAAAATAAGAAGAAAATGACGGATCTCACCTTAGGAGCGGAAAAACACCATGATCACCTCGACGGGGGCCGACGCGCTGTCACTGGACGGCTCGGAGGCTAGACACCTTTCTCGATGACAAGAAGACTCTCAGAAATCAAGCTCCTCTTACCAAACATTGATCAAGTTGGAATGAGGGAGAAGGAGCCATATAAATAGAAAAGATAACAGAGATGAAATTTGAATTTTTGAATTTTTGGTTGAAGAGATAAGAGAGATGAAAATTGAAATGAGATAAAGGTAAAGAGAGATAAAACTATTTACAAAATTAACTAATTTTTTTGAATTTTCGTCACTTTAATTATTTGAATCAAAAAAAGTTTATTTTTTTTATCTTTTATGGTGGTTAATTAAGAATATCAACTATATACATATATTATATACATATATGACATTATATACATGGGTAAATGAGCAAATTAGCTTTTTTTAAATTTTAAATTTATATTTTATTTTATTTTTAAAAAATTAGTAAAAAATATTTACATATATATAAATACAATATATACAAAATACATGGGAAAATTGCACAAACCGCTCCAGAAACCCAACTTTTTACTCGTAACTCCAAAAATTATGAAAATACAACCATTTTAAAGATAATTTAATTTCGAATCCAATAAAAGTGAGATTGGTTCAATTTAAGTTCATATGGAGCCGGAATTGGTCTTTCGATTAGTGCTTAGTGGCTTTTTCCAAGTGTGGTTGCTCTTATTCTGTACATGATTTAATTATGCAATTATTTTTATTAATTAGAACACATTTTTATTTACAAGTTTGGTTTCGAAAGTTAGTTGATTTGAGGTCAATTGAGGTACAAATAAAATAGTGAAGTATACAAATATACACATCACACAATTGTTTTTTGAATTTTCTAATTGAGGACCCTATCTCTCCCTACTTTATTCCTGGTCGATCAGGTCAAATCTTGACCTTCTCTTGGAGTTTGGATCAGCATGTATCTATTACATATATACAGTCTTCCTTTTTTATTTTATTTTATTTATTTTTCCTTTATTTATTTATTTATATTAGGTTAAAATGTAAAAAGTGCATAATATTTGCACACAAATGCAAGTTAGTAAGAATGTGGAGTTAGTGTTATATACATGTGTTTTATAAGGGATTTTAAGCTAAAATAAATGAATAAAGATGACGAATCGTAGATTCATCATCCCCCTATCCTTTACCTTTGCTAGTCCCTTAGCAAACACTTATTTGAAAGAATAAGTGAAGAAAAAGAAAAAGAAAGGGAAAATAAAGAAAGTAGGACAATATTGAGTATTAAACTTATCTTCATAAAATTGTAGTTTGGAGCTCTACCAGACCTTTGGATTATTAGTTTGTCGGAACCTTAATAGGAGATGGATTTAAAACTTAACAGTCTCTTAGTTCCACAGGACTCCTATTCAGGTCTCCTCAACAGTCACATCAGAACAAGTCTACATACACCAATTCTTATGATTATGAATCTTTACTTGTACGTTGTAACTGAGGTATAGCTCCCCATCTCAGAAGTAGCAAAGAAACAGCCACCCTCAACAAGGTAACTCTAGTTCCCCGGTCTTGCAACTCTTTCCTCGAGGAGCGGAGATATTCCCTTCTAAGTTCAAGTACAACCAGCTCAAGAAGAGGGGACGGAGAAAAGAATGGACGGTAACCAGTGTAGCTACCTATCCTTGGATGCATGACCAGTGTAGCCAAGTCATCCGCTGCAAGCTTAAAAAAATTTGTCTTCGAAGCTCTTATTGTATTTTTTTAATCCTTGTATATACACTCCGATAGGCATTTTACTTTTCAATCAGACATGTCCACTTTCTTGAGCCAGTAGACTATCCCTCTTTTGAAGCATTATTGCAACCCCACGGCATCCTGTCTTTAGATCTCAACATTGCTAGACCAGGTTGACACGCACTTCCTTCCTTAGAGGAAGATGAGAGGTTCCGCCTAGATGTACTACCTTCGTATGCTATCCTAAGCCAAAAGATTTTGCCTCCTCACTACCTCATCCATGAAGAGCTACGTGTTGAGTGCTTGTCCAAGATAAGCCACTGTCTGAAAGAATCATGCGTGTGTTGTTAAATGTTCTCCTTAGAGTAATCAAGATGACATGTGAACATAGTCTTATGGACTCAAAGAATTAAGTCACTAGGACCTGAAAAGTCTTAACTCCATTTCTTATAAGGTTCCTCTGAAATTAAGTGGATTAAGGCCCAACTAAGCTCCATTCTTCAATTTTATTCCAGGCATAGTTTAAATGTCAATACTATCTTGAAAAATGCACATGCAAATGCAAGAAAATATGTACAATGCAAAGAATGCATTTTTTTTTGAAAAAATGATGCACATATGAAAAGAACATTTTTTAAAAAAAAAGCAATTTTCTAGTTTTGAAATTTTTATGATTTTTTTGGAGAAACTGCAGATGTAAAAGAAAGGTTTTTTTGAATTATGCAAGTTTTTATAGTTTTTTGGTTTTGTAGTTTTTTTTCAAAAAGGAAAAAGGGTTAGTAAAATATATACAAGTATATATACGAATTTTTTCTTATTTTCTTTTTTTATGTTTTTTTACACACGTGGATTTTACAAATTATATACATACCCCCCCCCCCCAAATAAACATATTTAAAAGTATGAGTTATGTCTAAAGTATATATACAATATATACGACACCCCCTATACTTAGCTCGAACTATGTCCTCATAGTAATCAGAGAGCGACAAAGGAAGACATAACTCGTGCTAAGTATAGAAAAGTGAAAAGACTCCTATGCTACAATGACTCAAAGAAAAGATAAAAAGAAGAGAGGTTGGTGATCTCTGTACAAAAGGGGAAAATCGATGAAGAGAATGTACAGACTCAAAAATAAAAAAAATGATATGAACAACATCACCCCCCCTATACTTAGGGTAGAGTATCTCTAAGTATAAGCAACAGCAAGAGTGATGAACAAGATGAACATGAAAAATACAAATCATTCACCCCCCCTATACTTAGGATAAAGCACATCCTAAGTATAGCATATATACACACACACGGAAAAGGGGTGAATGATAAAACAGAAGAAGAAAGAGTGAAACGAAAGGATATACAAGAGGAGTGGATGTACAAAGGTCAAGAAGGACGAAAGTGGACCTTCTTGCAGGACCGTTGAGGTATGGATTTGACAAGGTGTAGGTCGATATTGGGGTTATCATTAGATATGAACTGATCAGGATCGACCAAGAATGTATCCTCAGCGATTTCAGATTGTGCAGGCCTAAACCGGTCAGTGGAAGTAGTATGGTCATGTCCTGCCTGGGAAGTCTCGCAAACATCAAAGTAAAATGGGCTCGAATTCATTAACCTAAAAAGTAGGTGATAACCCGATAAATTCATGCGAGGGTCAAAATGATATATATATATATATATATATATATATAAAGTGTCGCTGAGGCGACCGCTCGCAGAACACCCATGTTAATCAGCAATTAACCCACAATAAAAGAATGAATTAATTAAGTCCCAAAAATGTGAATTAATATTTATTACTCTACCACAAAATGTACAGTGACTAAGTATGTAGAGGTCGAACCACAGAGAGCAATGCAAAAATGAAGTAGCCTATTGTGCATATACAACAGAGTCATCCTTGTGTGAAGCCTATTTTTGTGGGTTTTTATTTTTATATATTTTTTTATTAATACTATGATATACTTATATATTTATGTATTATAAATATATAATTTTATAAAATATAGATATATAAAGATATATATCCATAGAGGGTATGTATACAGCATTTAATACATACATTATGTACATATAAGTATATATATAATTAATTTTTTTCTTTTTTTAATTTAATTTTTAGATTTTTTATACATTAATAAATATGTGTGTATATATATATCTATATATTTTTAATTTTCTTTTGAAATAAGGGAATATATATATAAAGTAGAGAGAGGAGTGATACAATATTTATAAAAATATATAAAAACAATCAAAAATATAGAGATAAAATCATTTTGGTATTTTCATGATTTTTTACTGTTTTTTGTGATTTTTGGGTATTTTTCAAAATATTTTTGGTATTTTTAAATAGCAAAATAAGGGAAAACATGGATTAAGCTACTGGCTGGGGATAAAATGGAAATTAAAAATATAACACAGCCACAAAATTTTTTCCAAACCATTTTTAAAGTAAAGAGGTTAAAATAGAGAAACTACAGAACTTGAGTTTACAATTTTTGGGGTTTTCTAGAATTTTTATATTTTTTAGAAGTTTTTGAGTATTTTTGAATTTTTGGTTTTTCTTTTGAAATTTTTAATGATTTTTGGATTGATACTTAATTATGATAAAATAAACCATAGTTAATTTTTTTGGAATTTTTCGAGGTGTTTTACTATTTTTTTGGTATTTTATAACCTAGACAGTAAATAAAATGCATGTTTTTTATTTTTAATAAATGCAAAAGCAACAAAATTAAAAACTGAAAATATGGCGTGCAAGAGCAAGCTAACAGGAGCTTATATCCATTTTTTGCAAAATTTTTCAAGTTAATATGAGGCATGAAATAAATGGGCATACAAAAATATATGGCCTAGCAGGGGCATTTTTGCAAATAAAAATAAAGACAGGGGCTTCTGTGCAAAAACGCCAAAAATATAACACGTGGTTTGCAAATTTAAGGTCTAAAACGAAATATAAAACCCGCCAAGGGTCCTATTGCAAAATACCCAGCACGTAGGACTACACGTGCTCTGCACCCATAGGGACCAAAAAGTAATTTCCAAAAGTCTAGGGTCCTTAATATAAATTTTCACAAAAATATTACACTGGAAGTTTTATTTTATGGACTAAAGGCAAATATACAAACATACAGGGGTGCTTGTGCAATTTAGCCACCTCACATGGGGGTACACATGAGGTGACGTGGAATGGACCTAAAAGTAATATAGCAGAGGTACAGGGGGTCCATGCAAAATTTACACACTTAAATAAACTTCGACTTTTATTTACAGGGGTGAACAATAAATACCAAAAAGGACAGGGCTAAATAAGAAATTTACCCCTAATTGCGCGCTGGTGGACGGCGTAGATCAGTTCACTTGGACACGCGTCGCGCATCCAACGGTCGGTACCGCTTCGCCGATGAAGGGCTGAGATTAGATGCACCTCGCGGATCTGACGGTCAGTGCAGGTCTTCATTGGACGAATCTCGTTCAATGTGGAACGCTCCTCCTGATCGGACGGCGAAGGAGGTGTCTGGAGGAACAGGGAAGAAGCTCGCCCCAGGCGAGCTTCGATCGTGGAGCATGAGCTCCTCCGGGCTCCTTCTTCGCATCTGAGACACTATGCTTGTAGCTGGAGACGTTCCGCGTCTGTCGGCGGTCTTCGCATTGCTCCTGGAGGTCCGAGGAGCTCGGACGAGGTCGATGAAGGTCGGGACCTCCAGGAGCCTCTTCCTGGTTTGAATCGAGCCCAGAAGGGCTCCTTTCTTCGTTTGGCCTGCATAGGAAGAACCGGGAGAGCCAGGGCTATCTCCTCGGCCCCGGGTTTTGAAGCTCTATCGCAAAATGGAGTGAGGCGGAGGAGCTCCGGCGATATGCGGAGGTGGAGCTCCGATTCGCAAAGACCAGAGGTCCTTGGTTGAACAAAGATGATAGATAGATGGAGAACGTGATGGGGAACAAAGTGGGGTGAACGTGGCAGTCGGAAACGGTCGAGATCACGGTGAAGAAGTCACCGGAGCGGAGCTCCGGCGAACTTCGATTTTTCGATTTTAAGCTAAGCTAATTAACTAAAGACTAAACTAAGAACAGGAATGAAAAGATAACACTAAAATCTACCTAAAATACAATAAAAGGGCAGCTCTTATACCTGGGGGCCACCAGGGAGCAGGACGGACGCCGGAGCTCCGCCGCGTCAAAACTTTCCCTCCTCCGGCCGATTCAAGTCGCTGCGATGCTCCCCCTGTCACGAGGAACCTCCCAGGATCGAAATCAAGGCTTTTGGGTGGATGAAATTGGCCAAATTTAAGGAGGGGGCGAAGCTTCTTATTTATTAACATTGGCATGGACCCTTATTGACCGGCGTTTATTGATTAATCCAATGAGTATCATGTTGATCTAAGATATCGGCGGGCATCAGCGATAATCAGGGATGATTTCTTGTGAAGAACGCGAGTGCGATCGATGGATGAGATGCCCGTAAAAAAGGGAAGAAAATCGGGGAAAAGACACTTCTGGCGCGCCAGTCCCGGATGGGACAGTTGATCGGGCGGTCAACAAAGGCCGCGCCCTCATTGGTCCACCTGGGACGCTAGAGGACAAAATAGGGAATTTTACTCGAAATTGATTTATTCGACATAATAAATGATTTTATTATTTTTTCCTTATAAAATAAAAAATGTGTATTATTTCATGTAGTATTTATTTATGATTTTTATTTAATTTTTTGAAGTATTTTATTATGGTTGTATTTTAATAATGTGTATATGCATGTATTTACATGTATTTTGTGTATTTTATTTTTATTTTGTGTATTTTGTTTTATTATTTTATTGTCTTATTTTATAAATTTATAATTTATTTTTGTGAGTGTGAGGATATTTTTATTTAATTTTTATGAGTTGATTTTCATTTTAAATAAATAGGTATATGTATATGTAGGTCTACTATAGGTCTTTTACCTATATATTGTATATACTTTATTTATTTAATGTATTTTCTTGGTTTTTATTTTGAATTTGTATTTTTAATAAGTTATATGTAATATTGACATTATTATAAAAATATAGATGAAGAAAGAATAAAATAATTAAATCCCCTTTTATTTATGTACATACTCAACATAGGTATTTTGCCTATGCATTACATAAGCTTATTTTATTTTACAAATTCTTTTTGGTTTTCTTTTAATTTTAATATGCCTATGTATTGAATACATTCTTTACAAAATTCTAAAAATATAATTTTGTAAAAATAATGGATACTGAATAAATTGAATATTTTAATCAGGCAGGTTGCACAATGAAGGTCAAAAACTTAACTTTTGCAGATGGACTCCAAAAATTATGAAACCAATTTTATTAAATAGTTCTTGGAAAGCTATATACAATTAAAGATGAGTTTGGTTGATTTGGAGTTTTTATTTGCAAGATATGGGTCTGTGAAGTTGAGATTTTGGCTTTTTATTATGTGTATAAAATGTACACTGAGTATTATTTTTACACAAACTGAATTTTGTATTTTTATTTACATTATTATCTACAACTTTCATGTACAAAGTTTCTTTATTTGATGAATGAATAATTATATACAAAATAGGTGTCCAAAATGCATAAATAAATGTATAAATAATTGAGGTATTTATTGTACACTGGCCCTTATCTCCCCCTACTTTATTCCTTGTCGACCAATTCCATGCTGGCCTTGGTCTCGGGGTTAGGGTCATAAAATATTTGCAATATTTTACTCCTTTTTCTTTTCTTCTCTTTATTCTATAATTTTGGCATTAAAAACCTTATTTAGTGTATAATTAATACAATGAATCATGAATGCTATTATGTACAAATTGATGCTTTTTACATGCATTTGCTGGGGTTTTTGAGGCCAAAATGATAGAATAAAGGTGATAAAATGGAGATTCATCATTTCAGCCTGGTGAGCCTCTACTAGATCATCATCTTTATCAAAAGGCCCAAATTCTTTTAAAAAGCAATCAAATCAAATTTTGTCCTGATCGGTCTCATCTGAATCATGGTGAATAGGAACGGACTCATCAGTGAAAGTAATCGAATTATGACCGTCATGTCTAGTCTCAGAGTCTGCCTTCCGCTCTAGGGTGTCTATCGTGTGAATTCCGTGGATGTCATCAATGCATCACCACATACCAGAAGGGGGAACTCCAAGGTCTATGCTTTCCGAGTCTTCCTCCTTCAAGAGGAATTCTTGGGTTTCCTTATCATCCAATATATAACAAGAATCTCTGATATTATCATCGAGGTCAAATTTCTTGGGGTTGGCTAACACGGGCGGGCTCTCATGAGATGCAGGTTTCTGGTCAGTAGTGGGTATAATGATCAACATATCTCTCCCTACATCAGAACGGAAGCAAATCTCTCCTGAACCATAATCAATAACGACTCCCGCAGAGGCGAGGAAAGGCAGACCCAGGATGATTGGAGGGTGCTCCACAGGGGTGCAGGTCTCCATAGGCAATACAACAAAATCTAAAGTGAAATTTATGCCCTGAATAAGAATGCCAATGTTTTCTAGAACACCCTTTGGCCTCTTGACAGATCCGTCAGCAAATTGAACTATCATCCTGGTTTTTTTAGAGGCCAAAGATGGAGAGACTGTATCATACAGAAGGGTATTATATTGATTAAAGAATCGTTGTCAAGGAGAGTTTTGTCACAAGAATGTTCAGAGATGGAGCAGCTCACAAGAAGTATGTTAGTGTTCCCTTTCTTAAAATATGGACGGTGAGAGATGGCGTAGGCAGTAGCCATGGTCAAGATGTGACGCTCATATCTTCTCCTTCTCTTCCTCTTCTTCTGTCGAGGAGTAGATAAATCTGTCATGGCCTGTTGAAGTGGGTCTTTAATGATCTCATGAAGTCTGGCTACCACTTCAGGTTCAGTTAACATTTTTTGAATTTTTGGACCTCCTCCATACAAGGGAGGAGATCAGAATCAGCATATATACGAGGATTGCCAAGAGCAGTCTGTATAATGGAATCCTCGGGGTCAAGATCGGGACATGTGATGGATATATGTGTGGGTAAATAATCGGGCATTTGGGTCCTCTCCTCACAAAAAAATCAATAATGTAACTCCCAAAATCTTTTTGGATTTTTAAATTTTTCTCATTTTTTGTATTTTGGGTGATTGCAAGCTCTCATGATCATCCTCAAGTGAATCCATATCCTCAAATAGTGGAGCAGCGTTCTGGCTCGTATTTATGTTAAATAGATTTGTAATCCTTGTATTCATATGCTCCATCTTCTGGTTCAGGGTCTCAAGTGTGGATACCATGAAAGGTGACTCCAAAATCCCAGGATCGGGTGGGTTGAATGAGGGTGGGTGAAAATCATCGTCTGATTCTTGAAATAATGGGTTAGGCGGATATGCACAAAAATCAGGAGGAAAGCCCTCCTGGAAAAGGGAAGGTGGATCGTCTGGAGAGTGCGAGAAGTCCGCGAAGATCGGATTAAAATAACTCCAGTCGGCCATCTCCGAAACAAAAGACGGGATCGGGAGAGCATGAGGGTCAAGTTAAAAGATATAGAGAAAAAGGCGCAAATGCACATAAGGATCGAGTATGCACACAAGCAATCAAACACAATACAAACCCTCAGTTCACCAACTCAACTCAATGTGAAGACCATGAAGGTTCGGTCAATTATCTTATCAATTTTAGAGTTTGGTGAGAATACAATTTATCAGAGTGGTTAAAGCGAGCTGTTAGGAATCCAGTGCTCTCAGGAGACTGGCTCAATCCCAAAGTTAGATCTTTCCCAGCCAATATGAATTGTGAACCGTTTACCGGCTACCCGATCAATTCAATCTGTTAAGGACGTCGTGGGCCGCTTTACCGACTACTAGAGAGATCCTCACTGGAGAACGACTAACCCAAGATAGTAGTCTAAAAAGAGTTCGGGCGTGGTTCTATCCTAGTGTGCGAGTCGCTCTCTCGTTACATACAAACCAAACAACGAGGGGGTTACTCTCCCCAAAACAATGATTTTTCCTTATGTTTATTTTAGGGTCGAGTTTTCTTTAGCAGTCTTGTATTTTAGGCAGTTGTCACTTGATTAAAATATTTTTAAAAAATCACGTACCGAGTGTCAAATTTCCTTTTTAACTTATGTGAGTGAAAACAAGGAAGGAGATTGGAAATGTCAATGCGTGATTAAAAACTGTTGGGAAAATAAGAGAACTTGTTTATTCCGTAGGCTCTAGGCTCTCTTATATAGGAGAGTAGCCTATGGGTAAATTACATCAAGATTCTAACAGAAAATAAAAATATAAGAAAAGTACAGAAGTGAATAATATATATCTATACTCCCCCTCAAGGTGGAGCATAGATATCAATCATGCTCAGCTTGGACGAATACTTCTAGAACGGCCCTTGAAGTAAAGCCTTGGTGAAAATGTCTGCAGTTTGATCCTCTGAAGTAACATGGGATGTAACAATAAACCCCTTCTAAATCATGTCACGTATGAAGTGACAATCAACCTCAATGTGCTTGGTCCGTTCATGAAACGCTGGATTATTTGCGATGAATAGAGCTGCCTGATTGTTACATTCCAGATCCATAGGAAGCGGGACTTCTATATATAGATCTACAAGCACAGCCTTTATCCACATCATTTCTGTACTGACCTGAGCCATAGCCCTACATTCAGACTCAACACTGGACCTTGCCACAACCGTTCGCTTCTTGCTTCTCCATGAGACTAGAGAATCTCCAACATACACAGCAAACCCAGTGGTAGACTTTCTATCCTTAGGGCATCCTGCATAATCTGTATTTGCACAAGCTGATATAGTAACCTCCTTGCCTATCTTAAACAGCAGACCTGCACCTGGAGATGACTTAAGATACCTGAGTATCATATGTATATCATCCATGTGTACCTGACGTGGTTGCTCCATAAACTGGCTCACTCAACTCACAGCAAAGGAGATATCAGGCCTGGTAATAGTAACATAGAGAAGTTTGCCCACCAGTTCTTTGTATCTTCTCTTTTCCACCTCATCAGTATCATCATCATATAATTTCATACTGGGATCCATAGGTGTAGTGGTAGGTCTGCAACCAAGCATTCATGTTTCACTCAACAAGTCAGTGACATATTTCCTCTGAGTCATTACCAACCCATGAGAATTTCTGGCAAACTCTAGTCCCAGAAAATATCTAAGAACCCCAAGATCCTTGGTGACGAATTCACTTCCCAGCATTTCGTTTGCCCCCTGGATTCCCTATTCATCATCACCTGTAATCAGATTATCGTCTACATACACCATAATAGCAATGATACCTCTAGGTGTCTTCTGCACAAACAGGGAATGATCAGCATTAGAACGTATGTACCCCTGTTTCTCAAACAGGTCTGAGAGCTTCTGGAACCAAGCTCTGGGGCTCTTCTTAAGGCCATAGATAGCCTTATGAAGTATGCACACCGTAGGACACTCCCCCTCAACAGCAAAACCAGATGGCTGTTGCATGTAGACTTCCTCTTGTAAGTCAACGTATAGGAATGCATTCTTCACATCTAACTGGTAGAGCAGTCAATCACGAGTAACTGCAACAGAAAGGAGGATCCACAGAGTGGAATGGCGAGAAACCGGTGAGAATGTATCCAGATAATCCACCCCATATGTCTGTGTGAAGCCACGAGAAACAAGACGAGCCTTGTATCTTTCAATACTGCCATCTGCCTTTTGCTTAACTGTGAAGACCCACTTGCAGCTAATTGGAGATACATCAAGAGGTGCGGGAACAAGACACCAGGTGCCTCTTGACTGAAGAGCGGCCATTTCTTCTTCATAACCAAGCGTCATCGACTATCTTTCAGTGTATCTTGATAATTCCGTAATATCCACGGCTAATAATGCAATAACAAAGTTCCTGAATCGCTAGTGAGATAGTCAAATGACACAGAAGATGCTATAGGATATGACGCGCAGCTCCGCTTCTGCTTTCGTAGATCAATAGGTACATGTAAATCATATGTCTCTTCAGCTGGCTTCTGTAAGCCCTCTTGCTTAGTAAAATCATCAGATCCATCATTAGTAATATTTTCAGAACATACCTCAGACGAGCTGGATGACGAGCGGTGACCATGAGCAGAAGTAGGCCTACGGGTATAGTGGAATGGGTAGTGGTGAGATAGGCACCGTGACAGGAGGTGGTGATGGTTCTGATGGAGATAGTGGTGGTGGTGACATGTATATAGCATCAGTAGTGTCAGTAGTGTCAGAGGGAACCAACTGATCACCTGTAGACGAGAAGTACATAACAGATTCGAAAAAGGTAACATCTGCATTGACTAAATACCGCCTTCGCAATGGATCATAACACGTGTACCCCTTCTGCATTTTGGAGTACCCGACAAAGACACACTTGACAGCCCTAGGAGAGAGCTTGTCAGTCCCAGGAGACAACTGGTGAACGAAGGCAACCGAGCCAAATACGTGAGGAGTAAGGGAAAACAATTCTTTATCAGGGAAAATAAGAGAGAATGGAATCTTCTCACCTAAGACGGATGACGGCATTCGATTAATAAGATAGCACGCCGTAAGAACAACATCCCCCCAAAAATATTGAGGAGCATTACTCTGTATGAGAAGTGACCTGGTGATATCAAGTAAGTGACGGTGTTTCCTTTCAGCAACCCCATTCTGTTGGGAAGTATAGGCACAGGATGTTTGGTGGATAATCCCTTGAGATGAAAAATAACTGGATAAGGTATGAGTGCAGAGTTCTAGTGCATTATCACTTCTCACAATTTTAACAGATGCAGAAAAAATATTACGAACTTCATTAATGAAATTGATGATAATATTCCCCACTTCAGATTTATTCTTTAACAGAAATACCCATGACACACGAGAGAAATCATCCACAATAACTATATAAAACATGTGTCCCTGATGATCAGGAACACGACTAGGACCCCAGATATCGACATGAAATAACTCAAACTTAGAGGTACTACTCCGACACTGATGACTGGGAAATGTAGACCTGTGATGTTTTCCAAACTGACAAGCCTCACATTGAATGGATGTGTGAGGTGAAACCTAGGGTAACACATGACGAAGCTTCTGAAGCGGTAGGTGTCCAAAGCGCAGGTGCCACAGTAATGGGGAGGTAGATCCAGCAGGTGGAGATGAGGTTCCAGCATAAGGTGTCCGACTAAGGCGATAGAGGCTGCCTTGCTCATAGCCACGCCCAATCACGTTGCCCATAAGGATGTCCTGAAAAAAAAAGAGAGGATGGATCAAAAATTGCTCGACAATGTAAATCCTTTGTAAGTTGGCTAACGGACAACAAATTCATCGAAAAATCAGGTGCATGTAACACGTTCTTGAGATGCATGGATGGTGTCAATCTAATCTCCCCTTGACCAGTAATCGAGGAATGTGTCTCATTAGCAATAACTACTGTACGGCATGGAGAAACATGTCTATATCTTGTGATTAGACCTTGATCACCACATAGGTGATGTGTGGCACCAGAGTCCAAAATCCAATCTAAAGTATTTGATCCACTACTGGTAGTGAATGCATAGGTGCTACCTGATGTACTGATGGAAGCATATGCAGATGCAGATGCAGATGCGGCAACGTTGGCATGACTCTCAGAAGTAGATGCTGATGTTACGGGACCAGATGGAGGAATGATGCCCCTCAGATGGGCTACAAGATCATCAAAGCGCTAATCCATAGATGACGCAGCTGGGGGCTCGATCTGTTCAACGACTCGTGCAGAAGCTGGAAAACCATGCTTAGAATAGCATGTGTCCTCAGTATATCCAGAACAATGGCAAAAGGTACATGATGGAGTGTGGCCTCCTCTACGGTGAGGTCCACAGCCACGGAACTGATGATGATGTCCTCGACCTCGATTTGTTGCCATGGCTGAGGCTGTTGGATTCATAGCAGATGAGGGAACGGTGATGCGACTCAGCCTATGAAATGCCTCCTCCATAGGAGGAATAGTAGAGTCCGCCAGGATCTGGAAACATGCTGCCTCGTACTCTGGATCAAGGGCAGCGAGAAAAACACCTACCATAGTGGCATTCCGGTAGGTCTTCTGTTGCTCTGGAGTGGCATGTCAAAGGCATGAAGCTATAAAAGCTTCTCAAACATCCCTCGTAGAGATGTGTACAGTGAGTGCAGAGGCCATCCATTCTGCTTGATAGTAAATATGTCATGCTGGAGTTGCAGAATCTTCGTCTCATTCTTTGCCTGAGAATATGTAGCAGCCAGAATATCCCAAATTGCTTTGGTAGTGGGTTGATGAAGAATATCATTGGCAATCTCAATTACCATGGTTCTAGATAGCCAAACCTTGGCATATGCATCATTTGCCTCCCATGAGGCATTGACCCCAGTCTTCTCAGCAGACTCTTCTTCAGTAAGAATGTGTTTCTTACTGATTGACTTCATCATACTCATGAATTGCATCGCCCACAGTTCGTAATTTGAACCACCCATCTTCACAATCGGCACTGGACCTTTGAAGGCGCCTATAGATGAGATATCTGTCTTGCTTTCAGACATAGTGATAATGGAAGACTGGGGTAGTAAACTGGAGATATGATCGTCTACATGGACATTAATGGGTTTAGTTGCATGTGTAGACTCAAGCAACCAAACCCATTACTTTGGAGGAGCGCGGGCTTGACTTAGGGTTTTGCATGCACGAGAGTCAAGACCTTTAGAAGGTCACGTGCAGGAAACACACGTTGGGCACGCGAAGATCATGCGCACAAATCACGTGCGCAGGGGACGCACAGAGGCACAGCACGCAGAGTCACCGCACGCAAGGACACAACGCACACAGATCACTCGCACAGGGAGTATGCAGATCACTCGCACAGGGAGCGCACACAAGGGCACAGTGCGCACGCAGGGAGCACGCACACACGGAGCACGCACAGATCAGCCGCACCGTGCGCAGGCATGCGAAGGCAAAGGTGCGAGATCAGAGATCGGAGGCAGAGGCGCAGAGGGGGCACACAGAGGCACGGGGGCTTGAAGGTGGGACTAGGGTTAGGGTTTGGATTGAGAACTCCAATCTAGGACCGTCGCTCTGATACCATGTTGGGAAAATAAGAGAGCTTGCTTATTCCGTACGCCCTAGGCTCTCTTATATAGGAGAGTATTCTATGGGTAAATTACATCAAGAGTCCAATAGAAAATAAAAATATAAGAAAAGTACAGAAGTGAATAATATATCTCTACAAAAAAACTATCCTATGGGTAAATTACATCAAGAGAACAATGATGCATGCAGGGGTTAGAGATGCGTACCTTGTCGCCAGCACTCTACATGCAAGTAATCCGCGCAGAATTGAAATAAACTATCCTATATGCAAATGCAAGTGAACCGTCCTAGATGATAGCTTCTATTAATGGGCAAGAACAAGTTAATTTGACTAAGTTCAAATTACGCTCTACTCTATAGGTACAAAAATTCTCGTTTAGGGTGTTTGGACCTAATTAATTACCTAGTTAAAGTAAATTAATTAAAGCAATCAAGAGGTAGCTCATGAAATCCGCGTGAAACAAAGAAAAATAAAGTCGATGAAAATAAAACCGGTAAGGTCCCCAAGTGCACCGACACTTGGTGAAACAAACCTCGCAACAAATGAATGTCCGTTTTACAGAGTTCAAATGCTAGAAAAGAAAAACTCTCTCTCTCTCTTTCGTCTCCTTCACTTCTTCATCTCCTCTTCTCACGCTATCCTGCAGCTTGGTGAAGAATCAAGCCGCCTCCACGTCGCTTGGGTGCTTCGGCTCTCCTAGGATCGCCTCCTTCACTTCGTGGGCCCTTGCAAGAAAAAAAAGAGAGTGTGTAAGAAATACAATTATCAAATATGAGAAAAGAAAAAATGAAGTGAAACAGTGAATATGAACAATGGAGTGAATTTGGAAAATTATACAACCAAGAATAGCATGCCAAAAAAGAAACCTAACTACCCTCGTCGTGCCTCCCCGGCAACGGCGCCATTTTGTTGTTCCGCAGACCTTCGAGGATCAAAAAATATATTTTACATTTGATTATGCCTTTGCAGTTAGCACAATGAAAGGTTTGTTGAAGTTCATTAATCCAATATTTTGCTCAATTTTTAAATGTCATTTTTCTTGGCAGGACACGATGGACTCGAGCAGTGACTTAGGAAGGCAATGCAACACTCGTGCACACCAAAGGCGAGCGATTTAGAGGATCGAGTTTGCAGAGGAACCAATACTTGCATTTTTATTTTATGAGTTAGTGAGAGAGATGGTTTAGAGTCTTAGGTTTTTATTTCAACATATTTATCATTTTTGTTGTTGTACATTTGTAGAGGATTCCGTTTGGAACCTTGCAAGTAGCATATTTAGTTTGGACTCTCGCAAGTGTAACTTAAAGACTAGGGCATTCGGACATATTTTTGACCTCAGCTGGGTGGAAGGGGCTTGAAACATTTTTTTATGATTTTCTCGTGTTTCTTTTCCTTTTATTTCTCATGCTTTTTCTACAGGGCTACATAGGACTTGTATGTGCTCGTAGACCTAGGAACATGCCGCATTCACACTAATAAGACACCTTAGATCATATTCTACTTAGCCAACTTGAACTCAATTCTTCTCTGCCAATAAAGGTGCATGTTCTAGGTATGTATTTCTTATATGAATTCATATAGACTAGATTTAATAAAAGAGAATCTACTTATCATCCCAAATGGAAATTGCCAATAAGCATAGTGAGCCTTTCTAACCGGACACTCATCATAGTTTTTATCGTACTGCATTGGCTTTTCGACTCTCCCCCTACTTTTCTCACTTAGTAATAAAGAGAGCTGATTAAATAGATAGACATCCTCCTCAACTAGATTCAAATCAAACAGTAAAATCTAATTAAAACAAGGAGACCGCGAATCATACTGATCAAAAATAAAAAAATGGTTAGCTCCATTAAAAGGGGAAGAGTAATCCCGACATTGTTTGATAGTACACTTAAAACTGAACGAGGTATGCATTCCTAATTATTAGAGTCGAACAACCTTCTGCTTGTGCTTGTGACTTGTGTAACCTAACCGCCTGAATACACATATCGTCGGCACTCGTTCTTATGAGAAGTGTAAAGTGCTAGGAAAAAAACTCAAGGAAGGATCCCAATATTGGACACCTCTAAATTACAATAGATCTGGGAAGAAGTTGATTGTAAGATGATCAAGCACATCTAGACACTAGTCATTATAAGAGATTAAATTTGTGCATTGTCTTTATGGTTATGAATTCTCTAATACCATGGGATTTTGGTTTACATGCACTTTACATATTCGCATATTCATGTTTATCTAAAAGGGCCATGGTCTCTTTAATTGAATCATCAAATCAAGGTAGAAGTCAAAGCAAGAAAATAAGTGGTTGTTTGTTGATCTAGTATGGGCATGTTTCATTACGTGATCAACGATCAAAGAACATCCACATTTCCATGTTCATGAACGTTTATGACTTCAAGATGTTAACTCATTAACAATCCCGATGATTTCATGTCATTGTCAAGAGGATTGTCTTTGTATAAGCTTCTTATAGGATTTAACTTTCAAATTATAATACTTTTGGGTTGTGAGAAACCCTGTAGTTTTCATCTCACATTTGGGGGAAGGGGGATATGCTAAATTTTCATTGTGCAAAATGTGATTAGCTATTATGTGATTCGATTTTATCTGTGATTATATATGTCCTAGATTTGACATATCAACTTCTTATCAACTTTCTGTTTTTTTCGTGATTCGGTCGATATGAAAATCTATTTCCATCAAGTGATCTCAGTACCAACATGGGTAACAAGTGGACTACAGTACCAACATGAGGATTAGTCTAATAAGACCAACTACAATTTATGGAAAATAAGGTGAACGGCTTATTATATAAAGACCATGCACCTTTTGATTTTTGCCACTCAAACTTCCTGAATCAAAGAGCTGTGAAGATTGGGAGTTTAAACAAGAGTAAGTCATATTTATTAGGTAGTTTTTTATGAGAATGTGTGAAATCACATTTAGAATGGACTCATACATAAACATTGTGATCCGAATCCGAGAATTGTTATGATTTGGACATTTATGGAATATATTATTTTACTCAGGAAATAGATGCAGTTGAAATTCAAGGAGAATACTTCTAATCCACACTATCTGGAAAAAAATCTAAAACTATCTATAATCTTTCCAGTTTAGGAATGAATCTTGAGGATAAAATTAGGTGTGCTCTACATGGTAATCTTCCACATAATTGTGGTTCAAATTACTTTTGCTAACTCCACATTTGTTGGAGTTATTTTTTAGATATCATCAAGGTTGTTGTTTTGAATAAAGAAATGAGAAGAAAATTTCAAGGTTCTATTACAAATAGTAGGACATAGAAAATGACGTAGATTCAAAAATGAAAAGGAAAAAGATAAAAGTAGAAGCAAGTTCAAACTCGAATACAAATATATGAAGTGGCAATATTTCAGGAAGAAAGGTTGTATCAAGAACAATATTACTTCTAATACAAAAGAGAGAAAAGTTGGGAGAAGCAGGGATAGGATGGCAAGGATGAAAATGAAAATGTTGACGATGTTTCTGCTGACCCTGATTTGCTCATTGTGTTTAACAAGAATATGGTGAATATCGTTAGAGATGATAGATGTTGGTCAGTCGACAAGCCATGTGTGACTTTCAATAGGAAGTTTATAAAATTTTATATTATTGGTGACTTTGACATTATAGAATTGATAAAGGTACATTATCTAGTGTATATGAAAGGGTGACATCACTCTTTATAACGCTACAAAGTTCTTTTGAAGCGGAAATATGTGAGGCATGCTTCTAACTTGGTCTCAATTGAAAGCTTGAAGATGAATGTTGTTGCAATATATTTTGGTGGGAGATAGTGGAAGCTTACTAAGGCCATGTTCAGTTGGGGGTTTAACTCCCCTTTAGGGTGGGGGTTTACCTTCCAAAACCCACTATTTCTCTCACTTGTAGGGCACACTCCCCCTCTCTTTTTTTATACATTAAATAAATCATTTCTCTTTCATCCATTCCATCAAAAAATAATATACTATACCTTCATATCATCTAAAAATTATAAATTACTCAACTTCTATTCACTTTTTCAAACTTCAATACAATCACATCATAGTAACTACTCACTTTTCCAAACTTCAATACAATCACATCACAACAAACCCACTCAACTCCTAACCCTCTATCCAAACACCACAATACAAAAATAATTTACCCTCTCCTAGTTTAACCCGAGATAATCCGACAACCAAACACACCCTAAGGGTCTTTCTTTTGTGGCTCAAGGTAAAAATGCAATAATAACCTCTATGTTGTGCATGAATTTCTTTCTGAAGATGCAGTAAATGAAACATATAATGACAATCTGATGTAGTCATCTGATGTAGTCATGGTATAGGAGGCTATGCCATATAAGCGACAAGGGGTTTATACACTTGGATTTAGAGTAATCTTCTTTTAGAAGTGATGAAAGAAAAGATATAGCATTCATTGTTTAGAAAAGCAATCAAGAGTTACTTTAAAAGTAGCTCACCTTCCAAAAAGGCACACGCATGAAAGTTGGTTCACATGAATTTATATGATCCTCTAAAGGTTATTCTCTTGATGGTGCACTTTATTTTGTAACTTTTGTTGAAGATTTTTTGTGTAAGTTATTGGTTTAAATACTAGAGAGGAAATATCAAGTCCGTGGTGTGTTTAGAGAAATTTTCGCACTTGTAGAGAGATAAACATGAAAGATTCTAAAGGGCATACACAATGAAAATGGGGAGTATGTGGGGGATCCTTTTACATGTATTTTAAATCTCACAAGATTATACATCAAAAAACTCTATCAACGAATCCCTGATTGAGTGTTATTGCTGGGAGGATGAATAAGACTCTCATGGTTCCTGCTCTCTAAGGCAAAGCACCCTAGTTCCTTTTAGGGTGAAGTCTTGAACATTGTGGCTCATACGATCAACCTATCTCGACACATTACTTATGGTGGAGATATCCATGATAGGGTCTAACATGAAAAGATATTTCTTTGGGGCACTTGTGTGTATTTGATTTGTAAAGCCTTTGTGCTTACTCCAACAAATGAGAGATTCAATATGGGATCACAAGACCCAAAAGTGTACCTTTGATATGAGCGAAATGTGTTTGCCTACATGACCTTATAAAAAGAAGCTAATGAGAATCCATGCTATAAAATTTGATGACAATTAAATCACCAAGACTTAGATAATAAATCCAAGGATTATCTTATAATAACTATAAGCTAGTTGATGCAGAGTTGATTCCTTTGCAGCATCCACCAAATGGTATTCCAAATGATGTTCATGAGGAAGCTTCCGATCTCAAGGAAGTAGATGACGGCATGATAGATGCTCCTACTGGCAATCAAGAGGAATTTTCTGACTCTGGCAAGATCCAACCCACTGATCTAAAAAGGAGAGACGTCCTTATACAAGATACCATGCAAATGATCGTGTTCTTTTTATGGATAGTGCTAGCTAGAATGCTATGAAGAGGCTATATAAAACGTGTTGAAAGAAAAGTAGATTGAGTTCATGCATAATGAAATACCATCTATAGATTAAAATCATTAGCTTTGGGCTTATAAAATTTCCCAAGGAAGAAAGGATTTTGAAAACTAAATGGGGTTTTAAAGTGAAGCATGATAACACATTTAAATCCAATATACAAAGTTAGATTAGTAAAGAAAAGTTTCAATAAAAAGAAGGATGTTGACTTTGATGAGAAATTATCATTCATAGTAAATATATTGTCCATTAGAGTTGTTCTTTGTTTAACAACTAGTCAAGACTGGGATATTGAGCAGATGGGTGTAAAAATCGCCCTCCTGCATGGTGATCTTAAGGATGATATTTGCATGGCACAATCAGAGGAATTTCTTGTCAAAGGAAAAGAAGACTATGTATGCAAGTTGAAGAAAAGTATGTATGGATTAAAACAAACTCTTATGCAGTGGTATAAAAAATCGAAGTCTTATATGAGAAAGTATGGCTACGTAAAGACTACTTTATATTATTGTCTTCACATCAAGAAATTCTTAGGTGACGAAATTCTTTTGTTGATTTTTTTATGATATGCTCATTGATGGCAATGATACCTCCCTAATTTCAAAATTCAAGGTCAGAAGGAAGACGAGCAAGTCGTTTGGTATGAAAGACTTGGGATTTGCATATCCGAATTTGACTATGAAAGTTACATGTGATAGAGAGTCCAAGAGACTTGATCACTCCAAGAGGAGAATGTAACAAAAAGTGATTTAGAGATTCATCATGTGCAAGGCCAAGCCCGTGAGTTATCCTCCTTGACTCTTTTTTTCAGTTCAATTTAATTCCCTTCTTCCATGTCTTTTAATTTAGGTATGTAGCATTTTAGTCAGCAATTTCTTTTCAAGTCTAGTTTGAATCACAAATTTTGATTTGTTCTATTTTTCTTCAACTGTAATTTAGTGCTTGCAAATTTTAATTTCAAATATCATTGCCTTCCTTTTATCTATGTTCTGTTGCATCTTTCATATATATTTTTATTTCAGTCATCCTTTTTTTCAATAGCACTCCTACATTTTGATTCGTCCAAATATACTTTCGTCCCATAACATTTTCAGTCTAATTTCCTCTCTTTTTTTCACTTTTAAACTGTCTTGTATTTGTGTTTTGTTTCATTTTCTTTGCTCATTTTAGGGCTCGATTCACATTTTCCCTTCTCTTTGCTCAGTTTTTCTACTATGTTTCTTCAAGCTTTGTGTCCATCTCCATGCCTCGTTCGCACATAGGAGCATCTTAACTTCTTAGCAAATAATCCCACAGGTAAATTCTGATAAATTTTTTTACAAGAAAGAAAAGCAGTTTCAATTGTATATATAAATATTGTTAAAAAAAGACACATCCAACACAAGGATTTCAAACTTTTCAGTTTTCTATCCATTTTTTGAAGTCAAAAATCAGATACTGAAATTTATATTCACCCAGTTCTTGTTCATTAGAAGACCGCGCAGTATGCACTTACAATTGGCTCCAAACCTCAAACAAAACCCAACTCCCCAAAACCACATTAGTCCATGTGTGTCACAAATTCCTGCATGAGTAAACCATGTTATCCATTAAGCTTGATCTCCCCTAAGAACTCCGTCATCTCACTGCCTCCAGATCACCCAAACTACTGCAAACAATTTGACCATAACTGCTCTTCATCAGTGTTGCAAACACCATCAGATCTCATATTCCCATACCAACTTCCAAAAATACTACTAGAAAGGGTTTGGTCCAACAATTACAACTGTCATAACACAAAAACACATTAACAATAGGAGTTGAACATCAATATAACCTCCAAAATAGAAAAAGAAAAATAGAACAAAGACAATTACTCTGAAACATCCTATAATGTCCATGTAGCCTTCGAAAGGCATTGTGAAAAATAGCATGTGAGTTTTTATGTGTTCATGTTAAGGTGTGTCGAAGTGCGCATGCGCGTGTGCAAAGGACAGTTGGACTTACTGAGGTCACCAAAGGTATCTCAGGAGGAAGCTCTATCAGCCTTTGTACACGAGGAATCTGGGTGTTTCATGACAAATAGGATGCGGAGTGTTCCAGACACAATGTGCTCAAGGATACGACTATCAGGTATTAAAGACATCAGGAACTGAAGGAATCTGACTACCATGGATTCCATGACAACTAGGACGCCCCTAATGATGGAATTGATGAGGATGTCGTTAAAGTCAAGGTTCATGCACATAGCGGATACTCCAAAAGTCCTATGGTTTTTGGTTCGAAATAAATAGTTGCTTCAAAGAAGCAAGGGAAGGCTAAAGTTGTTGTAGCCATGATGCAAAGAGCAACCAATGATGGTTGGGGACTAGTGACGTGATGGGTACGAAGATTGTCAGCGACCAATGCACAGTGATGGGTAGAACTAGAAAGGAGAGGAGAGGGTTGCAAGAACAATGGTACCTACTCCCTCCAGAATGATGAACAATAGAGTTCTTCAGAAACAAAAGCTCTTCTACTGCCACAACATTCATGGGAGTGTAGATGACCACCTTTTTTTCCCGAATTGAAATGACAGTCTCCTCTTCTTTTTACCTTAACGGTAACCTGCCACCAAATCTCTCCATAAGAACTCGCTGACGTAGGATTGACGGTTTCAAACATCGCCTTTTTTCTGCACATTTTCACCTTCAGAAAAGAACGCGGTTTTTCAAAACCCAAGGCCCTCAAGTGGGTGTCATGTTACAATGATCTTTTCTCATAACTCTGTAGAGAACTTATCCAAAAGTGACACAGGTGAACATGAAAGGAAAAGCTATGGTCTAACTGTTGTTTCTTCCCATAAATATCACTGCTAGAAGATATTTTTTAATTGTATTGTCATGAAAACTTTTAAACAGAAAACTCGTGATCTGAGAGATACTCTAAAAAGAATTAGAAAACAATTTACAATGATGTAATATTTATATATAAATTGTCGAAGAAATAAAGAACATTTTATATACCACAACATCTTAGCTTTACACTAAGCAACTTTTTTCCGAGAAACTCTTGTTAAGGACTCCACATTATTGTCCATAATCTGTGAAAGTTGCGGGATGTAGCTTTACATGCCCATTAATCTGGCAGATTTAAGTTCATTGAACAACCACAACAACAACAACAACAAAGCCTTTTCCCACAACTATATCTGGGTTCTCGGCCATAGATGTCTCATTCTGTACCCCTCTTTTGCTCAACTGCCACCTGGAGGAGAACACTTCCTCTGAAATTCGTAACTTCTGGAATGCCTTTTGGTAAGGGAACATTGTCTCCAGCAGCAGAAGTTGCAGTTTTGGCAATCTGCTTCAAATTTGTAGATGCTATTCTTGCATCACGGAAAGCTGGTAAACATTTTTCTTTCGCTAACCGAATGCATGGCTCCCTGGCAGCTGCAAGACAAGCCTCTGTTTCCCGCTCCTCACAGCGTTCCCTCTCATCAAAGTCTGCTGCAGGACCAAAGAGGCTCTTCCACCACGGTGGGCTGCACTTCTTGGAAGCACTGATGGCGCAACCAACCCGTGCACCAGCCTGTACTCGCATATGCCAGACATATTAATCAATCATACAAAGAGCGTGACTTCCAGTGAACACATCAGAAAATGATATGATGTAAAGTGCAAATGTGCTTAATTTTCCTCCAACAGGATTCAGTTTTACATGATTTCCCTTCATAATATAGGAATTTAAGTGCCTGTTCCGAATCAACCATGTTATAAATTGCAGTAAACTTTTCAAAAATGGCAGACCTCCATTCTCTATGTCAATACTACCACGTTCATATTTGGTGGTGAGTTCTTTGAGAAATTTGGTGTTGCCTTTTTGAACATGGCAAAGAACCAGAGGGAATGCAAGGAGATTTACTGCCTTCCCTTTGATTCTAAGCAACAGAAAATCAGGAACTTCTAATAAACTCCATCCAGCCAATTCTAAGAGATGGGCCAGCATAAAGAAACTATGGAACATGCTATGCTCCCTCTTCAATTTCAAATAACGACTCTTTTGATGCTCATACCTTCCCGCTAAATCCAAGGAACTATTTCCTTTAGAGCCCAAGCTCCAGCAAGTTTAGACCCAAAAATCTGGCATCAGATGTCAAATCACTTCATCTATGTTGCATCTCCTCATTAACAAAGTAATATAAGCTAAACTTAAGGAAATATGGACATTATCATAGGCATTTCTTTGACTTCTCATTTTATGTCATGAAGTCAACCAACTTATGGAACTATGAATAAATGACCCAAATACAAGAAATGGTCTTCCAAGTTCGACATGTACAAACAAATGTCATTGGGTATTTGCATACACGACCTCCCTATATAAAAATTTGGATGGATACCCTCCCGAGAACTTATCTTTATAGGATACCCTTCTGAGTTTCTTTCTTGTTAACCCATGATAATTACAGTTAACCCAATCTAACAGAATTTGTTTTCATCTCGGCCTAAGAATATTCTCTTGACAATTCCACTTAATTAGAATTTTCAAAAAATATTTAATTAGATTAAACCATGTCTACCAACAACAGTCGCTGAGAATCAACCTATGCAAATACCTATATATAAGGTTTGTTTCTCGTTAACCCATATTAACCACAGTTAACCCAATCTAAAAGAATTATTTTCGCCTTGCCGTACTGATACTCTCTTGACAATTCCTCTTGATTAGGATTTTTGAAGAAAATCAATTAGACAAACAGTGGATACCAACAGTTTCTGAGGAAAAACCAATGTAAATACCTATATAAGGTAGTTTTTCACTAACCCATACTAGACACAGTTAGACTGATGTAACAGAATTGGTTTTCTTCTTGCCCATACGAGATTTTCATCGATAATTCCATTTAATCAGGCTAAGTCATGATTAGAAACAGTTATAAAGAAAAGGGATATTTACACCCATAACCCTGAGTAATATGGTAATTACCCCAGGAACCCTGCGTAATAGCGAATTACACTAAAACCCACGAGTAATGGTTAACGATTACGTACGTAACCCTCCGTTACGATGGGATGTTAGGGGTAACCACGGTTGGGTTACCACCTACCACGACCGAGTTACGAGGTGGAGATCAAATGGCTGGAGTTTGTTGCCGCCACGTGTATGGTGTAGATGGAAGCGGAAGTCGAATCGATGAATAGTGCATGGGTGACGAGGTGGGTGTTTTTGCCCTCGTCCCGCCCGCCCTCGACATCCTCAACGATCGTTCCCGCCTTCGGATCATCGTCTTCGACATCTTCTCCAAGTCGCGGAAGAAGAAGAGCCCCCCATCAGTCGCCGACGACACGCTTCCTCCTACACCAAGCAACCAGAAGCAACTCGAAAGGCAACGGTATGTCCTCCCCCATCGTCTTCGCCTCTGAAATTCTTCTTAAAATCCAACTGAGTAGATGAGAAAGAAACCTGCATAGGGCATGGGTTGGTTCGAAGGGCGCGATGGGGTCCTTAGCATTTGCGTCCGGTATGGGGGATACTTCAAGAAGGTGCGACGTCGTGGTGGCGATAGGTACTTGCTGGGACAGCAAGTCGTCATAGGGACAGACCCAGATTACACGTCTTGGTTCGACATCTTGGAGGACATCGCAGAAGTTGTTCCATGGCAATCAAAGGATTCCTTGAGGATGAGCTACAAAATTCCTAATTCTCATCCATCCAGGTATGAAACTATCTCATGGTGTGAAATGTTTTTGGCCTACTCGCTTATTATTTAGGTATACGAACTGTACTCGCATTTTGTCTTCGTTAGGTATGCGAAGTTATCTGATGAGAAGCAGATGATGGAAATGTTTCACTTGCACCAAGATGGGACGCAAGTTGAGTTGGTGGTGGAGTTTGATCAAGATGCAGAAGCACTTGATGCCGAGGAAGCGGATGCGAATGCAGGCCAAGATCCAACTCCCACGTCCTTAGGGACTGATGTGAATGAGGCAGTGGAGGCTTTGCAGGAGTTGGGATCGGTTACGCATGAATCCTTGGAGTCACTTCATTGCATTGCTTTCACCGAATGTGCGCAAGGGGATGGAGTGGAGGGATTTACTACTGAAGCCATGGATTTGGAGGATGAAGTTGTGCAAATGGACATTGACCCGAATGAGGCAGTGGAGATGGATGATGATCCCCTATTTGGAGAGCCAGTGGATTCACTTGGGGATGAATCAAGAGAGGATGAATCAAGGGCACCCATCAGTCCCAATGCCATGGAGGCCCAGATGATGAGTTCTCAGCATTCGCGTATAATGAGATCGAAGAGAGTGTTGCGCTCCCAAACCCTATGTATCGATGTAAGCGAATCAGAAGATTCTGATTTTGTTGTTGATAGCTCAAGTACCAATGATGATGATCTCAACGGTCTTGAGTCTGAGAATAGCTACCACTATCTCTTAGATTCAGATTTAGAGGATGTTGAGGACTTCGAAGGTCGAATATCCACCAACGACATGGAGATTCCGGACATTGCAGTTGGATCCGAGTTCGATGGACACGATGAATTTAAACATGCATTAAGCACTTATTGTCTGGGGCATGAATTTGATGTGAGATTTATAAAGAGTGAGGCAGTACGAGTGACAGCCATATGCAGGGGAGAAGATTGTAAATGGCGAATCCATGCTTCTAGACTCCAAGATAGCATGCGATTCCGAGTCAGGACTCTACATGGCGAGCACAATTGTTCCTCTGTCAGTAGGTGATGAACGCGAAATTCGCCTCTACAATAATGTGAAATAATGTCGTATAAGTTGTAGTACAGGAGACGAATTTGGATAAGCAAAAACCACGAACTTTGAATGTCGTGGAATATTTTTACTTGGCAAGTGTACCAAGGTCGAACACAGGGACACGATTGCACAATGTGTGTATTGAATTTTGATTCGTGAAGTACAAAGTGATTTAATCTCTGTTTCAGGTCCACATGCAAATTATAAAGCAATGCTATGATGCATGCATTTTTTAGATATTTTTATGCCATTTAAAGATGATGCAAGAGAAAATATGCGAGAGAACATGTATGCTAAATACAAGGACACAATTATACCCTAAAAGTTATGAGCAACATGATAAAAATGAGATCAATGTCAATTTAATCACAACTATCAACAATGGTCATCACATCAAAGCAAGGCAAGGAGAGCAGGTCCCAAATACCACAGAAAATTCACTTTAATTAAAATAGAGGCAAATGAGACAAATAAGCATGCTAAAATGTAGAGGACAAAACAAGGATCAAAACGACACTAAAATCATGCAATTTGGACCTGCGATGCTCAAGTTATGCTAAAAACAGTGCAAAGGCATAATTGTAATAAAAATGCAATAAAATAAAAGGATAAATATTGCATTTAGGTCCTTGGAAGGACCTAAATGCAATTATAAAAACCGCCTGGGGTCCTATGCAATTTTCCCAATGCGCGCAGGGATCTTTTTGTAATTTTAAAAACCTTCGAGGGCTTCCCTGTAAATTACCCAGGCACGCACGTGAGGCACGTACCTGAGGACCAAAATGCAAATACCAATTATTCCGGGGTCCTTCGTGCAAATTACCCAGGCCTCACGTGCAGTGCACGTGAGGGCCCAGGCTCAGAAGGCGGCTCGGGCTTGGGGCTACGTGGCGTGGTCTGAAGGTTTGGCTCTAGGTTCGGTTGTCCCGAGCATGCTGGTCTGGAGAGGAGGTTCGGGACGCCACGTGTCTTCATCCTGGTCGTCCGATCGAAACGATCGGACGGTATCTGCTTCATCTTCTTCCGCCGTGGACGACCGGAGGAGGCGGGGCTCCGACGTGTTGGGTGGAGCTCCACAGCCCGTCCTAGGCTCGCCTAAAGGTCGGTGTAGGTTGCTGAGCTCATGGCGAAGCCCGTGGAAGCCAGGCGAAGCTCCGTCGACGTTCGGGATGGCGAGGCGGAGGTGCTCGTGACGGGCGGAGCTGGAGATCGGCGATGTTGCTAGAGCTCCGATCATTGAGCTTCGATGCACCTGTAGATGTTAGATAGCCGAGGCGTGATGTGTGCGGGTGTTTGTGAGGTGAGTGGACGGCCGTGGGGGCGTCGAGAGCGATGGCTGGAGATATCTTCACCGGCGGAGCCGGTGGAGAGTGGTCGGAGCGGTTGGGGGTTCTGGAGAAGGGAGAGGGGGTCGGCGAGGTAGCGCGAGGATGAGCGATGAGGGGCGAAGGTCTGGAGGTGGTCAGATGAAGGTGGCAGCTAGCGAGGGCGTCGGAAAAATTAAGAGAAATAAGGAAAGAACGAGGTAGTGGGTACTTAGCAGGAGCCGGGAGCGGGGCGGAGGAATTGGTCTGTGGTCGAGCTCCCTTGGAGCCCAGGGGTCTTCGCACAACGGGTTCGACCGCTCCCCGGTGCTCGGCGGCGCACAATGGCGGCCGCTGCACAGCCATTCGGCCGTGGGTCAACACCAGGCGAGAAGCCTTAATCGCCTCCACGCCCCGCCCACTCCGCTGTCACCGGAGGGGCGGGGGAGACTGGACTAATGCCCAAAATAGTGGACGAGGTGACTGGAGAGATGGGCGAGGTTATATAGGCAGAGGAAGAACAGAGGTTTCATGGTGGTGGGACGTTTTGGAGCGAGTGATTAAAGGCGTAGGAGTGATGGTGGCGTTACGTGGTGGTTGCACGAAGAAGGCGGAGGGAAGGGCGACGTGGGGCGGCCGTTAGGAGCTGAAGACACGGCCGGAGTGGCCTTCCAAAATAGGAAGGGGGGTGGTGGTCGACGCGGCGTAACGCCTGGGGCGAGGCACGCTGGAGGTTGACGATGATCCCTAGCCGTTGGATCTAGGGATCCGACGGCTAGGAGAGGAGCGCGTGCGGAGGGACGAGATCAGATCCTCGGATCTGATCGTATGGCTGAAACATGGGCGCTAAAGAGCGGCCTGGATGGAATGATGGTGGAGATCGGATGGCTGTAGTGAAAATGCGACGTGGCGGGTAGCTGGTCGTTGGATCAGTAGGAGATTGAGCGGTGGAGATTGAGGGAAGACGTGGCGCAAGGAGAGGCGTAGGATGGAGGTTGATCCAACGGTCGTAGATGAGGCGGGGCTGGGTGGTCGAGATCAGATCTGGGTATCAGATCCAAGGGCTAGGAATCAAGCAGAATTGAAGGGCTCAGATGCAGGCAGAGGGAAGGGGATCCAACGGCCCAGATTGGGCGCCAGGTGGCATGAAGAGGAGCGGGCCACGTGGGCGGCCTAGAGGGCGCCACTTGGCCCAATCAGGATATTCAAAAGATAATTACAAAGATAAATACAAAAGAAATAGTTAGAGGCCGAATTAGGAAAAAGTCAAAACATGAAAGTTGCTCGTCTCGACGAGATCTACAACTTTTGTGTTGGTCAAAAAGCCAAAAGAGGTCATCTGTACAAAAGGTATTTTTGGGGGTATTTTCATAGGGGATAAAAACACCGATTTTGTGGTTTTGATTTGTTTTTGTATTTTTTTTATCTTTTTAAGGGTCAGTGAATTATAGACAACTATTCTACCTAATTTTTAAAGATTTTTGAGAATAAAATAATTACAAGAAAATAAAAGGGGATTAAAAGCAATATTTTAATGGTAAAATATATACAATATAATACAAGATAAAAACAAAGAATTGATGGTGGTTTTTATTGATTTGTTTAGGCCAGGGGTTTAATAGAGAGTTTTTAGCATGATGAATACGAGATTCATCAGTAGGATTGGTAATTCATTGGCTTCACAAGAGTGGATTGCCAAGTGCATTGATCCATGGATCAAGGACAACCCAGAAATGACTGTCAACGCCATATCTCGACGACTAGCCGAGCAATTCCAAGTCCGCTTACCTTACATGAGGATATGGAGGGGAAGAAGGATTGCCCTAGATAAGATCCGAGGAAAAGTTGAGGAGTCATATGAGAGACTTCCATCTCTCATTTATGAACTGAAGAATCGTAATCCTTCAAGTGTAATTCACTACGAAACTGAGAAGGATGATTCATTTCTACATGTTTTCATATCGTTGAAAGCACAAAGGGAAAGTTTTATTCAAGGATGTAGACCTTTCATAGGTCTGGATGGGTGCCACCTGAAGGGGAAATACCCAGGAACACTACTCTCAGCGACAACTTTAGATGGATGCAATGCATTATTCCCTGTGGCTTTCGCAGTTGTAGAAAGCGAATCCAATGTCACGTGGAATTGGTTCATGACTCATTTGAATCATGCTATCGAGTTTGGCAATGGTGCTGGGTTGACTTTCATATCAGATGCACACAAGGGTCTCGAGTTGGCGGTGAAGACCCTATTCCCCCAAGCAGAGCACAGGACATGCATGCGACACCTGTATAAAAACTTCAAAAATAAATTCCCTGGCGAAGAATTAGAGATCATGGTTTGGTCTGCTGCAAGGGCGTTCGATAACAAGCATTATACTCACTGGATATCTGAGATTCAAAAACATATCATGGGTGCATACCAGTGGTTGGCAAATGTACAGGAGAAGTGGAGCCGTCATCAATTTGGTGACTCGGCGAAGTGCCATTATGTCACAAATAATTTGAGTGAATCATTCAACGCATGGATATCACCAGCGTGAAATAAGCCCATTTGTGAGCTTATTGATTGGATAAGGCAAAAGCTGATGACAACGATGGATGAGAGACTTCGACTGTCGAAGAATTGGAAAGAAAAAGTTGTACCATCAGCCTTGTCTTACGTGAGAGGCATCACAAGGGACTTGAAGGGCTTCATTGTTAGAAGAGCTGATGACAGCAATGTGGAAGTAGAAACTCCTTCCGGGAGGTATGTTTTGAACCTTCTAGCCCGTGAATGCTCGTGTAGAAGATGGCAATTGTGTGGGCTTCCATGCGCACACACACAACAGCCGCGTTAGGAACCATCAGAGGAGTGCGGTGGGAGAACTACGTCACTGATTACTACAAAGTTGATCGTTATAGGAAAGCCTACACTTGTGCATGCATAGCACCAATGCCCGACAAGACGCAGTGGTTGGTGGTCAATCTGCCAT
The DNA here is from genome assembly GCA_037367405.1 of Ottelia alismoides. Taxonomy (NCBI): domain Eukaryota; kingdom Viridiplantae; phylum Streptophyta; class Magnoliopsida; order Alismatales; family Hydrocharitaceae; genus Ottelia; species Ottelia alismoides. The sequence goes on from JAZKJV010011236.1 coordinate 1,319,731, forward strand.
TCAAGGTGCAACCGCCTCACACCACAAGACCACCGGGACGTCCGCAAAAGAATCGCATTCGGCCAAGGGACGAGAATGATGGCAAATCAAGGCATAAATGCAGCAGGTGTAGCAAGTTCGGGCACCAAGCCCGCACCTGCAAAGAACCACTCAATGCATCATCGTCTCTCGTACGAGCTAACCAAGAGATACCACTAGGCCCCTCAACGCAAGCTTCAACAAGCACTCAAAATTCATTGGCCAACAGAAGGTATTAATTTCGATTGTCTTGCATTTTATCTACATTAGATCTTTATTTGTGAAATATCGTCAACCTAAAACATGTGTATTTTCGTAGTGGAATTGGGTGCAGGTCAAGAGGTTCTTGGACAAGAGGAAGAAGGGGCGAAGGCCTACAAAGAAGGGGGTGTGGACGAAAAAGAACAAGAAATTTCGAAGCATTTCCAGATGGACCTCCACTTTCGATGGATCCATAGGTACATCACTTCTCATCAATCATCACTAAATCTTTGTTGTGACAATGTTCAATGTAATCGTTATTTCTCATTGCAGGGAAAGTGCAGAAAGGGGAAATGGAAGCCTTTTTGGAGACTTTTTGAGCGCATGGATCTACATGGACAAGAGAAGCTCAGCTAATACAGAATTTGGGATGTGAACTTCTGGATGGGTGTTTTTTTGGATGTACAAGAAACTTCTTATATGTATATTTTTTGGATGGGACAATCCTTTAAGTATTATGTGTTAGATTGGCTGGCTGTCGGTTTTTGTATATTTAGACGAACAATCCTTACATGTTCTATGTAATTGTTTTTGGATACTTGCATGAGCAATCGCCATTTTGTCATGTATACATGAGATTTCTTTTTTGTTGCGAAATATTATTTGAAAGCAATGTATGTGATTAACATGGCTATGAATAGCAAACATATCAATATTGCTTTCAGCCATATCAATATTGCTGAAAGCTTCTTCAATACTAGCTTAACATTCGCATCTGTTGATGGAGGCTTCTTCATAGTGCCGAAAGATTGTGGTTCATTACTACATGGTTCATCCGTCCAACGAAAGAAATCGCAAGTCTTGAAGGCGCATGTGTAGAATCGTGCTCCTTTGCTCCATGGTTTGGTGGAGGTCTTCAAAACAGCCTCGACGCCGCAAACGCAACGCATACTAGATGATGATTCAAAGGAATGCGACCGCATTTTCTGCAATTATCGTAGACATCTTCAAACAATAACTTGTAGACACAAAAAAATTGACTTCTTGCAACATAACGAAAAATATAATTTTCGCAACTTCTGTTGTGGATTTACCAGCAACCTTCCTCAAAAATACTATTTCTATGGGGCCTCTACAACTCATTTTATAGGTTTTTGCATGGGAGGGGAGACACCCAACGGATCTATTTCTAGCCGTTGGAGCCCCTCAAAGCTGAGGGCAATTTCGTCCATCAACTAACGGTCGTCCAACAAAAAGAAACGTCCACTAACACAGGGTTATGCTATGCAAGAGTTAAGCAATACTCGGGGGTTTTAGTGTAATTCGCTATTACGCAGGGTTCCTGGGGTAATTACCATATTACTCAGGGTTATGGGTGTAAATATCCTTAAAGAAAAAAACCATGCGAATACGCAGTAGAAGTACATGACAATAAGGTTAAATGCACAAGTCACCTATCACGCCTTCATCTGGATGGGCATTTCAAACCTTGGATTTCCAAATTTTGAATGGTTAAAAGGATTTCGGTCCTTCGTATACCTTTGCTACTATAGGAGAAGCCCTCTTATATAGGAGAGAGTCTATGGTTTAAGGGAAAGATTACAGAAGTATCCTAAAGGAAGAAAATGAAAAAAAGCAGAAAAATAAAATATCTCTCACACTTCCCTTTAGTGCACATGCATTTGTCATGCCCAACTTGGAACAACAACAACAAAACCTTCTCCCACATTAAGTAGGGTCTACTGCATGGATTTCTTGCCTCCATTCACATCTATTTTAGGTCATTCTCAGACTTAGATCTAAGTAATAAAGATCCCTTCGGATAGTCTTCTTCCAAAACTTCTTGCGTCTTTCTCGCCCTTTCTTAGACGGCTCAACATCCCAAAGCTCGCATCTTCTAATTGTTGCATCAGCATGCCTATTTTGCAAATGACCAAACCACCTTAAGCGTTTCTCTCTCATCTTATCCTTAACTGAAGCTATACCAACTTTCTTTCTGATCACATCATTCCGAATTCGATCTTTCCGAAAAACACTTCTATGAAAATATATACAAGCTTTAAATATGAAGAGATATGTGATATAATATCTTCCCTTGTCGTATTGCATCTCTACTAAAATGACAAATCACCTCATTGTGCTTGGTTTGCTCAGAGAAAACTATAAAAAATGGCGAAGCCTTCTTCCACTTTAAGTAGGGGAGGCTACATGGATTCTTGCTCTAATCCATGTTGAAAACTATGATGCATGCAATACACACAGCATACTTGTCACGATATTGGGAAATGGGAGTCTTGGGCGGAAGGCCAAGTTCCCCAAGAAAGAATATAAGCCAATTAAACTCACAAGTGGCTTACGTAATAGCCATGTACTTAGACTTTGCACTAGATGTGGCAATAACATTATGCTTCATGCTCCTCTAAGTGAAAGGATTTCCTCCAACTAAAGTGACATAACATGTGACAGATCACCTATCTTCTAAAAAGCCTGCATAATATGCACTCAATAAGAGAAAACATTGAGATGTCCACGACAAGCATAGAAGAGCCCTTTCTCCTCATGTGAGTTCTTTAGAAAGCGAAGAAGAGCAGTATCTTCTATATGTAACTGTATCTTGAACCCTCTATATGTTGATTTGCTCTTTTTACATCATAGGTAGTATAGGTCAGGTGATTGCAAGATATAACAGTTTGTCCACAAAACTCAGTATCTTGCTGAATCCTCCATCCGGACATCATCAACGATATCGACATGACATACAACTACTGCAAGTATAAAGGATGGCTTATACCTTCCCCCCATGTTGCACAGAGAATACTTCCGTTGAGATAATATAAGTCCTGTTGAGTCTCCAGTCACCTTAATAATAAGAGAGTAATGTACAAAATCAAGATTTTTTGTCACAAAGACTTTTTGTAGAAAGAATTTGCCATCTGAAATGTATGCCACATCAAAAAAAAAGGAAGTTGATCACAAGAATAAAGTGCTCGATCCGCTAGGAGCTCAGTTTTGGTGATGCTATTTGGCAAGGGCTCAACATAAGTGATTATGCTCGATCTGGGCAATGTTTTTTGGGGTATGGGCTCGATTGGGGCACGGGTTGAAACAATCAACATGAGCTTTAGCTATATGATGTGAGATGGACAATGTTGCTCAGCTTTGGGCAATTAGACTAGGGCTTAGAGCAAATCAGGATTTAGTCGGAGGCCATCGGGCTTTGACAGGGAGAAGCATGCTTGCCAAAGGATGGGGCTGAACATCGTAAATGAAAAAGGTGGCGCCACAAACCCTTGTGGAAGCTCGAATTTTGGTGGAGATGTTGAAGGGTTCATTTGGGTGGGGTACAAGAAAACAATTCTAGGATCGCTACTCTAAAAGCATGTGTGAGAGTAACTGACTTATTAATTAAAAGACAACATACCCTTCTTGCATAGGAGAGGTAGTCTGGTATAAAAGTAAGATTACAGAAATATCCCAAAGGGAGGAAATGAGAAGAGATGCCCAAAAGGAGGAAATGAGAAAAGATGAAAAAAATGTAATTATCTCTTACACCTGTATTTGGCACCGATGACATTTGGCATTGCACTAGGTGTTACAAGATCTTACATGCACATGAGGAAGCATCATGTTCCCAGTCAATATTATAGACTATAACAAGTTCTCTTAGAAACATATATCAGCGGAGGCCAAGAAAATTTCTATCTTAGAAACATATTATAGAGGCCAAAAAATTTCTATTAACATTGTTCGTAAAGGAAAAGAGAAATCACCCTCTGAAAAAAATAATGGAAAAAACATAGTATATCCCATCATCCAAAGTTTTTTTTAGCCAAAAAAAAAGGGAAACATGCTAAGGCGTCCGCCCCAAATATATAATACAATTTCAAAAAAGGAATAAGAAGACTTACAGGAACCAAGACTCGAGAAGAGTCTAGGAATGTAAAATTACATTTTTAAAGTAGAAACATTGTAAAGAAAAGAGTGCACTATTTCTAACAAACTAGATTGCCCAAAGGTCCAGATTTTGTACGTCCAACCAGTCCAGGTCAAGCTCAGACCAAATACAGGATGTCTTTATACACTGGAGGAAGTGAAGAGGTGATCCACCATCTCTATATGGGAGTCGCAAAGAGGACATCTATTGGAAACATCCGGGAAGAGTCTTGCACATCGGTCTATTGTCATAAAAAATCGATTATTTTATGTAACTTTAATCCCCAAATAAAGCTACAATCACGAATCAGAATGTTTGTTCTCGATGGCTGTGGTCTGGACATTGCCTTGTAAACCCCATGACTGAGGAACTGTTATCTTTCCACACGCAGTGATCTCGCTCATCTGTCAGTCTATCTATATGTTGAAGAGACTCTAGGAGGAGGAGTTCCTCTAGACGTTGTTCAGATAAGTTTGCCACAAAAGATAGCATCCAGTTGTCATCCAGCCAACAGTCCAAAACCTGTGCACCATGGTTAGCAGCAAAGGTAAAAAGACAGAGGAATATGGAAGAGAAGGGCCCCTCTCCAGTCCAGTCGTCGGTCCAAAATGCAAAAGATTTACCATCACCACGCACTGGTCGAAAGAGCTCCTGAAATCACGACATTACCGCACAGATCCCTTTCCAGAAGGTCGAAGGGTGGAACAGAGGGTGCTACGGCAAATTTATCTGCACCACAATATTGTACATGCATCGAATGAGACAGCAACATAGGTCTTCACTTCTGCCCCAGATCATGCTCACCCACTTAAGAAGAAGTGCTTCGTTCATTGCCTCCAATCGAGAAATCCCGAAGCCGTCATCCGCCTTTGGCAAAGTAACCCAATCTACCAGGTAAACTCCAGACCCTGCTTGTCCTACTTTACCCCATAAGAATCTTTGCATGATCATCTCCATCCGATGCTTAATACCAACAGGTAGTAGTCAAGATGACATGAAGAAAACTGGAATAGCGGAGAGTACGGCCTTAACAAGCACCAAGTGTCCGATGCGCGAAAGGATAATTGCCTTCCATCCAAAGAGTTTCGTCTCCATCTTCTCAATGACATACAACCAATCAGATATCTTTAGTCTTCCAGAAGTCAGCATAAGACCAATATATCGGATTGATAGAAAACCCCTCTCCGTACCAAGCTTGTAACGTCCCGCCTCAGCAGTAGCGCATCTCAACACCCATTCACAAAATTGCCTAACAATAGTTATAGACAGCCTGCATGATATACCATTCATACAAATAAAAAGACAAAGAAAATTTAAAATGTCATTGATAAACAAATGCCCGCATAAAGATAACAATAAGATATCAAAGTCTCTTTATTACATAATAAAAAGTTGGAAAGGAGAGGAACACCAACTACAAAATTATAGCGCAACCTCAACAATGCCTTGCAGATGCACCACCAAAAACGCGGGCCTCTGTCTCCCGCTCTACATTTCCTGTTGGATTTTCAAAGAAGGTAATTTGTGAGTCAAATGACTCAGTACGAATAAAATAGTATAAAAAGAATACATTATAGGTAGGCAAGGCAATCACAGTAATTGAACGTGTTTAGTAGAGATCATTTTAGTGACATCTAGCAATAGAGATACAGTTACAAATTAGGCCTCTAACAATTATGCAACAAAAACCAATTCATTGACATCTCTTAATCCATATTCCCATTTACTTATCTCGGATTCGCCCGTCAAAGGAGAAGGTCTACAATAGGAATGAAGCCTGCAACACTTCATTCAGAGTGCAGACTAAAACTTGTGCGCAAGCGTGATCCTACAGCTAGTCTGGCTAGCAGTACAGTAATCTAACACTTGTGACAAGGGGCGCATAGCCTGGGGAGTCGTAACTCCGTCAACCGAGTCTGGCGGAGGAGTTTCGCTTGCTCCAAAACAAGTGCAACAAAAACAAATCTGCATGGTGCGATACACGCATGCATCCACCTCAATTCCATCAGAGTACCTACCACCACCCCACTCTGTGATACCTCTCGAGTGGGGATGACTCACCGTCGGCTCAGCTGGACTACAAGGGTGTGCACCCACCTTGTAGTATTTATTAATTATATCCCCCCGCAAGCATTTTTCCTCTTCACCATGAAGTACTTAATCCTCGAGCCTCCAACATATACTCAGGTTAATTAATAACATCATTACATTATCACTTAAACACTTAAAACCTCCGATTCCATTCCATTTCACCAGCAGTGGGTTCAAGGCATAACCTCAAGTGTCATATGTTATACCATACGAATTTATGATAACCGACTCATTAAACTAAAGACTGATCAAATTAACCCATGCTGACCAATCTTGTTTCGATGATCATCAAATCATTGATCTCCGGCTAAAGGACCTTTTGACTAGATTTCAACAATACTAATGATGCGCACTAAAACATAACGCCAGTCACAAGATATCCAACACATTTTTATTCATTGTACAAAATACGTAAATATATAGTTTGCATCAATGACCAAGAGTTATACATGTACAGTATTATCTAAAAAGTGTTATACGGCAAACCAGTGTCACCATACTCTGCATGGCTAAACATGCAAGTTTTATTATTTAATACCATCTATCTGCATAGTTCAACACGTTATGTGCATGATCATGTGGAAAGTTTCATTATATTTCTACAATATACCTATGCTTATCGACAAATAGACAGTATCTGATCTACGAGTTGTAGGACCTGATACGCGATACATATTTGTATGGTATTCTATCTCACCAAAAAGGACACCATGTATTAAATAGTGTGTGAATTAATGTTTGCTTAGAAAGAGCATGGCCTCAAATTTTAGCGAAATTCGGTTGAATTTCTGTCGAATATCGATATCATGTTGAAATCGAAATTCGACCAAAATGGCCGAAATGTGGGGGGGGCTTAGTACAAAAAATGACAGAAATGACCGAAATTTCGATCGAATTTTGATCGAAATTCAATCGAGATTTTGTATCGGTCGGTCACCGAAATGGTGACCGAAACCGACATTTAGGACCTTGAGAAAGAGAGTCCTAACGGGTGATCATAATGAACATTACAATCATTCAAACTGCAATTGGTTTTCATATGGGTCCCTGTACTATAATAATATAATTAGGCTGATGACACAGATGGTATGCTTAATTTACGAATGAGAGGTTAACCTATATATACTATAAATACCAAAGATGCGTAGTAATCCGACCAAGGTAACAACCTAAAAAAAGTCATTTTTACTATGTCAATGATACACATCCCTATCCCTGGCATTAGGCATAAACACACGTCCCCAATTTGCAAAGGAAGAGGATAACTCCAAATCTATATATCCTGATAAGATCGCCTCTATGCTATATACTTATAACGTCTGGAGTCAATTGGCATATTGTGAGCACAAGGTCGTACAACTAGGACTCACGATACGATGGTACCACATGAGCTTTGTATACTACCAATCTAGCATTCTCACAGTGCTTAATAAGGACGTATTTTTCATAAACCACCCACATATTTCCTGGTCACACAATGCTTAAAGAGCGTCCTTAATCCAAAGCGTATATAAAGCAATAATGCATAACCAATAGATTTGCTACCCTTTTTCAGAGCAGTGATGCAACCAGACATCGATGAGATGATTGGACATTTATTTAAAAAAAACCCAACACATATATATAGAGAGAGATTACATAAATGTCCAAAGCTAATTCCAAGACTAGTACACGACGATACGTATTGAAGAAGATGCACCCTTTTTTTTTGAAATCTAAACGCTCGGGGGATACACTCGGTGGTGTTCACCCCTACATTATTAAGAAAAAAGAGATGAAACAGAGACAGGGAAAAAACGAAGAGCAAAACTTTACAAGGAACCCAGCTCGGACCACGAGAGGGAGCTAGACCACCAGCCAATCAACAATAAGACGGGCACCGTGAGACATGATATTTTCTTTGTAAAATCGTTGTCCCTTGAAGATAGCTTCATTCCGCCCAAGCCATATAGCCCAAATACTCGCCATGGGATGCAAGAGATCTCTACAGTCCCTGTCCTTGTTAGATATCATTGAATCCCAAAAATAAGCCGAGTCATTGGTGTTGATCCAATCCACAGCCGTCGCCTCCCAGACGCCCATCACCCATTGTTAAGAGGGCTTCAATGACTAAGGTATATCGTAGACAAGATCTTGAATCACAATGGTAAACCAGACAATTGAACTTTCCAAATCATATGATGGATTAATGGGAGTAATCTGATTACCAACAGCAAAAGACGATCCATGGGGGGAGGATTGTAACCGTCATAACACCCCAAAAAATTAAGAATCTCTGATTCTCAAGATTTGTGAAAATAAAAGGGAAAAAACGAAAGATATGTTACCTAGGCATGGCTCCCGTTGTACGGAAGGCGGTGTTCTACACCTCTGAGTTGTAAGGAAATTGGATATAACCTTTTACATAATGTAGAGTACTTGGAGGAGACAGCTAAGGTAGTCAAGATAGCTCGGGAGAAAGTGCTTACTGCACAAAGTAGGCAAAAAAGCTATAGTGATAGATGGCGCACTAATCTTAGCCTTGAGGTTGGAGATTCTGTTTTCTTGAGAGTTTCTCCCATGAAGGGAGTTCAGTGGTTTAGAGTGAAGGGAAAGTTAGCACCACGATTTATCGGACCTTTCGAGATTCTCAGGAGGATTGGTAGAGTTTCATACAGGACTGCACTTCCTCCTCACCTTGCTGGTGTACATGACGTTTTTCATATCTCCAACTTGAGAAAATACGTGCATGATCCATCGCATGTGCTTAAATACGAGGGTCTTTACGTGGACACCAACCTGAGTTATCCCAAGGAACCGGTCCAGATCATCGATCGCTCGGTGAAGAGGTTGAGGCATAAGGAAATACTTTTGGTGAAGGTCCTTTGGCAACGGCATAGCTCTTAAGAGGCTACTCAGGAACCCGAGGCGAATATGCAGTGGGACTATCTACGTCTCCTTGAAGGTAATATTTAAGCTATAGTTTCATCCTTTTAAGGTTGTTATCGTTTGCTCGATAGGGTCTAACATTTTAAGGTTGTTATGTTACACCTCTTGCATCCTAAGTCTCGGGGACGAGGCGGATTTTAAGGTTGTTATGATGTAACACCTGCAAATTTTGACTTTTTCTGAAATCTTAAAATCTATTCAATCTTATACTCAAAAGAAGCGTCTCGTCGCACGCTTTCCAACGAGTCAAAAAATGTGTAATTCTGAGTCTGGATGTGTGAGAGATGTGTGCTTTAGAAAAGAGGGGTCATGGATATTGGTGTGAATTAATGGTTACAGAAATTGAATAATTACTTACGGGTTAGGGTTATTTTAGGGTTTCTAAAACTAGGGTTTTACACCATATTAATACCCCACCTTCATCTCCCCTCATTCCTACTCATTTCCAAACCTTAATCCATCATTTTCTCCCTCTCCAAATCATTCTCTTATCTCATTTTCCCTCTCCTTTTCCACAGAACCAAAGAGAGAACAATGCAACCACCATTATCAGAAGCTCACGCAGCTCCGTAGCTTCATGACAAGAGAAGGGGGAGTGCCATTGCAAGGGAAATGCACTTCTCTCATCGGATTCTTGATTAAGCAATCAAGCACGTGGATCAGAAGCGTGTGCTAGCATAGGTAACATATCTTTCGTTTTCTCCATTTTATTTTCAAGAATCTTGCAAATCAGAGATTCTCGATTTTTTTGGAGTGTTATGCCAGTTACAATCCGCCCCCCCACGGATCGTCTTTTGCTGTTGGTAATCAGATTACTCCCATTAATCCATCATCATATGATTTGGAAAGTTCGATTATGTGGTTTACCATTGTGACTCAAGATCTTGTCGACGATATACCTTAGTTATTGAAGCCCTCCTAACAATGGGTGCATTTTCTTCAATATGTATCGTCATGCACTAGTCTTGGAATTAGCTTTGGACATTATGTTTAATATCTATATAATATATATTGGGGTTGTTTTTAAAATATAGGGCCAATCATCTCACCGATGTCTAGTTGCATCATTGCTCTGAAAAAGGGTACCAAATCTATCGGTTATGCATTATTTCTTTATATATGCTTTGGATTAAGGACGTGCTTTAAGCATTGAGTGACCAGGCAATATGTGAGTGGTTTATGAAAAATATGTCCTTATTAAGCATTGTGAGAATGCTAGATAGGTAGTATACAAAGCTCATGCGGTACCACTGTGAGTCCTAGTTGCATGACCTTGTGCTCACAATATGCCAATTTACTCCAGACGTTATAAGTATATAACATAGAGGCAATTTTATCAGGATATATAGATATGGAGTTATCCTCTTCTTTTGCAAATTGGGGACATGTGTTTGTGCCTAATGCCAGGGATAGGGATGTGTATCATTGACTGAGTAAAAATGACTTTTTTTAGATTGTTACCAATGTGTCTTTGGTATTTGAAGTATATATATAGGTTAACCTCTCATCCGTGAAATAAGCATACAATCTGTCAGTCTAATTATATTATCATAGTACAGGGGACCCATCTGAAAACCAATTGCAGTTTGAATGATTGTAATATCCATTATGATCACCTGTTGGGACTCTCTTTCTAAGCAAACATTAATTCATACACTATTAAACACATGGTGTCCTTTTCGATGAGGTAGAATACCATACAAATATGTATCACGTATTGGGTCCTACAACCTGTAGATCAGATAATGTCTATTTGTTGATAATCATAGGTATATTGTAGAAGTATAATGAAACTTTCACGCATGGTCATGCGCATAACGTGTTGAACTATTTAGATAGTTGGTATTAAATAATAAAACTTGCATGTTTAGCTATGTAAAGTATGGTGACATTGGTTTGCCGTATAGCACTTTTTAGATAATACTATACATGTGTAACTCTTGGTCAAGGATGCAAACTATATATTTACGTAGTTTGTACAATGATTAAAATGTATTGGATATCTTGTGACTGGCGTTATGTTTCAGTGTGCATTGTTAGTGTTGACGCATATAAGATAATTGTATCTTTTTGTTATTTTATTTTCTTGTTATTCTCTTTATGTAATTTACCCATAGGCTACTCTCCTATATAAGAGAGCCTAGGGCTATGGAATAGTGTATCTCATTCACGTTTCCCAACATGGTATCAGAGCGACGGTCCTAGACCGGAGTTCTCGAAACCCTAACCCTAACCCACCCCACCCGCCGGCCTCTCTTCTCCCTCTCTCTAATCGGCGCCGCCCACCTCAGCCGATCGGTGGTCTTCTCCGATCTCCGCGCCGGCGCATCGCCTCGCGCGTCTCGCGCCTGCGTCTGCGGTGCCCCTGCATCGTGCGTCGCCTTGCACATCGCCTAGCCCATCTCGCGCATTGCGCATCGCGATCTCGAGGCCTCGCGCGCCTTGCTCCTCTGTGCGACTGTGCGCACTTCTACGCGCACTGTTGCACACCCCAGCGTGCGCCAGTGCACGCAATAGCGCACAGTTGCGTGCGCCAGTGCGCGCGTGATCCTTCAGTTGAGTGCGCAAGTGCGCGCGTGATCCTCCAGTTGTGTGCGCCAGTGCTCGCGTGATCCTCCAGTTGCGTGCGCGCGTGCTCCCTGCACGTGCCCACGTGCCCTAAGCCCCAAAACCCTAGGGCACACATCTTGATTTACATGGGGTTAGTTGCTTGACGTCTACACACGCAACTAATCCCGTCTATGTCATTGTAGACAAAGATTATCTTCTCTCAGTCGCTCCAGTCTTCCGTCTCCAGTATGTCAGACAGCAAGGCAGATATCCCGTCTATGGGCGCATTTCGTGGTCCAGCGCCCATTGTCAAGATGGATGGTACGAACTATGAACTGTGGGCAATGCAGTTCATGAGTATGATGAAGTCTACAGGTAAGAAGCACATTCTTACCGAGCCCGAGCCTGCAGAGAAGACTGGAGTCCATGCCTCATGGGAGGCTGATGATGCATATGCCAAGGTGTGGCTATCCGGCACATTGGCTGTTGAAATCGCCAATGACATTCTACATCAACCCACAGCGAAAGACATGTGGGATATCCTGGCAGCGACATATTCTCAGGCGAAGAACGAGACGAAGATCCTGCAACTACAACATGATATATTCACAATAAAGCAGAACGGTTGTCCTTTACATTCTCTCTATACATCATTGAGAGGGATGTTTGAGAAGCTCTATAGCTTCATGCCTCTTACCGCCACGCCAGAACAGCAGAAGACATACAGGAATGCGACGATGGTGGGTGTGTTTCTCGCTGCACTTGATCCGGAGTATGAGGCAGCACGTTCACAGATCCTGGCGGACTCGACTATTCCTCCCATGGAGGAAACTTTTCACAGATTGAGTAGGATCACGGTGCCTTCAGCAGCTGCGAGTCAGAATCCCTCAGCCATGGCGGCCAACAGAGGCCGCGGTTTTCATCACCAGGGTCATGGACGTACTCCTCGTGGAAGGGGTGGCCGCACTAGGCCAACATGCTCATATTGTCACCGAGTCGGACATACTGAAGACACATGCTACTCAAAGCATGGATTTCCTGCATCTGCACGAGCCGCTGAGCAGATAGAGCCCCCGTCTGCTGCTACATTGGATCAACGATTTGATGATCTAGTTGCCCGCCTCAGGGGCATTATCCCACCATCTGGTCCAGCACCGACTACAGAGAGTTATACTGATGCTGTTGCTTCTGCCTCGGCCTCTACTAGTACTTCAGGTAGTACACTTGCACTCCACAGTAGTAAATCTGATACATTGCCATGGATCATGGACTCGGGCGCTACACATCACCTATGTGGCGACCAGAGTCTACTTACAGGATACACCCAGATTCCTCCAGGACGGACAGTAGTTATTGCCAATGGCACGCATTCTCCTATCACGGGTCAGGGGGAGATTAGATTGACGTCTTCTATGCAGCTCAAGAATGTTCTACATGCACCGCATTTTTCTATGAATCTGTTGTCAATTAGTCAGATTACGAAGGATCTTCATTGTCGAGCTATTTTTGATCCATCTTCCTTGATTTTTCAGGACATCCGTACGGGCAACGTGATTGGTCATGGCTATGAGCAAGGAGGCCTTTATCGTCTGAACCAGACCCCGTTTGCCGGAATCACATCTTCTCCCGCTGGACAAGTATCTCCTCTCCTATGGCATCTGCGTTTTGGTCATTTACCGCTTCAGAAGTTGAGTCTAGTTCTACCCTATGGTCTCTCTCACACACCTATCCAGTGTGAGGCGTGTCAGTTGGGAAAGCATCACAGGTCGTCTTTTCCCAGTAGTCAAAGTCGGAGTAGTAACTCCAAGTTTGAGTTGTTTCATGTCGATGTCTGGGGTCCGAGTCGTGTTCCCGATCATCAGGGGCACAGGTTTTATATTGTATTTGTGGATGATTTCTCTAGAGCATCATGGGTATTTCTAATGAAAAATAAGTCTGAAGCGGGAAATATTATTATCCACTTTCTAAATGAAATTCAAAATGTTTTTTCCACAACTGTCAAAATTGTTAGAAGTGATAATGCCTTAGAGTTGTGCACCAACATTCTAGCCAATTACTACTCCTCAAAAGGAATTATTCACCAAACATCTTGCGCTCATACGTCTCAACAGAATGGGGTTGCTGAAAGAAAACACCGTCACCTACTTGATGTCACAAGGTCACTTCTTATTCAGAGTCATGTTCCGTACTCCTACTGGGGTGATGCAGTCCTTACTGCATGTTACCTTATCAATCGTATGCCTTCGTCTGTCTTGAATGAACAAATTCCTTTTTCACTCATTTATCCTGACAAGGATCTGTTCATTCTTACCCCTCGTGTGTTTGGGTCAATCGCATTTGTCCACCAGTTGTCGCCTGGTACTGACAAGCTCTCTCCTAGGACTGTCAAGTGTATCTTTGTGGGGTACCCCAGAACTCAAAAGGGGTACAAGTGTTTTGATCCTGTGCGTCGGCGGTATATGATCAGTGCAGATGTTACATTTTTTGAATCTGTTATGTATTTTTCAGAATCCGGAAAAATGCAGCCACCACCTATACATCCTGATGCCGTATTCATGGAACCACCATCACCAGTGCCACAATTAATACCACCGTCACCACCACCGCAATCGCCACCACCACCGCCACCACCACCACCATCACCAGTATCCCCGCTACCATTCCATTACACCCGCAGGCCTCCTCCAGCTCATGGTCCTGACTCGTCAACTAGCTCGCCTATGGTATGTAATGAAAATATTAATGTTGATGGATCTGACTACATTTCTCAGCAGGATGCATTACAGGAGCATGGTGATAACACAGATGATCTGGATGTTCCAATCGCTCTACGCAAGCCGAAACGAAGCTGTGCCAAATATCCATTGTCAGCAGCTGTGTCTTTTGAGAGGCTATATGGAGACTTCAGGACGTTTGCTTTGGCACTTTCAGCTACAGACATTCCACGGAACCATCAGGATGCTATGCAGGATGCTAGATGGCGGCTAGCAATGGAAGAAGAGATGGCGGCACTTCAGTCTAGAGGAACCCGGAGTTTGGTTCCTATACCTCCAGATGTTAGCACAGTGAGTTGCAAATGGGTGTTTACAGTTAAGCACAATGCAGATGGTTCCATTGACAGGTACAAGGCACGCCTAGTTGCACGGGGCTTCACACAGACATATGGAGTAGATTACCTTGACACATTCTCCCATGTGGCGCGTCATTCCACTCTACGGATCCTGTTATCAGTTGCAGTTGCTAAAGATTGGCCACTCTATCAACTGGACGTGAAGAATGCATTTCTGTATGGAGACTTGCAGGAGGAAGTCTATATGCAACAGCCACCTGGTTTTGCTGTTGAGGGGGAGTGTTCCAAGGTTTGCAAATTACATAAGGCCATCTATGGCCTTAAGCAGAGCCCCAGAGCATGGTTTCAGAAGCTTTCAGACCTCTTTGAGAAACAAGGATATAAACGATCCAATGCTGATCATTCCTTGTTTGTACAGAAGACGGCAAGAGGTATCATTGTAATCATGGTTTATGTTGATGATATCTTGATTACAGGTGATGATGACCAGGGCATTAAGCAGGCAAAAGAAAGGCTAGGGATCGAGTTCGTCACCAAGGACTTGGGAGTCCTTAGATATTTTCTGGGGCTGGAGTTTGCTAGAAATCCATATGGATTAGTCATGTCACAGAGGAAGTATGTCACAGATCTACTGAGTGAGACAGGTATGCTAGGGTGTCGACCTGCTACGACACCAATGGATCCTAGCATGAAGCTGTATGATGATGACACAGAAGAGGTGGATAAGAGAAGGTACAGAGAACTGGTAGGTAAACTAATGTATGTCACGATCACTAGACCTGATATATCATTTGCAGTGAGTCGTGTGAGCCAGTTCATGGAACAACCACGTCAGGCCCATATGGATGCGATACACATGATTCTGAGATATTTAAAATCATCTCCAGGTGCAGGCTTGCTATTTAAGAAAGGAAAGGAGATCTCTATCACAGCATGTGCGGATGCAGACTATGCAGGATGCCCCAAGGACAGGAAGTCAACATCAGGATTTGCAGTCTATGTTAGAGATGCTATAGTTTCATGGAAGAGCAAGAAGCAGACAGTAGTAGCTAGATCCAGTGCTGAATCCGAATACAGAGCTATGGCCCAGGCTAGCACAGAAATGATGTGGGTGAAATCCCTACTTGCCGATCTATGTCTTGATATACCTCTTCCTATGATGTTAGAATGTGACAATCAGGCCGCCTTGTTCATTGCAAATAATCCAGCCTTTCATGAGAGGACCAAGCACATTGAGGTCGACTGTCACTACATACGTGACATGATTCAGAAGGGATTCATTGCTACTTCTCATGTCACATCAGAGAATCAGACCGCTGATATTTTCACCAAGGCATTACTTAGAGGCCCATTTCAGAAGTGTGCGTCCAAGCTGAGCATGATTGATATCTATGCTCCATCTTGAGGGGGAGTGTTGACGCATATAAGATAATTGTATCTTTTTGTTATTTTATTTTCTTGTTATTCTCTTTATGTAATTTACCCATAGGCTACTCTCCTATATAAGAGAGCCTAGGGCTATGGAATAGTGTATCTCATTCACGTTTCCCAACAGTTAGTATTGTTGAAACTTAGTCAGAAGGTCCTTTAGCCAGAGATCAATGATTTCATGATCATCGAAACAAGATTGGTTGGCATGGGTTAACTTGATCAGTCTTTGGTTTAACGAGTCATTTATCATAAATTCTTAAGGTATAGCATAGGACACGTGAGGTTATGCCTTGAACCCACTGCCAATGAAATGGAATGGAATCGGAAGGTCTTAAGTGTTTCAAGTGATAATGTAATGAGGTTATTAATTAACTCGAGTATATGTTGGAGGCTCGAAGATTAAATACTTCATGGTGAAGAGGAAAAATGCTTGCAGGGGGGATAAAATAAATAAATACTACAAGGTAGGTGCACACCCTTGTAGTCCGACTGAGCCGATAGTGAGTCATCCCCACTCGAGGGGCATCACAGAATGGGGTGGTGGCAGGTACTTTGATGGAATTGAGGTGGATGCACACGTGCATCGCACTATGCGGATCCGTTTTTGTTGCACTTGTTTCAAAGCGAGCAAGACTTCTCCGACAGACTCGGGTGACGGAGTTACGACTCCCCAGGCTATGTGCGCAGTGTCATGACTGCTAGAGTACTACTAGCCAGACTAGCTGAAGGATCGTGCTTGTGCACACATTTTAATCTGCACTCTGAATGAAGTATTGCAGGCTTCATTCCGAGTGTAGACGTTATTAAAATGTTAGAGTACTACTAGCCAGACTAGCCGACGGGCGGGTCTGGAATAAGTAAATGGGAATATGGATTAAGAGATGTCAATGAATTGATTTTAATTGCATAAATGTTAAAGGCCTAGATTATAACTATATCTATATTGCTAGATGTTATTAAAATGTTCTCTACTAAACATGTTCAATTAATGCAATTAAGAGATGTCAATGAATTGATTTTAATTGCATAACTGTTAAAGGCCTGGATTATAACTGTATTTCTATTGCTAGATGTTATTAAAATGATCTCTACTAAACATGTTCAATTACTGCAATTGCATTGCCTACCTACAATCTATTCTTTTTTACATTATTTTATCCATACTGAGTCATTTGACTCATAAATTACCTTCTTTGGAAATCCAACGGGAAGTGTAGAGCAGGAGAAGGAGGCTTGCGTTTTTGGTGGTGCATCTGTTGGGCATTGTTGAGGTTGCGATATAGTATTGTAGTTGTTTTTGTTCCTCTCCTTTCCAACTTTTTATTATGTAATAAAGAGACTTTGAGATCTTATTGTTATCTTTATATGGACATTTGTTTATCAATGGCAGTTTAAATTTTCTATGTGCATTTTTATTTGTATGAATGGTATATCATACAGGTTGTCTATAATTGTTGTTGGGTAATTTTGTGAATGGGTGTTGAGATGCGCTACCGCTGAGGCATGGCGTTATAAAGCTCGTCACAACACTTATACGCATCTTATAAAGGATGTCCAAAAGGGATCGCTACTGATGTCCCACGGTTTAACATAAAGGCTGAATAATTCACCAAAAAAGCTATTGTTATGTCCATTCTTTTCACTGTCTCCCCTCCCACTCTAATAATGAAGATCGTGTCATCTGCATACTGCAGGAGATAGATACATATATCTTCAATGGAATAGCCTGCTGAAAGATCATTCCGCAACACCTGCTAAACCATGCAGGTTAAGACATTAGCTGAAATAACAAAAAGCATCGAAGGAAGGGGACACCCCTACCGAACCCTCGCTGCAGCTGAAAAAAGCCTCCATCTGGACGACCATTGACGAGTACTGAGTAATAGTTCCCATGAGACAACGCTTCATCCAAGAGATCCAAGTATCTGAGAATCACAACCGAGACATCGACATTTAAAGAAATCGCCAATCCACCGTGTCGTAGGCTTTAGAAAAATCTGCCTTCAATGAAACCCCTTTCGTCTTATTTCGCTTCCAGTCTGCTATAATCTCTGTTGCCATAGCTAAACTATCCGCAATATGTTTACCTGAAACAAATGCTTACTGTAAGGGTGAGATGAGATGATCAAGAACCCTATTCAGTCTAATTGCCAAAACCTTGGACACAATCAGATAGATAGCATTGGAGATTGCAATCGGTCTAAAATCTTCTACCCTCTCTGAAACATCCTTCTTAGGTATTGTTGAGAGCAAATAATAGCGTGATTATTCATGAGACCCAAGGGTTCTCTTATATAGGAGAGTAACATGTTGAGCAAATTACATAGAGAAGATAGACAAAATAGAAAATACATAAAAGATAAGAAATATAACAAATATCTCAACACTCCCCCTCAAGTTGGAGCGTAGATATCTATCATGCTCAGCTTGGAACAACATCTCTGGTAAGGCCCTCTGGCTAGAGCCTTGGTAAGTACATCTGTTGTCTGATCTCCTGAGCTAACATAAGTAGTAGAGATGAGACCCTTTTGTATCATGTCTCGAGTGTAGTGACAATCCACCTCCATATGCTTGGCCCTCTCATGGAAAGCTGGGTTGTTGGCGACGAAGATCGCAGGCTGGTTGTCACATTGGAGGTGCATAGGAAGAAGCGCCTCAACTGTTAGGTGAGTGAGAACAGATCTGACCCACATCATCTATGTACTAGCATGTGCCATGGCCCTGTATTCTGATTATGCACTGGATCTGGAAACCATTGTATGCTTCTTACTTTTCCATGATACCAAGGAACTCCCTATGAGCACCGTAAAGCCAGAAGTAGACTTCCTATCCTTAAGACATCCCGTATAATCTGCATCTGCACAAGCTGTAACGACAAGGGATGTACTTCTGCAGAAAAGAAGACCAATGCCAGGTGAGACCTTCAGATACCTCAAAATCATATGGACTGCATCCAAATGCGACTGTATAGGCTGCTCCATAAGCTGACTCCCTTTGCTCACTGCAAAGGATTTATCTAGCCTGGTGATAGTCACATAAAGGAGATTCCCAACGAGCTCTTTGTACTTCCTATTGTCTACCTCCATAGTATCATCACCATATAGCCTCATGCTCGGGTCCATAGGAGTAGTAGAATATCTGCAATCTGTCATGCATGTCTCAGAGTGAAAATTTGTAATGTACTTCATCTGGGTCATCACAAAACCTCGCTGGTTTCTGGCAAACTCCAATCCAAGGAAGTAGTGTAGGCTACCAAGGTCCCCGGTCACATCATCCCCTGTAATAATGATATCATCAACATAAACAATCATGACAGTTGTACCTCTCTGAGTCCTCTGAACAAAAAGTGAATGATCGGCAGTTGATCTCACAAACCATTGTTGCTCTATCAGGTCTGATAGCTTCTGGAACCAGGCTCTTGGACTCTGCTTAAGGCCATAAATTGCCTTGTGAAGTCTGCAAACCTTCTGACACTCCCCTCAGCAGCAAACCCAGGTGGTTGCTGCGTGTAAACCTCCTCATGTAGGTCATCATAAAGAAAAGCATTCTTCACATCAAGTTGGTAGAGGGGCCAATCTCGTGTCACCACAACTGAAAGAAGTATACTCAGAGTAGAATGCCTAGCCACTGGAGAGAAGGTATCTTGATAATCCATCCCATAAGTCTGGGTGAAACCACGTGCCACAAGTCTCGTCTTGTAGTGATATATACTGCTATCTGCTCGGTGCTTCACCGTGAACATCCGCTTGCATCCTACGATTGATGTGTCAATATGAGTTGTAACAAGGCTCCAAGTGCCATGCAACTGTAGTGCGACCATTTCCTCCTCCATGGCAAGACACCATCGATTTTCCTGTAGTGCATCCTGATATTCCGTGGTAACTCAACGGCTAAAAGTGCCACAGTAAATCTCATGAAGTCCTCTGAAAGTCTGCTCAAGGAGACTTATGTTGCAAGAGGATATGTAGCACAAGTACGCCTATGTTTCTGCAAAGCAATGGGCACATCGAGTTCATCAGCCACCTCCTGAATATGTAAACTACCCTCCTGAGAGGATACATGCTCAGCATGTAAAGAACCCTGGTGCATAGACAACTCAGAAGTGCCATCAATAGAAACAACGTGCTCATTACATACTTGAGGCGTGTTGGATGATGGGGAAGGCCTATGACCAGGGGGAACAGAGCGGGATCTCCGAGTAAACACACGTAGCAAAAATTGGGTCAAAGTACTGAGTGGCAGTCCAGGAGCAGCTATCCGAGTAGGTGTAGTTATTGATGGTGATGGTAAAGGTGGTGGAGGTGCAGGTACTGGAGGTGGTGCAACCGTAGGAGGGGGAGGCATGTATAACTCCTCACCTGAGTCAGATGGGGTCATCCTGTCACTTGTGGGAGAGAAATACATAACGGACTCAAAGAATGTGACATTAGCACTGATATAGTATTTTCGTCGAAGCGGATCCAAACATGGGCACCCCTTTTGGGTACGAGAGTATACAACAAAGACACATTTGACATCTCTAGAGGGAACTTGTCACGACCAGGCATCAGATTGTGAACAAAGACCGTTGAACCAACCACTCGGGGTGTAAGAAGAATAGGTCATTCTCAGGAAACGCAATCGAGAAAGGCACCTTTTCTCCTAAAACAGAAGATGGCATACGGTTCACCAAATAGCAGGCAGTGAGAATCGCATCACCCCAGCAAGAGTGAGGAGCACGACTCCGAATCAAAAGGATCTAAGTCACATCAAGTAAATGATGGTGTTTGCGTTCGGCAACACCATTCTGTTGGGAAGTATAAGCACAAGAGGTCTGGTGTATGATGGTAAGAGACCTGACAAACTCGGATATCTATAAAGTGCATAACTCTAAAGCATTGTCAGATCGTAAAAACTTGACTGTAGCAGAGAAAATGTTCTTTATTTCAGTAATAAAGGTTTTAATGACAGACCCAGCCTCAGACTTATTCTTTAATAGAAAAATCCATGAAAGTCTAGAATAGTCATCTACAACAACAAGATAAAAATGATGTCCCTGACGATCAGGAACATGACTCAGACCTCAAATATCTAAATGAAGGAGCTCAAACAACTGAGAATTGCTCCGACCCTGGCAAGAGGGAAATGAAGAGCGGTGGTGCTTCCCAAGCCGGCAAGCCTTGCACTAGAAGGAGGATCTTGTGGAAAACTATGGGAGGACATGATACAACTTCTGTAGAGGAAGGTGGTCAAAACGAAGATGCCACAGATATTGAGGGACTGATCTAGAAGGAATAGTAGAAACACTAGCATGAGGAGAATGAACCAATCTGTATAGCCCCCGCTGCTCACGGCCACATCCAATCACCCTGCCCGTGAGTATGTCCTGAAACCATGGCCGCAAATTTCAGCGAAATTCGGTCAAATTTCTGTCGAATATCGATATCCAGTCGTGTTAGAGAATAATCTATGTGGCTATTTGTTAAGAGAATATTCTATAGAGAATATTCTATAGAATATTCTCCTTTGAGCACCTATATAAGGATCCCCACACCCCCTGTACTCATTGAGAATTCTAATAGAATATCCGCCCCTTTGAGGGCTTCTCCCGTGGTTCCATCCCGCTCCTTAGGGAGTAGGGTTCCACGTAAATCTTTGTGTTCTTATGTTTATCATCTTGATTTATCGATTCCACTTCCGCTTCTTAGATTTCAACATGGTATCAGAGCAGGTCGGTTCTCGAGGATTTTTTTTCTTTATTATTTTTGTTCGAGATTCAAGATTGTAAAATTCACGGTTCAATTTCTAGAACCCTATTTCTGCTTCGAAGATTTCTACCCATTATCTCTATCTCCAGCAACAATTTCTGCAATGGAAGTGGCAGGAGTTCCCTACTGGAACCCAATTTTAATGTGAGAACAGACGTCTTCTAGGATCCTAGAAGAAGCACAAAACTCCTGGTGATCTCATGCGATAGGCTGTAGCCCTTCTATGTGCATGTCTACTGCACCTACTCCACGGAGATGCCCCCAGCAGTGCATCACTCCAGTTCAGAGAGGAGGCCCCACCAGCATGTCGCTCCACTAGGCGGAGCCTCCTCCCAGTCGCGATCTCCCTGAAGAACCCCTTTCGGGCTCCAGGCACCGCCGCCCCAAATCCCAAGATCCCGCACTACTACAACACTTGCGCGACTCCCCAGATGATCTTCTTCTCGCATACCCCTGCAGTGACCTCCTTCAGATGCAACATGCCCTAGACGCACCAAAGCTGTGGGCGGCGGCCTCCTTCAGATCTCCCAAAGCAGGCCTTCTGGCAAAACCCCCCCATGACCCTCTGTCTCGCATCATCAAGAAATCAAACAGTGTCATGGGCTCCGATCCACGCACCTCTACATCGCCCCCAAATCTCCTGCAACGGTGCGCCCCCAAATCTCCTGGAGTCCCGCTGTTGCGCCTCTCACTGTCTGACCTCTATGTACTGGGGTTGCTTCCAAGCGGTGCAGGCGATGTCGCACAGCAACCCCCCTCGTGCGAGACCCCTGGCGGTGATACCTCCTCCTCCAGACTCACGAGCGGCGCTGCCCCTGCAGACCCCACCTCCAAAATCACGCGGTGAAGAAGCCCAGCAGCAGCGAGCGGTGAAGAAGCCCCCCTTTTGGCGACGACATCCTTCGAGCGGCGAGCGACCTCCAGTCTCCAAGGCAACGAGCAGGTCGGGCTCCCTAAAAGAGCCCAATCACTTGTTTAAAAAAAAGGGTTTATTTGGTTGACAGCCCAAGTAGGCTGACCTGTCTGAGTTTAAAAAAAGGGGGGGAAAGAGTTAGGTATAAAAAGTCGTAAAAAGCCCAACAGTGGGTTGAGAATGAAAAGCCGGAAATAAAAAAAAGTCAATGGCTTATAAAAGAAAAAATGTCATGGTATAAAAAAACATTTTGGAAATTAGCCGGAAAAAAAAATTGTGCTGCAAGGCAAGCCGTAAAAAAATGGTTTCAAAAAGAGAGAGAGGGGAACGGCTAAGCAAAAAAAATTGTGCAAAAAAATGAAGCACAAAAAATGCATATTTTGTTTCTCCCAACTTGATGTTCCAAGCTCTTTATTCTATCAAGTATGGGAGAAAGGGAGAGACAGAACTATATTCTTCAAAACTTGTGTGTTCCATGACTGACATACCAGCACTCCATCTTTCTACAGATCATCCGTCTTCACCGAGCATCAACTTCTTCGTCGAGGTGTATACTTCTTCTTTTATGACGCGATCAGTTCCCCGCGCTGGACTTCTTCTACAACGATTCTTCTCCAGACACGACAGAGATATGTTCCGGTGACCTGATATCGCAGCGGTTCTACAGGCATGACAAAGATACGTTCCGATGACCTGAAAGCCGCAGACCCGTCTTCGTGCGTGGTCCTCTACCAGCAGCGGACATGTGGTCTTGTGATGTATCGTGTGAAGATGTGGTGTATACTTTCTTTTTGTTGCAAGCTGCAGCTTTCTCAGCTCCAGCTTGAGGGGGAGTGTTAGAGAATATTCTGTGTCTATTTGTTAAGAGAATATTCTATAGAGAATATTCTATAGAATATTCTCCTTTGAGCACCTATATAAGGATCCCCACACCCCTTGTACTCATTGAGAAAACCAATAGAATATCCGCCCCTTTGAGGACTTCTCCCGTGGTTTCATCCCGTTCCTTAGGGAGTAGGGTTCCATGTAAATCTTTGTGTTCTTATGTTTATCATCTTGATTTATCGATTCCACTTCCGCTTCTTAGATTTCAACAAGTCGAAATCAAAATTCGACCGAAATGACCGAAATATGGGGGTCATAGTACAAAAAATGTCTGAAATGCTCGAAACTTCGATCGAAATTGGACCGAAACTCCATCGAAATTCTGTTTTGGTCGTCACCAAAATGGTGACCGAAACCGACATTTAAGGCCTTACCTGAAACATAAGAGAAGAGGAGGTCAAAAATGGCATGACACTGACTAATACAAAGCAAGTTCATTTGAAAGTCAGGAGCATGTAAAACATTCTGCAGGCGCATGGATGGCATCAAATGCACCTCTCCCTGAATGGGTTAGTGAACTCCATTCGTAATGGCAACCCATCTACCATGAGGTAAAGACCCGAATATCTGAACTGATCTCTATCACCACACAGATGGTGAGAAGCACCAGAGTCCATGATCCATTCTGTCATATCAGCCCTGCTACAACTAGTAAAAGCATACATGATACCTGCGGAGCTCGAAAAGGCTCTAGCAGCAATTGCAACATCTGTAGCGGTAGTGCCGGTTGCAGGAGTCATGATCTCTCGTATACAAGAGACAATGTCATCAAGGTGTGGATCTGCCCGAGGAGCCAAAGTGTCTGGAGGTTCAATCAGCTCTGCCACTCGAGTCAACACAGGGGTATCCATGCTTCTGATAGCAGGTGTCCTCGGAGTGTCATGAATGACAATAATATGTGCAGGGGCCACACTGACGTCCACCCCCTTTGTCACGAGGACCACGCCCTCTGAACTGCATAGAACCTCCCCTACAACGAGATGCAACCATAGATGAGGAGATCTGTGTAATGGCAATGGGTGGAATAAGGAGCCTACTGAGGTGATTGTACGCTACCTCCATGGGAGGTATGGTTGCCCCAATAAGGAGTTATGCACGTGCAACCTCATACTCTGGATCGAATGCTACCAAGAAAACTCCAAGCATCGTGGAATTCCCGTAGGTCATCTGCTGCTCTGTGGAGGTAGTAACGGGCATAAAGTTGTGAAGCTTCTCAAACACGCCTCGTAGAGAAGAGTAGAACGTATGCAATGGATGGCCATTCTGCTTGGCCCTGAATATTTCAAACTAAAGCTGAAGAAACTCGATCTCGTTCTTTGCTTGTGCATAGGTGATTGCTAGAATGTCCCACATCACTTTAACAATGGGCTGGCTCACAATATTGTTGGCAATCTCTGTAGTGAGAGTTTCAGAGAGGCAAACACGTGCATACACGTCATCTTGCTTCCACGAAGCATTAATCTCGGTCTTGTCTGTCGGCTCTAGCTGAGTCAAAATGTGCTCCTTGTTATTGCACTGCACAAGGGTCGGGAATTGCATGGATCACAACTCAGTTGGTCCCATCCATCTTCATGATGGGAGCCGGGCCCTTGAAGGCACCGGACGAAGAAAGAGATCACCCTTGTTCTCTGGCATGATAAAAGAAGGATGAAACACGAAACTCGACAAGAAATTGGTCTGATTGTAACAAGTCTACACAATCATATGGAGGATTAGTTATACGTGTAGACTCATACAACAACTCGCGTCACTACTCGAGACGCGCAAGGCGGAAAACATGATTTACAGGTTTGAAATCACGTTTTCCGATCAAAATCAGACTGCAGTTCAGGCCGTAGAGGTGCATGAATGAACAAGGAGGCATGATGAATCGCACGGGGAGGTTGTTTTTTTTTTGAAGTCTAAAGGGTAGGGGGAAACACTCGATGGTGTCCGCCCCAAATTTATTAATCACAACAAACAAAAAAAAGGGAACAAAGCTTAGAAAACAAAAACCAACTACGCCCAAACCGTTACAAGACCCACTCGTCTAACAAGCGACAAGCGAACACCCCCACATTTTCCTTGTAGAAATGATGCCCCGAGAACAGCAGGTCGTTTCTCCCCCGCCACACCGCCCAGAGAATGGCCAATGGGTACAACCGCTCTCTCCTTGACCTATTGGTATTGGCGTGTATCGAATCCCAAAACGCTTGGAAGTCGTCGCGGCGGCACCAGTCTGAACCCAACTCCTGCCACAGTTGAGACACCAAAGGGCAAGATAAGAAAAGATGTTCCACCAACTCGATCGCATCATTACAAATCAAGCACCTATCAGAAAGAACCCCCAGAAGCCTGACGCACCTGTCTCGCGTCATCAATCTCTTTCTCCTGAGCAACCACAGAAAGATGCCAATTCTCTCAGGAAGCTTGAGAGCCCAAATAACAGCGCAGTCCCTGATCAGCAAGTCGGAGTTGGCTGGCGGAGGTCTGGAGATGGCGCCATAGGCCCCTCTGACCGAGAAGGCACCCTTCTTCCAACTCCAATGATCCCGGCCCCCACCAGGCGGCCCCACCTCCCGCACAGCCTCCAGCAAGGCCAGGAAATCATCGAACCTCTGGTCAGACAGGTTGGCGGTAAAGGTTGGGCACTAGAGCCCATCAGCCCAACACTCCGCCACCGAGAAGGACTGCTCTCCAGCAAGCGCATACAACCGGGAGAACCGAGTGCACAGGGGCCCTCCCCCCGACCAGTCGTCGTTCCAAAAAGAGAAAGATTCCCCCCTCCCGAGAATCTGTCTAAAAAGAGCGATGTTGTTCACAAAAGCTTTAGCCACGCCCCGCCAGAAAGGAGTCGGGGCGTCGAGGACGGCCGCCAATGAGGGTGGCGCCCCCCTCACGCCATAGATCTTACGGATCACCGTGCAAACGAGGTCATCCCCCGGGCCCCAGATCCTGCTAGCCCACTTAAGCAAAAGCGCATCGTTCATTTGCTCCAGAGACTTCACCCCCATGCCCCCGTTGTTCTTCTGAAGCAAGATATCATCCCACCCCACCAAGTGGATCCCCCTGTTCCCGCCCGCACTATTGCCCCACAAGAAAGAGCGCATCCGCTTCTCCAGCCGCTCCCGTATCCCCTTTGGCAGCTTACGGTTGGAAAGAAGGTAGATGGGAATGGAGGACAGGACGAACTTCATAAGAATCAGTCTGCCCCCCTTCGAGAGAACCGCGTCCTTCCATCCCGATAACCTTGCCTCCACCTTCTCCATCACTCTCAGCCAATCGCGGATCCGAGTCCTCCCCATCGTCAACGGCGTGCCCAAATACTCCAGCGGCAATGAGGACCTCTCCGAGCCTAGGGTCGTCGCCAGATCGTCAAAAAGAAGCTCCGCATGCCCGAAGGGAACGAACACCGACTTTGTGTTATTCTTAGTCAAACCCGATAGCTCAAAGAAGATTTCTAAAGCCATCGCCATGTCGTTAGCCTCCTCACAGCCCCCCTCGATGAAAAAAAGTGTATCATCAGCGTACTATATGATCGAAACCACCACCTCATCCCTCGAGTAGCCTCTAGAAAAACCACGTCCAACGACACTGTCCGCAATATCGGAGAGCACATCGGCCGCAAGAATGAATAACATTGGCGCCAACGGGCACCCCTGTCGCACCCCCCTCCGCGGTTGGATCCAACCCCCCTCCGGCCTACCGTTGATCAAAACCGAAAAAGACGTCGTGGTGATGCAGCGCCTCATTCCAAGATATCCACAAGTCGGGGAAGCCCTTCCTCCTCAGCACACACCAGAGAAATCTCCAATCGAGCGTATCATACGCCTTCGCAAAGTCCACCTTCCAAAGCATACCGCTCGTACTCCTCCGCCGCCAATCCGCAATAATCTCAGAGGCGAGTGAGATGCAATCAGAGATCTGACGACCAGGGATGAAAGCCGATTGGGCCGGCGAGATAAGGCTCCCAAGAATGACATTGAGTCTATTCGCAAGGACCTTCGCCGTGATTAGGTACAAGGCGTTCGAAATGGCGATAGGCCGAAAATCCCCAATCGAAGAGGCCGTCGACGACTTCGGAAGCAAGACAAGGAGCGCGCAGTTGATCCTATCAAAGCCCGAGTTCCCCTTGCCGAATTCCCCCATCACCTCAAGCACCTCCTGCCCAACGACGTCCCAGACGTCCTTGTAGAAGGAAATCGGGAAACCATCTGGGCCAGGCGCAGCGTCATCGTTGAGATCCCAAACCGCATCCTTCAGCTCCTCCAAAGTAACCTCCCGGAGTAAGCCCTCCCATGAAGACCTCGCCACGGACCTGGTCCCCCGACCCAACCACCTCCATCTCCGCGGGGTGACAACCGAAGTAGCGTCCTTGAAGTGATTCGTAATAGCAAGGCCCATCTCTTTGTTTCCCTCCACACAAACCCCATCGATCATAATAGAGCGCAAGGCATTGGACCTACGCCTCCCATTAGCACACCGATGGAAGAAGGAAGTATTAGCGTCACCTTCCCGAATCCAATTAATTCTCGATCTCTGTCTCCACTCCGTGATGCGCTTCTTCTCCTCGGCGAGAAGCTTCCTCTGCGCCTCCGCCCGAGCGTCGATCTCCACCGCCGAGAGCTCCCTGCAGTCCTCCAGTGAATCAAGCTTGTGAATGGCCTCCTTCGCCTCCGTCCTAGCTGCAGTCCTGGCCGCCCTCGAATCCCTCTTGAAAGCCGCAAGGCGCACTCTCAAAGAGGAGAGCATTTGAACAAATTTCTGAGCAGCAGAGCCCGAAACCACCGATTCCTCCCAGTGGGAAGTCGCCACCTCCCGGAAATTGGCCTCCAAAAGCCAGCATTTCTCATATCTGAAAAGTCCCCGTTGAACAGGGGCATCACCCGAACACCACACAATAGGGTTGTGGTCAGAGCAAGAGCGAGGTTTGGCCTCCACCGA
Source organism: Ottelia alismoides (assembly GCA_037367405.1). Taxonomy (NCBI): domain Eukaryota; kingdom Viridiplantae; phylum Streptophyta; class Magnoliopsida; order Alismatales; family Hydrocharitaceae; genus Ottelia; species Ottelia alismoides. Next base: position 1,348,422 of record JAZKJV010011236.1, read on the forward strand.
CGCCAAAGGGAACCTCTCCTCGACCTCTACAAAGGTAAGAAAACGATCGAGATGCGAGTGCGCTTTAGAGTTTCTCCAAGTATAATTGATGCCCGTAGCATCCAACACCTCAAGGCCAAGCAAGTCAATGGTGTCCGCAAAATTACAAGAGCCCGGGTCCTGGCCCCCCTGCCACCGGGTCTATCCGAAGTGAACAAGGTGACATTGAAGTCCCCCCCCAACACCCAGGGGGGCGTACCGACGTGTCGACTGGCCTCCACAAAGTCCTCCCAGAGCTCACCATGTAACCTTTCATCACAAGGCCCATACATGCAGGAGACCGCCAGCTGAAGAGAAGACGACGTGCTTTCCAAAACCACCGTCATGATGTGCCTCCCAAGAGCCATGGAAATGAAAGACAACTTCGAGGAACGCCACGCCACAATCATCCCCCCCCCCCCGAGAACCCCGTGCCATCCAAAGTTCTGAACTGATCCACATCACCGGCCCCGAACCCCTTCCAATCACGCTCCGACAAGGCAAGAAGCTTCGTTTCCTGGAGTAGGATGACGTCGCATCCCCAATCGATAAACCTCGCCCCCACCATTCTTCGTTTGTCTGGATCCCCCAGCCCGCGCACGTTCCAGGCTAAGATTTTCATTTGGAACCTTCGTCGCACCCCTTAACTTGAGCCACACTAGCGGCCTCCGCCACCTGAGGCTTGAACGGACGGCAGGGTAGTGACGAAGTCCTGGACGCCTTGGCTTTGCCCCTTCTTTTGTACCGTTTGGCGCTCCTTCTATCGCTAGTCCCTGTCTCAGAGACATGGTCTGAGAGGCCCCCATCCGAGGGTGCCCCCTCCTGACTGGGCACGGGTAAAGATGTTGAAGATGTGGCAAGGGTCAAGTGCAGAGTCCTTTCCTCCGCGAAGAAACTGGGGAGAGACGGAACTGCGGCCACACGGGAAGCACCAGGCCAAGCACAAAGAAAGCCTCCTGGTGGATCAAACCAGGGAGACGATCCTGTGAAATTGCGGGTTGGCACCACGGACTCGGAGCCCGGAAATGCCCTACTTTCAACCGAAACCGGAAAGTCGCACTTACCCGTGCAAGAGACCGGGACTGGACCTGCACCCGCAACCCGATCCACATCACAGGCCGCCTCAAACGGGTCGTCGCTCACCACTTCAAGAATCGACGAAAAAGGCGGGTCCACAGGAGTAACCCCCACGTCACCATGCAGAAAGAATGAGCCTGGCGAAAGGTACAGTACTTTATGCGAGTTCACGAACCGCCGCATGCCAAGATTAATTCGCGTCCCCTCGATCAAGGGTCCCCTCAGGAATCCAACCGCCCTTGCATCGCCCGAAGCGTCTCGCGACCTTTCGTCTGCCACCGGCCTCGGAGCCTCCGGCGGTGGTGGAGGAACGTCGATCACCAGCTCAATCGGGAAGGAGAACCCTCCCACCCTCAACTCCGCAAAAGAACTCCGATCACCCACCTTGTCGAGGAAGCTTTTGGAGCACTCGCTCAGGATCGTCGTAACCTCAACCGCAGTTCCCGGTCGTAAACCATCGTCGACCACTTCACGGACCACTCCCCACTGGCGCAAGGCCTTCCGCAAGCAACTGACTGACCGCGAGAGGAAGGGGACACCCTTCACTCTAGCCATGCAGACCTCCAACTCCTCCCCACTGGCGCAAGGCCTTCCGCAAGCACGGGGAGGTTGTTGGGATGTGCAGCAGCAAGTGACGGCCACCGGGGAGGACCTGCGGTGGCCTGGAGGCCCGCCAAGGGGCCTTGGCGGTGTCTGGGAGCCGCATTGGGGACTGCCGAGATGTGAAGCAGCAGGTGGCGGCCACCGGGGAGGGCCAATGGCGGCCTGGAGGTCCTCCAAGATGCCCTAGCGACGGCTGGGAGCCGCACACGAGTGGGATATGGGACCTCCGATCTAGGATCGTCGTTCCAATACCATGTTGGGAGAAAATGATAACTTGATTATTCATGAGTCCCTGGGTTCTCTTATACATGAGAGTAACATGTTGGGCAAATTACATAGAGAAGACTGACAAAATAGAAAATACATAAAAGATCAGAAATATAACAAATATCTCAACATGTATCAAATGAATGAGAGCCTTGTTAAGTATTCCAAACTCAGCGTTCTCTCTAGCAAACTCTTTACAACATCCACTACATCGCTCTCCACAACCATCCAGATTCCTGAAAAAAGCAAACCGGGAACCCATCAGGGCTCGGAGCTCCATCAACATTCAGATTCCAGACTGCTACCTTTACTTCCTCCAATGTAATATCTTGAATCAAGTGATTTGCACGTTGTTCATACAACTAAGAGGCTTCATGTCCAGTCCATCTCCAAGGCCTATCTTCATTCTTTCTCGACAACTCATGAAAATGATATGTAATTGCAACTCCCAACTCTTGATCACCCTCCACCCTTCTTCCACTCACCACCATAGAGATTAAGAGGTTTTGACGGCATCTCCCACTAGCAATTCTATGGAAGAAAGATGTGTTTGCATCACCTTCTTTGAGTTGGCGGGATCTCTATTTCCACTCTGCTACTTCTTTCTTGTCTTCCATCAAGACAACTCTTTGGGACATTGCTTTGTCTTGAGCTCTTCCACTATCAGGTCTCTGGTGTCTCCCAGCTTGTCCAATCAATTCACCTCCACCTCTGCTTCCGCACGACGTGCCCGTATAGCATCTTTAATCTCCCTCTTGTAAGAGCATAACCGCACGCGTAAGGAGACTAACTTCTGAGCAAGACGCAATGCCACAGACTGAGAAACCATGGTGGAAGTCCATTGGTTTAAAACTAGGTCTTGAAGTTTTCCTCCTACAACCAAGCACGCTTGAATATGAAGAAACCCCTACTGGGAGAAGCTTCTCCAGATTCCCACATCAACAGTGTGTGATCAGATCTTGTATGGGGCCTCAACGTAGAGGCCGAAAGAGGGAATGCCTTAATGCACTCCGTAGAGGCCAAAACACAATCTAAACAGGAACGAGATCCAGAATTCATCAAGGTGTATCTTGTGTCTGTAACATCGATCACTTCAAGTTCCAATTCATTAATTAGGTCTGCAAACTCTACCAAACTAGGCTCCTGACCTCCTCGCAATCGAGGCCGGTCTGAAGAAAGCAATGTAATGTTGAAGCCAACTCCTACCAGCCAGACCACCCCTGGGAAGGCGCTCCTTGCACTGCGTAGATTAGCCCATAGTTCCACCCTAAGAGCATGTACACAAGGGCCATACACACGAGAAAGCAATCCCCAACCCTATCTATACATTCTCCAGACGGATAGTAAGCACATGATTTAAAAATAGAGTTTTTCAAAGCAATGACCATCCCTCCCGCCATGCCAACTGCATCCATGGCTCAAATTTCAGCGAAATTCGATCGAATTTCTGTCGAATATCGACATCCAGTCGAAATCAAAATTCGACCGAAATATGAGGGCCCTAGTACAAAAAATGACCGAAATTTCGATCGAAAATCGACCGAAATTCCATTTCGGTCGGTCACCGAAATGGTGATCGAAACCGACGTTTAGGGCCTTGACTGCGTCTAAAGCTCGATACTCCTTCAGTGAACCAAACCCCATTGATCTCTAGAAGAAGTTAATACGGGAAGGAGTCTTTGACTTATGTAACAGAACCACATCACAGCCCCACTCGACCAACAATGCACCAATCGAGCATCGTTTTCCCGGGTCACCCACACCCTCACGTTTCATGTTAGAGATTTCATTTAGTCACCTTGGAAGGGCCCGTCTTTCTGATTACACATGTTGCCTCTGCTATCTGGGATTTAATGGATGAGATCTCCAGCCTAATCACCCTGGAGTTCTTTATACACTTTCTATCTATGTACCTCTTCATCTTCCTCTCATGAAGACCTCTCACTTCCAAGTACTAGAGGAGAAGTCATGTGAAACAACGGAATGCGGGAGGGTTCAAACAGGAGAATGATTCATAACTACCTCAAGTCCAATCACAACTTGTTCAAGAGAAGATTTCCAAAGGGGATCATGGCCTAAAACACATTCCGCTTGAAAATAACCTTCCAAAATGATGAGAACCCTACATGGTACCACAAATCGAGGTTCCATCCGACCCGGAGAAGCGATATCAGGGCCCTTCGGTTGCTGCAACGATGAGGGTTCAATCAAGAACCTCGAGGCAGGCGCCTATCTAACCAAAACCGAGTTGGTTTCTTTCATCTGACACGAAGGATCAGGATCCAAGGCCCCCGAAGAGCTCTACCAAACTCTACTTCAACGGCTTCGAGTTGGAAGCCTCAAAGAGCACAATCGGATTCTAATCCAATGGGTCGTCTCCCAAAGGACCCTCCCGCAAGCTGATTAAACGGATCACGCCCCCACCCGACTAAGTAAATGCTCCTTCCAGGAAAAATCTCATCACCTCCAACAACAGTCAAAGCCCTAAAAGGGAACCTACAGGCAATGACAGGGCGAAAAAGAAACGAGCATCTTAGAGGAGCCCAAAACTGCCATGTTTAGCTCCAAAATCAACACGGGAGATTCAAAATCCGAGATTTTCTCCTCCTTTCGAAAATCTTCTAGAAACGGCTCGCTAGGGATCTCCTCCGTCTCTTTCAAGATTTTCGATTCCTTTACCGGTTGAGGGGACTTTTGCATGGTTGAGGAAGAGCACACATTAGCTGCGATCGGTTGAGAAGGTGGTAGCAGGGTGGGTAGAACTTGAACCAAAAGTCTGAAGGAAGAGCAGACCATCATTAATGTATAAATCGATTCTCTGGCGATGGAATCAGAAGTCGCCAGCATAACCAACGCGACGAAGGGTTCGCGCACGGAGTGCGCCCATCTGCAAGGATTTTCTTCATTACCCCAAGCCCCTCAAAGCAATATTCAGAGCTTCGACCGACCTCGAAAGGAAGGGGACGTCGATTATACGAGCCACCTGATGTTTGATGTGCAATGCTTCATCGTCCGTAAAGTGCGGGAGCCACCACTTGACGCATGAGGTCCGATCAGCCCGTAGCAGCACCTCAACCTCGGATTTTGAGAGCCTTCTTTCACAGAAAAGATCCCAGGCCAATAACGACCCCTGTGAATGCTCCCCCAAAGCTTTCCGTAGACACTCCAGAACGGGAGCAACGTCCAGAACTCCAGCTGCTGAGGAGCCAACAAGAAATCCCTCTTTCGATATGTCTTCTCCTTGCTTACGATCGCTCACCACGGATGCATACGTGCGAGTTGCAACGTCGTCGGTAGACACCACCAGTAGCTTTTTGACATCCAAAATTGACCTCGAACATGGCAATCTTCGTGACCTTGCTCTCCACAAGCGAAACACCACGGCGGAGCCTAGCCTGATGACCATATATCTCGCATCTGAAGCAACACTGGCCTCGTTTCTAATAAGAAACGATCGACCAACCCCCCTCCTCTCCCTCCTCCTTCAAGTTATCCCTCTTACGTCTCTCCCCATCCTTGACGGTAACCCTCCACTCCTTCAACCCACCTCCGATCTCAAAGATCAAGGTACGCTTCCGTCGTATTCTTCGTGAGAGAACGAGAGAGAGAAGGAACGGGAGAGATAAGGATGGGATAGGGCTTCCTTAGCGAGGGTTGTTCTTAGATGATCAGCTCCTCTCGGTGGAGATTGACATTTATAAAGCATGAATGTCCCCTCGCCAAGTCTGCCCTATCCCCCCATGCACACGGTTGGGTCTTCCACGAGACCCGATCTCCGTAACCATCGATCGCACAATCGCCGACGGTGGTTCTTGACCACGCGGTCATTGGACCGTTCTACATCTCCCACATGACCACAGTGGTCAAGTCAATTACACTCCCACTATTCGTGTTGTGTATGGAGATGTCTACAGTGAGGTTCATTATTCATGAAGATCTCTTCATTAATAAATGCATTCATGAGTCCCATTAAACCAACATGCTTTAATGTAAGTGCTAGTTACTATTCCCTTGGTTTGAGAATCGGCCATGGCCTCAAATTTCAACGAAATTCGGTCGAATTTCTGTCGAATATCGATATCCAGTCGAAATCAAAATTCGACCGAAATGACTAAAATATGGGGTCCTGGTACAAAAAATGACCGAAATGACCGAAATTTCGGTCAAAATTCCACCGAAATTCCATCGAAATTCTGTTTTGGTCGATACCGAAATGGTGACCGAAACCGACATTTAGGGCCTTGAAATCGGCTAACATATCATTTGTAGGTATATATGTTACCGTTATTTCTTATTTTGCCACTATATCTCGTATATAGTGATATCGGATTTCAATGTGCTTTCCTTTAGAACTATTAGCCCCACTGTTAATCAAGCTTATTGTAACTTGATTATCACAATACATTTCAATTGGTCCCTTAACCAATTTCAAGCTTATATTTTCCAGAAAACATTTAATCCAAACCGCATGATTGGTGGTCATGTTACATGTAATGTATTCTGCCTCATGTATATGTCTAGATACACATCATTATTTCTTGCTACCTCAAGAAACGGCTGCTCCACCAAACATGAAAAGGTAACCTGATGTAGATTTCCTATCATATACATCCCCTCCGAAATCAGCATCGGATTATTCTATTACTTCAAGTGATTCAGCTCGATACGTCAATTTCAGATGCACAGCCCCTTTCAGATATCGAAGAATCATCTTTACAACTTTCCAATGTGTTAGTCTGGGATTACTTTGATATCTACTAACTAGTCTAACTGGATAAGGCCAAACCAGGTCGAGTGCACATCATTGCATACATTAGACTTCCCACTATTTGTGCATATGGAACTTCTAAAGATTTCTCCACCTTTCTAGGACATTAACTTTTACTGAGTCTCTTTCCAAGCACAGTTAGTGTAGGAGATGGAGTGCTGTTGTGCATTTCAAATCTCTTTAATACAATATGCAAATATTTTTCTTGACTAAGACTCAATATCTTTGAGTCTCTGTCTCTGTAATTTGAATTCCTAGAACATAGGATGCTTTGCTCATATCCTTCATCTCAAATTCACTGCTCAATTTCTCCTTAATTTCATTGAGCATTCCTATGTCATTACCCGTGAATAGAATGTCATCTACATACAATGACATGATAGCAAACTTGCTCCCAGTCTTCATGACATATTCACAATTATCCAACTTATTTGCAACAAATTTAAATTGAATAATTTTCTCATAAAACTTGAGATACCATTGTTGTGAAGACTACATTAAGACATATAATGACTTTCTTAACTTATAAACACTTTTTTCCTGTCTTTTTACCTGAAAACCATCAGGTTGTCGCATATAAATCTCCTCTCTTAATTCTCCATTAAGGAAGGATGCCTTCGCATCCATTTGGAATAATACCAAATCCATATATGCGATTATAGCTAAGATCATCTGAATTGATGCAAACTTAGCAACTGGAGAGTAGGTTCCCTAAAAGTCTATTCCAGCTTGCTGAGTATAACCTTTGGCAATTAATTTTGCTTTATATATCGACAGTATCATTAACTCGATACTTTTTCTCGAATACCCACTTACATCTTATGGATTGCCAAGCTTCTGGCAAATCACATAACTCCAATACACCGTTTCGCTCAATTGAGTCCAACTCATCCCTCATGACGGTCGTCTAAGATTATGACTCGTTCGAAGCCATTGCTTCGTTAAAAGATATGTGATCTGTACAATCAACTACATCCTCATCTACGGTGTAACACGATGCCTCTCATCCATAGAAATGATAATCTTCTATTCATGCAGGCTGTGTTCTGGATCTCTTGTTACCGATTATACTCGTGGGTTGTGTGGGTTCACCCACTTCCTCTAAAGGATCACTAACAATCGTAGGCTCATTCTAGGTGTAGATGCTCTATATCAACAACTAATTCATGTCTAATCTCTAAGTCGTCTTCATTATCCTGTAGGATAATTAAAGGATCATGTTCATTTACTTCATGCTCATTCTCTTGATGATTTTCAAGGAAAGTTGTATCATGACTTTCGATCAGACCTTTAGTTTCATGGAAGAACATATATCCTTTAAAATGTTCACTATATCCAACAAATTTGTACTTTAATGTCTTGAAGTCTAACTTGTCTCTAAGTTGACTCGGTACCAAGACATATGCTACACATCTCCATTTCTGGAGATGACCCAACTCGAGTTTCCTGTCATTCCAAATTTCATATGTGTTGATTTTACAGACTTGGTGGGAATCTAATTATGTATGTAGTTAGTGATCAACATTGCTTCTTCCCAAATTTCTTTGAGAGAACTGAGTATGACAACATACACCTAACTGCATTCATCAGTGCTCTATTTATTCTTTCAGCTATACCATTTTGTTGCGGTGTATAAGGCATTGTAGTCTACAAATGCATGCTTGAATGTAGTACTCCTCAGACTCTTTTGAGGTATATTCTCCACCTCTATCAGTCCTGAGGGTCTTCATTGGTTTTCTCAATTTTGTCTTTACTTCTGTCTTATATCTTTTAAATGTTTCAAAGCCTTATGCTTTTCTTCCTAAGAGATAGACACGAGGGAACTTAGAGCATTCATCAATGAATGTTATGAAGTATTCCTTATTTCTATATGTACCCACACTCAGTGGTCCACATATATCTGAATGGATCAAGCATGATAGTTTCTTTGGCCGAATTCCCGTTAAGAAGGTTTTCTCATCGTTTTACCGGTCAGACAATGCTCATAAGGCAATGTCCTTTTACCCGTAATCTTAGGCAGAAGATCAAATTTAATCATTTGATCCATTTTAATTTCCTGGATGACCCAGTCTCATATGCCATAAATCATAATCGGATAAATAATACAGAGTACCTAGAAATCATATTTATTGCTTCATTAGCACTTATTACAGGGCAATGGTTCATATTCTTTCTTATAGATACATATTTATTATAAAAACAAACTTTAAAGTCTTTCTTAAGCAGAACCGTAACAGATATGAAGTTCTGACGTATTCTTGGAGAATATAGTACATCCTGAAGTACCATTATGCTATCGCTCAGGTCAAGCATGTATGTCCCAAAAACTTCAACATCCAAGTAGGTGTTGTTCCCTATGAAGATCATATGTTCACATTTCTTCAGCTCCTTGAACTCCACAAGCCTCTCCTTTGTTTTGGCAATGTGGCGGGTTGCACCAAAGTCAATGCACCACCCGTCACAGTCTGTGACCGTAGAATTGCATTCTACAATATACGTGAATTCAATTTTCTTCTTGCCTTTGTTTTCAGGCACTTTAAAATTTTCTAAATTCTTTGTTGAAGTAATTAACCTTGAAACGGTCATATTTGCTGCAATTATAGCATGAGCTACGTGGGTATTTCCCACTTTTGTCCTTGAAATTCGCCTTGAAGGGTCCTAGTCTTTTCTTTGTGTGCACCACATTTACTTCTTCTACTTCCTTGACCTCAAGATCTCAACTTCGATCTTTGCTTTGAGAGGCCATGCTCAATCTCTAGTTGTGCATGTAGGTCTGTCACACTCTTGATGTTTTTGTTCATCCTCAAGGATGTGGCAACCATGTTGAATGACAACAAGAGACCTTCGAGAATGGTTGCTATCTGCATCCTTTCCGGAATCACGCATTCAGCAACTGCTAGATCTTTGGCCATTACGATCATCTTGTTCATGTGCTCGAGAATGCTTTTAGATTTATTCATTCTACACGAGTTATACTTATGTGGAAGAAACTGGACGCCCACTTCTGACTTGGAGTGATATTTCTCTTTAATCGTGGTCCAGAGCTCATACACTAATTCATAGGTCTCGAAGACCCGGATCAAATTTAACTCCATGTAGATCAACATAAAGCTTCAACCCTATTATCTATTTTCTCTTACTGTTTGCGGGACCTAATTTCTTCCATGGTTGGATTCTCAGATAAAGTAGAGTCATGTTTATCTACAATGGAGTGTATGCTATCATGTAACGGGACAAAGTAGATCTTTCTACTCCAAAGTTCATAATTAGTACCATTAAGGTACTCAATTTTCCCCACCTAAGTGGCAATAGTTTTGCTTGTCATTTTATATTTTTGGTTAAACCTGTGCTAGGGTTTGCTGGAACACGATGTGTTGTGACAGCGACAACTAATGCGAGCAGCGGTGGCAGCCAAGGAAGGGGCGAGTTGTGCCGGCGGTTGATGAAGACAGTTATTCGAGATCGGATCGTGAACGTGAGCTCTGATACCAATCAAAGATCAAGGTACGCTTCCGTCATCTTCTTCGTGAGAGAAAGAGAGAGAGAGAGAGAGAGAGAGAGAGAGAGAGTGAACGAGAGAGATGAGGATGGAGGAGGGCTCCCTTGGCAAGTGTTTTTCTTGAATGATTCGTTCCTCTCGGTGGGGATCAACATTTATAGGACGTGAACACCCCCTTGCCAAGTCCGACATATCCCTCCACACCCACAGTTGGGTCTTCCGCGAGACCCTATCTTCACAACCGTCGGCCGCGCAACTGCTGACAGCGGTTCTTGACCACGTGGTCACTGGACCGTTAAAACGCTCATGATGGCGACGAGAGCTCTCCAACATCTCCATTTCCCACCTGTATTCCAATTCTTGGCCTCTTCCTCCCTTACTCTTTAGCTATCCTCCACTGCGGCATTTCCACAGACACCTGGTGTGCACCACGTAACCACGCAGCGAACTATACCCAGATATGACGAAATTTGGTTTCTCAACTAGCAGAACCCATTTATAAGACATTGGAAAATAGCAGATCCTAAGAAAACAACTTTTTTCTAAGAAATTAAAAGAACAAACTTCCTCACATTATCGTTACCATTAATTTCCAATAAAAATAAAGGCATCTTTCTCCCAACAGTATTGTCATCGAGCCTGTAAATATGGGCGGTTCACTTGAAAGATTCGGCCAAGTTGCTTGACAACTCTAACAGGACGGACCCAATGAACCAGCCAATAAAACAAGCTTAAAAGAAGATGATACCATGCACTGCTCGATGATTTTGGATTCTGTTTCCCGATATGCGATTCTCCAGCTAGCTGCATCTTTGAAAGCAAGGACAAAGGACCCAAGGGAAGGATCATCAGATGAACCAGCAAGGAGAGGTCCTCGGAGTAGTGATATCGGTCGGTCGAAGTGTATCAACGTGGCAGAAGCAGAATAATCTTCCGACGTCGCCTCCTCTTCCATGTATGCAACTCAACCTCGAGAGTTCACCAGGCGCCTCGCGGGGGTTGCACGGCGAGGCGTGGAGGGGAGCGGCAGCCGGGCTGGAGGAGGGCTAGCCGTGAGTTCTCTGTGCGTGGGTGGAGGAAGCTCTGGCCATCAGATACAAGTAATCTAGAGCCTCCGGCCCTCATTAGGTGGATGGGGCACTGGAAAAGTGTTGGCCCGAAAGAAGAACCGGTCAGCTTGTGGATATTTGACCCGGATACCCGTCAACTTGGGTCAAAACCGACAATCGAGGATCCGCCTAAATGAACAGTGAACACTGTCATGTGGGTAGCAACAAATAATATCTTTGTGATGTAATATATAATTGTATAATAAAAAAATGAGGAAAGGGAAGCTAAAACATGATGTAGCTAACATTAGCTACATCAGGGGTATTTTCGTCACTTTTATTTATTTTTTTCAAAAATGATTTCATGGATTTTCATAAATATATCCCCTAATATGTCATTCAAATTTCGTCAGAAACAGAGACTCCTACGGCCTCCATCCAGACAGTCATTTTTTAACGGTCACAGATTTGTTGTATTTTACCTGTTCTGGATGGAGGTCGTAGGAGTCTCTGTTTCTGATGAAATTTGAATGACATATTAGAGTGATATATTTATGAAAATCCATGGAAGCATTTTTGAAAAAAAAAATAAAAAAAAGTGACGGAAATGCCCCTGATATAGACAAGGTTAGCTACATCATGATGTAGCTTCCCTTTCCTCTAAAAAATACAAATTTTTTTTACTAATAAGCTTGATATTATGCATCTCGGGTTATCAATGTCATTGATTTCAAAAGATTTACATGAATTTCACGGTGCCGGGCATGTAGCCTTTACAACTAGCAACATGGCCTTGAACAATGGAAAATTAAACTATGACCAACATGACCTTGAAAGAAAGTCATGTATGTATAAGCTATAGTCCTTGGGCCTTGAAAAAGCAAAGTATTCTCATTGAAAGGCTAAGATCTTCTAGACAGTTCAAGCGTTTGATATAAATCTTCTTTTCTTAGGCAATGAATCAATCTTTCTCCATAATGTGCCATTGGTTTTCCCCTTTTTGATTGGGTTGACATATATTTTAATTTGACTTTCTCTAAAAACTCGTAGGCGTGCATTGTATGAGAGTTTCAAAATGTATCACTCTGTATTCAAATAGGCTCAATGCCTTCTTCAAGCTTCAACTGATGCACTTGTGATTTCTGTTCCAAACTAGACTTGCTTTGTTCTTGATTTTGTTGAAGAAGGCTACTGCTATGAGAAATGTGTCATCCTTGAACTGTAGTTTTTTTTACTGGTTAAGGGGGGAGTGTGGGGTTGAACTCTGATTCTTAGGGCATGTTTGATTGCCAGTATACTCCGGGGTACCCTAGTATATCCCTAACTCCAACCCCGCATTCCTGCGCTGGGAATACTTGTAGTGACTCTACAATATCTTTAATATAATGATTTTTAACATTGTTCAAATACACTTTTAACATAAAAAAACATATTGTAATCATTAAAAAAATAATATAACACATAATCAATGTTAGATCACATCACAATTATCATTCCAACCATCCACAACCCTCCAAACAACCACTATTCACAGAAGGATACCCCAACTCAGTCCAACCCAACCCAATCCAATAACCAAACATTTAGGGTGTATTCTGTTCGGGAATAAACAGGAATAATGGCGAGGAATAAGTTGGAATAAGTTGGAATAAGGCATTATTCCTCTTCGATGGGAAGGATAGGAATTGAAGGATATGGTTAGATCCTCAAGCGCATCATGGAAGCGTGAGGGGTCGTATCGAATACGACAAGGAGCGACTAGTCAGACTAGTTGCTCGATGCAGCGGAATTTAAAAAATTTTATACGACGAAACCACATGATCCAAGAACACTTCTCGAATCATTTCATCTAAACCACAAACAAGTAATAGGATTACCTCTTGAAGCGTGGTTACGATCGAGTCTCTAAACAAAGAGACCTCCTGTCTCAAGTCCGATCCGACGGAGGAGACGCTTGCGAGCGCGGGGATGAACCGCGTGCTTCTCGCAATCCATGTTGATGATCCAAGCGGCGGATCTCCTGATCTCGACACACGAGATCCGACGTCTTCTTCACGAGCGAGGCGCCCCGAAGGAGACGGAGATCCACGAGCAGAAGAACGGGCAGCATAACGACGATGTCGCGGCGATGGAGAAACTCTTCATGGCATCCATGGTGGACGGCCATGACAGGGAGAGAGAGGGTTGACATCTCTTGAGATAAAGAGAGAGAGAGAGAGAGAGAGAGAGATGCTTCTCAAGCATTGTGTGTAAAATAGAGAGCATGGTATGCCTCTCTATTTATAGGGTTTTGGGATCCATGGATCTCAATCTATGTGACATGTAAAATCAATGGATGAGATTGATTTATGTCAATCCAATGGTCAAGATTGTTGTTGGTAAAAGCCAACAACTTTTGATTTAATTTTGATTAAATATATTTGATAAATCAAATAAATATTAATACCAAATTAAATCAATCAAATAAGGAGATAAAAATACAAAGGAGATACTTTCCCCATAAAGAAGAGGGGATGGCCACCAATTCCCCAAGGGAATTGGGTGCCGCCCATTCTATTCCTATTGGGGAGTGCAATCTCATGGATTCCATGAGATTGCATATCTCCTTATTTTTCTCTCTACTTATTTCCAACAACTATTTGTTGGGATTTTATTCTTCAAAAATAATTCACAATTATATTTGATAATATTGCAATCTTGACATTGGAAAAATGTGAATCATGTTCACAACCCAAAACAACATATAATTTACATTGTCAATTAATTACACATTGTGTATCCAATACACATAATAATTAATCAACACATATAAATTATAATTAGCTCTCTCTAATACATTATAAATCACATTTATAATATATTATGAATAATTGGATATTACTATCCACATTATTCTTATCCATAATAATTAAATCATATTTAATTATATTGGATAACTTATTCTCTTGTGCTCAAATAATATGAATCACATTCACATTATTTACATCTTTGATAATCAAATCACATTTAATTATCTAAGATAACTCTCCTTATAATATGAATCAAATTCATATTATTCATGATAATTAAATCACATTTAATTATCCTTTTCTCAATGCTCGGATACATATATCAACAATAGAATTATCCATGAACTCCTTCAAGGATAATGCGCTTTCTCCGTAGATACTTGGAGATAAGGACAGGGCGATTGTATTGTTCCACGTATAGTGACATGGATATTGAGATCACATCTCAAATCCAGATCTCGGACCTCCCATAGATGCTTGATTAAATCAAGGCCGCAAATCTAATCTTCTCATTGCATCTGAATCACATTCAGATCAATGTCCAACATTTGGACTAAGATCAGATTACTTCTCTATTGAGAGGAGTCACTAAAATCCAGACCCGTTTCATCACTCCCTAGGAATGGAAGCGTCATGGTTATACAATCATTTATGATCACATCACCCTCAGGTATTCCTAACACCTGTACATCCTGCATACTGGAAGACTCAGAATAAACCAGAAGTATTAGATCAACTTTACACTGTCTACTTCAGGGTTTTATCAGTAAGTTTCTCATTCGATCATTGGGAGTCGGTATTGATCATATACTTTCCAAAAGCATATATCATACCTAGGTCTTGATCATATACTTTCCAAAAGTATATATCAAACCAACAAATTCAGTCAAGCTTCCAAAGCGAGACGACCGTGCGCACGGAATTTGATTCTTCCCAATATCTCATGAGTGAGCTCATGTCCTCCGGTTCAGTAGTGAACATGTATGGTCCCTTTGAGAGATCGTATTACTCATATGCCCTTATATGCACACCAGCGCGCCGGTGTATAGACCTTGATTAGGCCATCAACCTATTGGTCTGCCAAATGTACATACTCAGACATATACTAACACATCTGTCTCCGATCAGAGGATGTGTGCCTATATCATGACAGCATATGATATAGGACTTTGGTTATCTCGATCTCGTTAAGTCAACTCTTTGACCTAACTAATCTGACACCTCCGAATCTCTATTCCTATGCAGAGGACCTGCATCAAGAAGTCGGTCAGATATCAGCCTAACTGAGAAAGGATTGCCATCTCCTACTCAGGCTGGAGATCATCTCTTAATAATCATTTGATGGTGCTTGATGAGTCCTCAATCTAACTCATTAGATATTCATCTAAGCATCAGCCTCTATGATTCAATAATTGAATCAACAGCTGTATGATCATTAAGATGGCCATGGTACATAACCTTAATTGTACTAAGGGACCTATTATGCAAACTATGTACTCTTTATTTCAGATTAAGGAGTGATTTGCAATAACATTTATTGCATAATGGCTCGCCGTGGGCTCGCATGTCCAACAGGAATAAGGTGGAATAAGGTGAAATAAGGGTAGGTAATGGGGGGGATAAAGATAGGAATAAGGGTGAATCAAGGGTAGAGAGAGATGCGCGTAAGGGAGGTGAGGGGAATACCACCCTTATTCTTGAGGCTATTCTCCAAAGGAACACCCCCTCAGAGTGGGAGCCCATTGCTTCTACTGCCAGACCTTTAAAGGAGTTTCTTTGAACTGTAATCCATCCTTCATTTCTCAAAGATTCAATTACATCTTCTTTATTCTGCTGCTTAGAATTTTGTTACTGCACGTTCACAAGATGTGAAAAAGTAGCAAACTTTTTCTTGTTTAAAAAAGGGTTGTTATACTTGTGCCCTTCGTAACTTTTGCAATATCCCTTCTATTTTGCAACATCAGTCGTGCCCCTACCTTTTAACAAAATTCATAATTATACCCTTCTGTCAAGGTAAAGTAAGGACATAACTGATATTACAAAGTAGTAGAAATATGATTTTTGTAAGAATATAGGGGCACATTGATAATAAAAAGAGGAAGGGATATAACTGATACTGTAAAAGTTATATTAAAACCCTTTAAAAAATTACAATTAGTACATGTTTACGACATAAAGCAAAAATTAATGTTGGGTGCCATAAAAGATGTTCATCGAATAAGCACGAGATTACAACGAAATCAAACAAGGATGTCATTGAAATAAAAAAAATGAAAATGTAAGCAAAATCAAAGGAGAGCCAATTTTAGAAAATAGAGGCTCGTATTTAGGAGGTCATCCTTGGTCCAAAATTGAGGTTTAAAAATTTGAAGCAGCGGCAGGAAGCAGGCTCGCGATCAATAGAGGGAACGACGACGGCAGTAGCGATGACGTCGCCACAAGAAAGATGGGGGGATAATGGATGGCGATTAGAGCTGGCTATTGAGTCACAGCTTGATGAGGCGGGTTCGGACTCGGCTCGATAAGGGCTCGTGAGCTTGGCTCATTAGGCGATGGAGCCGAGCCCGAGCCAGATTTTTGAGCTCGATAGCTTGACGAGTTGAGCTCTGCTGAGCTCGATAATTCCATAAGGGGCTCGATAAGGAATATATTTATATATTCTATTTGTAAATTTATAATGATGTTTATTTTTATTTGTATTAATTTTGCAACATTGTTATTGGTGGACTATGTGTATATGCGGTTTATGTAACGACAATATTGGGTAGATTATGCTGTAGACTTGGACTTTCTACACTTATCTACGTTAATCTATGTTATAATTAGATAACTAGTATTTTTCCTTTTTCTATTAGCAAATAGAATGTTACAATATATATGATAATTTAACTTTTATATACAATTCGGATAGCGGACTACTGGTAAGGAAGGCAGTCTTCAAAGAGGAGGTTGTGAGTTTGAGCCTAGGTAACAATATTTTTCCACCAAAAAATGCCTATTTTTCCTTAATGAACCAGACTAGGCTCGAGTCCAGACCAGGTTCGATAAGAGGCTTAGGCTCGAGAACGGGCTCGACATGAGCCTTATCGAGCCCGAGCTGGCTCGATAAGAGGCTCGAGCTCACTGAGTAGTTATTCTGATTATATATCAAACCAAGTCCCCTGAAGTTGTTGGAAATCAAAAGTTTGAATAATTAATAAATCAATGGTAATTACTAATTACTTAAATAGGTTCTAAAGATTCGGAACTTATAGAAAGACTGTTTGTTTGGAAAGAGAGGCAAAATCATCGGAGGGACAATGTCTTTAGATAGAGAAATCCTAGAAATGAGGGTAGAGATAGAAAGTGGGTTGAGACCTGTGAGAGGGAAGCGAAGAAAGAGAGAACCAAGAGAAAAAAGGAGCATGGATGGAGGGAGCCCATCTCACGGAAGGGGAGGACATGCCCCGTGACTGGAAGACTTTGACAGGCTATAATGCAAGATGCTGACCAACTCTGCGGGACCACATCAAAAATCTCTCGAGCTCTGAAGTGGAGGTGGAAAAGCAATCTCCGGAAGAGACCTCAAGACAAAGGATGAAGATAACAACACTACACCAGTGAAAGAAGATGTCAAGGGGAAATGAATTCTGGCTCTTGGGTATTCTTCAAACTAAGGCGGTCGCTCTCGCTCATTGAAGCCAATGAAGTTAGCAATCAATGAACATCAGGTATAAATCACTGGGACCCACTATGGCTAGGTTCAAAGCAACATCTGAACTTTCGCTTAGATTTTGGACAGGACTCGGCTGCTACTCCTCTCAATCATACTATTGACTTTGATGTTATTTTGGGACTTTAGCTACTCTATATCTAATTGTACATTGCGTCTGTGTGGGCCCCACTACAACTTTTTGAACTGAACTGTTATCCTTTTTGTTTCTGCATCAGATGAATGGACATGATCTTTTTCTTAAAAAAAAGTGCTGGACCTGATGAAGGGCGCATCAAGACTCAGGAGTCTCCCTGATAACCTCAAGCTTTGTGCTGCACCACCTCTCGGCACCCTGTAAATACAAACCACTCCAAAAGTATGGCACATCAACAATACACTCCTTGTAGACCCCCAAGCAGAAGGAAGATCATGGCTTCATAGCACGCATTCAGCAGAACACGTCTGTAAAACGACTTGGTCTTCAAACAAATATATACACTTTCTTGCAAAACCATGACTCATAAAAAAGAGGGATTCTATTTGTCAGTGTTTCCCGCATAGATCCTGTAAATTTATGACACAAGATCACGGGCGGAAAAATTAGCATGTTCAGGAGCCTATTTAGACAATTGACAAAGGAGCCAAAAGCTCCAATTGAACATCCCGAACTAGGCACACGAAAAACTAGCACAACACTAAATGTACATATATACAGAAAGAATGGCGAGGCTGACATTGTATCTAATTTAAGTCGGCCCGGAGAATACTGGTGATTTTTTCAGATCACCGTCTAACCACCAATCCACACTGAAAATCGAGGAAGTCGTCACAACACCACATGGTTAATAAATCAAAAAATCTATACTGAGAGGCTGAATGGAATCATTTTATCTCATCCTTTCAATAAGGGCGGGCTGGCTGGCACCTTCTTCTTGGCAGCTCTCTTCCCAGCATCTACTAAGGCGTCATTCATTTTCCTTGATACATAATTCATAACCTCATGATAGTGCAGCTTGATTATCTCCAGCTCCCACTTCAGTTGTTCGTCATCATCATTTGACGATGGATTATCAACATCAGTGAAGCCGTCAAGCTTGGGAGAATCATCTGCACCACATGCAGGTTGAATCAAGGGGCCAAGCAATGGTAATTCATGACAACTTGGTTCTGAAGGAATCAAGATCGCCGTGGGTGAAGTCTCAGTCATGCAGGAATATAGTTCCTTATTCTCCAAGATCGCCAACCGATCAATTGCTACCGACGGATGCCAATCACTTGTGAGGTTTACCAATAATGTATCTATCAACTCGCTTATGTAAACCCCATCAGCAACGGTAACTTTGTGCTCTTCAACCATTCTGGCAGCCACTGTAATAGACGTATCCATCTCAAAGTGGAAGACAAAATCATTTCGTAAAGAGAGAGCTGTAGGAAAGAGGGAAACTGTTTATCTTCAATAAAAATATGCAGTGATATAGCACTAAAAATATTACAATACCTTTCCACCTTGCAATCTGCAATTTGAAGGAGACAGAATGCTCGTCTTTCTTCTCGGCTACCAGAACAAACTCGTCGCCATTTTCTCTTTTCCTAATCGAAAGAGCCCGTGAAAGAAATTTTCCTTCACTGAAGCTTGTAATGACGTCGATGATCGGTGGCTTATCATGATGAAAATCAACCCGAGATGAGCAGGAGACATTTAGATGGTCGTCGATTTTTGACTCCTCCGATAAAACACAAGGGTTGTCTGGAACTATGGAGCTTTTCAGAGATGGGTATGGCAATGGATAGCCTGTCTTGCACCCGTTCAACCTGGAAACCCTGATAAATGGGTCTTTAAGCAATTCCCTAGCAGGAAGACGCTCAGAAGCAGGAGCTATACACTTCTCTATAAAAGCCTTTACTTCTGGATCTATCACTTTCGATAACCCCACTGGCTTTATTCCCTGAATAATCAAATCTCACCGAGAATAAGATTCATGACTAACATAATGATATCAACCATATGCAAAAGGCATTATTTAGACAGGTGGAGCTTACTGAGCAAACTTTCTTGAAAATCTGAGCAGAGTTTTCACATTCACTGTAAGGATACTCAGATGTCACCATCTGTAGTATGCACATGCCGAAAGAGTAAATGTCAACTAGCTCATTATAATCCTCGTCGTACAGCTCAGGTGCCACAAACCCAGGAGTTCCTATGATATCAAGCATCGGATAGAATGTAAGGAATTATCAACTATTACAGTACTAAAAAGAACACATAGAATTCAACAATTTATCATGGCTTGCCTAACTAAGAAAATTAGAATGAAGAATTACATTACTAATAGAGCATATATATTACAAGTGAACAAGAGTTCTTATGATATCAACCATCTGAACTTGACAAATTATCAAGGATTACGTTACTAAAAACAAATATATTATAACTAACTTGAATTCCTACCATATAAAGCATCCAATGGAACTTAGCAGATTATTAAGGCTTACAATAATATAAAAAACATGTATATCACAGTTTTAACAAATCATTTGAAAAGAACAGGCAAGAAAGGGGTTATCTAAAATTGATACCAAGCACGCTTCGGGGGCTGTCTTGTCGCATAACCATTGCCAGCCCGAAATCACCGATCTTCACTTCTCCGCGGTTGCCATTGATGAATATGTTGTCGCATTTTATATCCCTGTGAATGACCGGTGGCTTCTGGCCATGAAGGTAAACCAGTCCCGACAAGATCTGCCTTGCCCAACCTTTGACAGCCCTGATGTCAACCTTCTTATGCTTTTTGCAGTACCTGTGACAACAATCAACTGTATGACTCATTCAGTCCAATTCCCGCAGGACCGGCACAACTGAATTCAGCAAGAACGGGACTTCACTGTCTCAGGCTGCCAGACGTGAACAATTCGGTGATGATGTTGAGCGTCTTCTTGTCCTCATCGACCCACGAGCCGCATAGCTTCAGGATGTTCCTGTGCTTGAGGGACCTCAACAACTCCACCTCCTCATTCAGCCTCTCGAGCTCCTGCGGTGGCGACAATGCAACATCCTCGATCTTGACTTGGTTCCAGGCAACCTCGATCCCTTCCACCCGGTCGAACGCCTTGTAGCTATCGCCGCGCCACCAAACGCCGCATCAAAACAAACATACCGAACAAAACGGAGGCAAACAAGAAGGGTGAAAATTCAAGAAAATGTCAACTTACACGGTCTTGAAAGCGCCTTTCCCGACTTCCTCCTTGTACTGTTATAACAACAAACGGGAGATGAGAATGCGAACACAATAAAGATTGGAATTTTCGTGCGGGGGTTTTGGGGCTTACGCAGACATATCGATTGGTGGGATCGATTTGGAGGATGGAATCGTCGGCGTTCATATCGACGAGCCCTAAGAGGAACAGAGCATAGAGATGGAAGGGGGAAGGGAGGGAGGACCCCCCCGCCAGCGGAACGCAGGGCGAGGGGGCGGCGGAGCAGGTGGGGAGAATGGAGATGGGCGGGAGGGGAGGGGGTGATTAGATTGGTGGAGAAGAGGAGGGGGTTGGGGTTGTTGGGTGGGCGGAGAACGCTGCCAATTCACGAATGGTGTTTGTGGTGGAGAGAAGCGGATGCGTCCTCGTCACAACAAGCCGGAGACTACTAGACCTTAAGCTTATATATAGGGGAGAGGCCATTAGTCCTAATACCCTAGTTTCAACACAACATAGGTCCAGTCCAGGGGACAAAGAAATAGGAAATGCGGTGGAGGAGAAGTGGGGGGTTTGCTAGGGGGGTCATGGGGGCGCGGATGCCGGTGCCCCCTTAGCTTGAATTTGAGCTCAGCCTTTCTTGCGCAACATACCTTGCCAATGCCAAATCGCCCTTTCTATGCTAATTTCTAATAGGTATATAGAGATTGTTCGTTTGTACTTTTTTTTGGCTCATTACACATGTACCCCTATAAAATATTTTAATTATAACTGCACCTCTTTTGAATACTGTAATTATAGTTGTGCCCCTGTCTTCTTTGTATTTAACGATTTTTACTCGGCAGACCCTACAAACTTTTTAAATTACCTCTACGACCTTTTGCATAACGTAATTACCCCATCGACCCTATAAATTACCCCAAGAACCCTCATGAGCTTCAAATAGAGTAACCGTAGGGTTCATGGGGTAAGAGTTGGTAAGTTTACGGGATCGAGGGGGGGAATTATGTTGTTTCAAAGGTCGTGAAGGTAATTGGCAAAGATTATAGGGTCTGTTGGGTAAAAATCTCTTATATTTACGCCTTAACACTTGAAATTTGCATCGTGAGAGGATGATATTTGATAATTTAGGAGGTTTTCGGGAGATCATAGGTGAAGATGTGTTCTTCAATTAATGTCGGAGCATAGGAATCATCTCGTTGTTGGCTCAATCCGAGCATTAGCTCCAATTCTTGGTATGATTTCATGTCCCTCCTCTCACCAACACTCCTTGGATTCCAATGTGACTTTGATTTACATTGATGTGTTCGCATTCCTCTGGTCACTTTCAAAATAACACTAGTTTTACTCTCAGAAAGAACCTTAAAGATAAATGCTCAAAAAATTGGTCGCAACTGAGCTCGTGAAATTAGATCATATCGATTGTCCGAATCACGAGATTTGTCTCTGTTGAATTCATTGTCGACTTGTGCATGGCAATGTATATTTCATGATGAATGAACTTGCTTCCAAACTATCTAAGAATCTATAACACCCCTAAGTAATACTACATCAGATACTTAGAGATGTCGAGTGTGGTTATATAAGTGTAGATCTGCTACATGACAACTTAAACTTAAGTATTTTGAATATTTGTTGATGGGTCTACTAGATCCCAAATCTTGTAAGTTTTCAAAGCTAGTTCTTTTTCGATAGTAACGTGGATATAGGCCTAGGTTGTTATATATGGTATCAGTACGAGTTTCCTTTTATAATGGAAATGACTAGCCAAGAGGTGGAGCCACCTCTACGAGAGTTAGGATGAAAGTGCTATCCAAAGTGGAGCCACTTTTATTGGTATAAGTAAATGATCATATCACAATAAGGATGTTGTAAATATAAGTAGGAGAAACTGTAATACCCCAATTACCACATCAGATGCATGAGAAATGTCGAGTGTGGTCGTATAAGTAGAGGAATATTTCATGACAACTTGAGATTAAGCATTTCGTGGTTGTTGAGGGGTTCACTTTGATTTAAGCCCAACAAATCTCCAAGGGTACTTATCATCAATAACAACTTGGATGTAGGATTAGGTTGCTAGAAAATCATGCCATGGAACAAATTAAGTTGCATGAGAAATGGGAGAAGATAATAATAATGCAAAGAGTTCATATTAATCCACATGGATGATTACTCAATGAGTGTTTTTGAAACCGAACAAAATACTTATAACCTATCAAATGTTGTGAAAGAGATATGTCATTGTATGTTAGAGGCGAAACTCAACTCCTTTTGTACAAGTTTTATTTCTCTCATGATAAGGAACTAGAAAATGTCGTCGGTCATGTGAATAAAATGATCGTCATTATAAAAGACCTAGAAGCGATAAGAACCAAAATTCTCAATGTATTATAGGTGGGAAGTGATGAACCCACTTCAAGCATTATGATGTAGTCATGTGATCTAGTATAGAGAATTTGTATAAGAGAATATGAATACCATCGTACAAACATGTGACGAACATAATCTTTTATGGGATCAGTGATGAATCTCATATTCATCAAACTCAATATTGCATCTCGATCTTTACTCCTTAATAAGCACATGCTAAATAAGAATAAAATCCACCTTTTTATCAATAACATGTGCATTTTTGATATTATATAATAAGCATAAAAATTACATAAAAAGTAAAAATGGTCATTCTAAAAGCAGGAAGGATAGCCTTTTGCAAGTTGACTTTAAAATAAGAAATGAGTGGGCTACAAGCTCATTTATTTCTTCTACGACCAGAGATCCATGTAGTTGATTGGGTGGACAAATAAAAGAAAATAAAATTAAAAAAATCCAGATAAATATAGTTCATATTTGTAAATATTCACTTGTATGTAGTGTACAATCTTCATTGGATTTTCATAAATCCAAGTTAACTCCAATTAACATGAAATGAACTCTAGAATGTAAATATCCTTAAAAATACTATAATGTATAAATGGAGAACCAAACCCAAACCCCAGTTGTGGTCTACCCATAATTAAAAGTTGATTTTCTCGCTCATGCAGGCTCCCGTGGTACTTTAATTGCCTTCAAAATACTATACACTTAATTAGCTAAAAAACAAGACTAATCTTAAAGGAAATGGGGTTCATATGTGAAACTTGGATTTGGAGCTTTATTGTATATAGTATAATCATACAGATTTGAACCTATCATTTTATGTACAAATCCTTCTCTTTTTATTCTATTTCTTTTTTCTTTTATTTCAGTATTAGATAATACACCTTATTACAAATAAAATATAATAAAAATAGAAAATAAGAAAAAAGGTTAAAAAATATCACATATATACTATTGCGATCACCTATAAATGCCATCTTTATCTATTTTATTCTACATTTTCTTGAACTATTAAAAATCCATAAAATAGATAATGAGTAAACATTATCTTAATAATCTTTAAAATATGAGAGGTATATATGATTAAGAAAAATTAAAGGAAAAAAATAAGAAACCTCAAAATTGGTATTTCATACCTGTAAAAAAATTTAAAATTTCATGTATATATGTGTGTGTATGTATATATATGTGCATGTAATATTTTTTTGTTTTGAATCTTCATAAATGTTGCAGATTGAGATTTACAAGTTTCATTGATGCCAATTTTTTTATTTATTTTCTATTTTATTTTGTATTTTACTCATTTTTTTATGATTTTTCTGCATGGTGGGTCAACTTATAGGTGAGACCAGCCACATGGTGGTGTTTCATTGGTCCTCTCCTATTCCACTTGTTACCTCACACCTGTCCTTGCTTCCCCATGGTCAACAAGGTCAAGACCCTCGTCCTCCCACGTGCCCCTTGGCTCCCTCGTCTCCACTTAAGCGAAGCCACTCACCTCTTCCATCGTCGCATGTGACATGCATCCACTCCGTTTCCTCTCCACGTCACCTGAGACATGCATCCACCCTCATGACATCCCCTAAGTTTATTCTCAAGCGGTGATATTTCATTGGCGTCCTCTTGTGAGATCTGCGGGTCCCTTCCCACGCAGTGAAATTCTTGGAGCTTTGCATAAACTTGCAAATTATCATCGGCTGCTAGAAGGTGGCGATCTTGCTGCTTCTCTAAGCAACATGTCAGATGAATGTCTCTCTCTTACATCAGGTACCTTTCTGTGCCCCTTTTTATCTGCTTCTCTTTGTTCTTCCTATGTTTCCTTCTCCTTCTATTGTCTTCTTCTTGTCTGTTTGAATCCCCTTCATCCTTCTCATCTTCATTCTCACTCTTCTCTGTGTTCACCATCCGGCCCATCACTATCGACTTTCCTTTTTCCCATGATTCTATAAATGATGCTCATAACACCATCCACCGTCGGCCATGTACAGTGGTCGGAGCATATCTCCAGTTCCCTTTCCAAAATATGGAAACCCACTCCTCTTTGGTGCTTACCAGTATCTGAGGTACTTCCCTGAAACTTGTCCGATTCGAGGAATCGAGACCAAGTCTTCCCACTACAAGTACAAGCTTCTTTGGATGCACGAGGAGCTCGGTTGTAGAGCTTGACAACCATTGAAGCTCCAAGCATTAAGGGCCTTTCAGTGCCGTCCCTGACATTTCATGGGCCCTAGGCGAAAGAGAAGAAAAGGACCCCTATAAAAATAATTTATTTTTAAAATTTGTAAATTTCTTATAAATAAAGTTCTTTAAATTTTAAAAAGAACTATATATGTTTATGATCAACGAGCATCAAACAATAAGTAATGAATTAAAATTATAAAAAAATAATTTCTACAATCGAAATAGACATCTATGAATATAATGCAACTCAAGGAACATAAGTACAAACAAAAGCTAATGGGAAATAGCTAGCAAAAAAATGTACGGTATTGTTTTTTTAAGTTAGGATTTTTGAGAATGTTCAAGCACAGAAGCACATATATCTATTGACTACAATAACAAAAATATTTAAAAATTAAGAGTTTCATCTCTTAATATTTATTATCCATATCATATGAGCCGAAAAAATATGGTTAGAGAATAATAATATTCAAGCAAGAAGCACTAAACAATTAATACAATAAAAAATAAACATGATTTAAACAGACAATAAAATAATAACTATGAAAAAATAATCAAGTCATCAGTTTTTTATTTGACAGTGCGAATCCAAAAAATAATCGTGATTTATGGATCTAAGGAAAAAATTACAATGCACAAATATAAAAAATATCATTAACTGAGACCGTGATTTGCGGGTTCTCAACAACAACAAGTCATAAATTGAAAGCAAGACAAATTGCAGCAGTGGCAGAAATCATAAATCACAAGATGAGGAGGTTATATTTGTCTCCAAAGGACACATTTAAGTTCAATATGGGGTCTTAACTTTTAAGATATTAATGTGGCATTGGAGAACCCAAAGGATTTTTTGACATTTAGGAATACGAAGAGTCAAATGACATAAGCAAATGTAAATAGTTAATGGACATGTGTAGCCATTTAGACATTGGATTGGTATTTGATAGGGATGAAAATGGATACAGATATATCCGAATATCTACGTACAATATTTGAAAAAATATCAGACACGGATATCCGTATCCAAATATTAATCAAATATGAATCGGATATGGATTGCAAAATTTTTCAGATATGGATGCAGATAATGGCTTGAATATCCAGATCCGGATATCAGAATAAAACATTTAATATATTAGTTAATATATTACAAGACACAACCCCATGTTATTATATTAGTAGTAGATATTACATAATTCAATATATCAATGATATTAATAAACTTCCATTTATTTGAAGATAGGCACGCACAAAAGTTACAAAATCATATCCTCCTTTAGCTTCTGGTTAGAACGCATGTCACCTCGACGATCCCTTTTGTCAGGATGCAACTTATTTATATTTCATTATCAATTTTTAAAATCATTGTAAACTTTGATTAAATATCAATTCGTATTCGTATGTGATCATTAATAGACTCGTATTTGGATTCCATATTTATTGGATCCATATTTGGATTCACTCTCTCATTGGTTCATATTTGGATTAGTTCTTTATTTAAACTGTATTCAGGGTCGCTCTTTATTCGATCCATATTCGTATTTGATAAATATCTGATTCGTATCTGTATTTTTAAGGATACGATTTCCTTAATGCATATCCGAATCATATCTGTATCCGTATTCGTAATCGATAAAGATAGAGCGAATATAGATATAGAAAAAGGCATATCCGATCTGTATCCGATCATTTTCACCCCTAGTATTTGAAATAAAAATAACAAAAACTAACTATATGTAGACGATTTAAAAATGGGCCCCCAAAATTGCAGGGCCCTGGGCCATTGCACCTCGAGACGAGGCTCAGGGACGACCCGGCCTTTGTCAGAGATTTTTTTATTACTAATTTATAGAGCATCTTTGGCATCCAAAAAAATAAATGGCACACAATTTTATAGATTTCATCGAGACCTTTCAAAAGCCCAAGAACATCGAATTTTGAGCTTCCTAGCTCAAGTTATCGATGTTTTAAGTTTAATGATAGAGACCTACATATGGACACGAAATGGATCCGAATCGGATCCGAATTTGGATCCGTTTGTTGGATATATGAGCCCACGACGAGCTATTATGCAATAAATGTTATTGCAATTCATTCCTTAATCTGAGATGAAGAATAACTAATTTGCATAATAACTCCCTTAGTACAACTAATGTTATGTACCATGGTCATTTTAATAATCATAAAGTTATTGATTCAATGCAATCATATAAACTAATGCGTGGATGATATTTAAAGAGTTAGATTGAGGACTCATCAAGTACCGTCAAATGATGTCATAGTAAGGGACATGTCTGACAATATACTCGTTGTTGGTGTACATAAAACATACAAAGAAAAAATTAGGCGCTCCCTGATGCGCTAATCATTGAGGTTGATATTACATCTGAGAATAATCCAAGTAAAGGAGGTTCCATGAGCTGCAAGTGCATGGTAAGGTCAAGTTTTAATCCTCATACACTCGAGAGGAGTGCAAGAGAAACTATTGTGCAACCCCCTTATGCCCCCAAAAGGTAGAGTCACTAATTGTCGAGGCCGATATCGCATACGAGAATAATCCGAGGAAAAGAAAGGTTCCATGAGTTGCACGTGCAGGCTAGGTCAAGCTAGAACCCGCGTATACTTGAGAAGAGTGTAAAAGAAATTGTCACTCAACTTACCCAAGTGTGGAGATGGATTTATAACATTTTCCGTGTAAGTTGCTTCGGTACATAGATGACAAAGAATCGCAGACGAAAGTGCCCCCACCCGAGCAACCAAGGAAGGAGATGCCAAGAAAGCACACCAAAGGAACAACTAATAACTCAAAATGTATTTGTTATAAAGTAGATGTCTTAAGTTCAAACATCTATCTTCTCAAAAAAGTTTAAACATCTAAAAGTGTTAGTGTACATGATTGAAATGATCGATTTTACAAATTTATAAAAGATCATACAATGGTGTGCATGAGTTGAGTCGCATGAAATGTGTGGAATAGTGAACATGACAAAAAGCTAACTAATGATATTTATCAGTTCTATATATACCTTTAATATATGTAAATTGAATATAATAGACGTTATGGAATTTTATTTTCCTTGCGAGGTAAAAATACTCACAATTTCCAGATAACTACATAATTTAAAAGAGAAATAATCATTTTATTTTGAGCTAAATTCAGAATTTATTGTCATTTTAAAATTTTCTACTATTTTATTAATTTAATATTTTCAAAAAATAAAAATAATTACAAAAACAATGAACTTCAACTTTAGTGTATACAAAATGAAATAAAATAATTGTTAAAATATATTTTCTTGATTTTAATCTTGAAATAAATTTTTTTCTTCTACTTTTCATAAGTAAAAGTAGGACAATTTATAAAATTTAAAATTCTAAAATTAAATAAGAAATGGAAAATATAGCAAAAAATCCTAAGTATATTAGAATGCAATATAAAGGTTTAATAATTTTGCTTCTCTAAAGTTGGCCATATATATGAGATATTTTCTCGAAAGTGATATGCTCAAATAAATATTTATTAAACATGGAAGATCAGATTTACATGAATTCATAAAATCATGTCTTCATATTCGATGTAGTTTGAGCACAAAAATCATGAGATATAAAAGTTAAATGATCGGACTTAGATGAGTTTTGAAAAAAAATGTTATATTTTTCATTAATTGAAATTTAGAAAATAGGACATGCATTTAACATTATCAAAAGAACGACATAATTAATGATTTAGTGTTGAATCCAAATTGAATCAGCCTAGAGGATAGAATATTTAGAAATGATATAAAACACAAAGGGCCACAAATTCCTCCACGTATCATTGGAAAACTAGCAACGGAGGAAAGTGCATTCACTTGTGACAGAGTAGCGGTGAAGCTTCGCATATGGATTTTGGTGATTATGGACTACTTCCCGTTACCTTAAGGACTCGTTTGGTTATCAGGTTACCTCAAGGCAACCTAGTTTACACCCTTGTATTTCTGTGTTGGAATTTCATCACAAATCAATGTGACATCACATCACAGTCATCGTTCCAACCCTCTCCAACCCTCCTAACTATCCAAACATCTACTATTCATAGGTGGTTACTTCAAGCTAAACTAGTTACCAACATGCCCTAAGTATCGCAGGAGATAAAGCATGGATCACTCTCATGCAAGTTCAGAAGGTCAGAGACGTCCTGGAAGAAATGATGCTATTCAATGAGAATGTGAAAGCAAACGATGGCGGGATTGGGGTTTCGATGATCGATGTTTCGATGATTGATGTGTTAGAACCTTGGATGCCAAAACCCTTGTTATAATAATGACAAATACAATAATCGATAAACACCCACATTAATCTTTCCAGCTTGCATGTTATCAAAGATATCAAGTTCAAGCCTCTTAAAGAAAAAGACAAAGTTCAATTTACGACTATGCAAATGTTGCTGGAATTACTAGTTTAAGAACTTGTAAAAGCTCGCAGATGCATAAGCATATTTTCGTAATCATATAAAGTGCATCCCAAACATATATAGATGAATCTGCATAAAGTCTCTTGCCTGATCAATTGCATCATGTTTAATCACCCTCTCGGACATGATGGAGCAACGATCATCTTCGTTTATGGGCATATATGGGTCTCGATCATTAAACTTAAAGCATACATTGTAAGAAATTTTGTGTAGACAACTACCATATATGGTAGTTGTCAACATTATTTTGTATTTTATATTGTGGCTCATGATTAATTATGAAGGGTGCATCTCTTGAGAAGTTGCATTTGGTGGTTACCTTAATGGACAGGTAACCATCATGTATTATAAATATAGATTGGGGCCCCCTCTCCCTCAACCAAGGAATGTGAGAGAATCCATTACTCAAGCATATTAGGCAAGAGTTGAGAAGGAGAAGGAAATCTCATCTTCATCGATTCATTTCCGTTGCGATGGCTTCCGGTAACTATTTAGTATTTTAAATTTATTTTGATTAAGTTTATAGATCTATCAGGTTATCAGATCTATCAATTGGTATCAGAACCATGCATTATTCGGACAAGATCTTGTATCTTGAAATCGATTTTTTTGTGTTCGTCATTTTGTTAACCACTTGGACGGACCATTACTGCATTTGTTTCCTTTAAGGTGTTCATTAACTTGGAAGTATGAACGTGCATATGCAAACTGGGAAAGGCGTTAATTAATTTGGAGATCTTAGGAATTCAAATTCCGGTTTACATCATGGAGGTGTTTTTTTGGGATTTTGTTTTACGGTGATTCTTGCAATTAAAGTCTCATTGATTATTAGTTATTGCATTGGTGTCAGAAGTTAGATTACTATTTAGACTATTACTAACAGGAAATTATATCGAAGAATCATCTGAGGTTACTGTTCAGGCTGTTACTTGCAGTTTTACCGTGATTGTTTTGATTCATCAACATTTCTTGTTGTGTTGTAACTATCAATTTGTCTTGATCAACGCTTCACTTTGGACTATCATTTTTTTATGTGCTCTATTGTGGTGACTGCAACTCCAGTTTTAATTTTCCCTTACAGTCAATTTATAATTTAAATGGTTAAGTTAATTCGAGGTTTCCTATGGCTTCCGGAGAAAGAGCATATAATGAACAGTTAATTTATACAAATTGCACACAACTGTGATTGTTGCATGTTTGAGAAAGAACATATTTTTTTAATGAACCAAAGGATGGCCATAAGAGGCTGATGGTCATCAAATAATTCCATAGAGAATTTTTTTTTGAGCCATCATTGGAGAATTTATAATTTCTTGTTCTGTTTTTAAGTAGATATGAGAATTATGTGTTATATACCCTATAGTTCGGATCAAGTAAAACGCTTCATCCTTTACACGGATATTGCAGTTGGATACTTGTAGTTTTGTAACTTTTTGACAATATGTTCCTTTAAAGAACTTAGGCAACCATTCATGAGAATTTCGTAAGATGCCTAAACTAGTGGAATCAACCTGGGTTACATCAATATTGCAATTTGAAGTCATGATTCGTTTTCTATACTTAAAACAAGTTTTATGGTTATTTTAAGTTGGTTGATAATTTGTACAAAATGCGAATCTAAATGCATTTTGTACTCTTGTACGGACTTGTACGGAAGTGTATACAATATGGTTACTGTATACACATGGTTGATACACATAAAGTGTATAAAGTATATGTGGTATATATTGTTGTTATACCAGTCATTTATTTGGACTTACTTTGTTTGATTTATTTAATTAACTCCGCTTATTATCATAGGTTGTATATTTGAATCGAAAGGAGTAGCCACAACATCTGATCGATTTGTATTATACACATTGATTCTTGACACTGGGTAATTATTGGTTAGTTATCCAAGAGTAGCCACAGCATCTAGGATAACAATGCCAATACTTACATTAAGTGACGAAGTTAATTGAACATTTTTTTGGAATGAGAAAAATAAATTATTTATTAGTTATTCTAATGTCCACATGTACGGAATTTCTAATGAATATTTGTAATTTGTATGTCTCATTTATAAAGAAAATCAATTGTATATTACAATTCTTTAACCACAGCAAGTCTTGTAATGATAGTACATTGATTCCTCAAAATATTAAATAAGTTAATATTTTGGATTAGATTTTATGCTTGAGTTATTTGCTTATTGTGGTAGTTTTTATTATGAAATTATTGCAGATAGTTCTGCTTTCATGTCTATTCAATTCAATGTCTTGAATTCTGTTCCGATTCTACATGGAAATAATTTTTCTGAATGGAAAGAGAAGATTCTTCTTGCTTTAGGATGTATGGACCTTGACTACGCACTTCGCATTGAGGAACCAGCGAAGCCTACGGATGAAAGTGGTCAAGGCATCAAGGATTTGTATGAACGGTGGGAGAAATCCAACCGATTAAGCTTAATGATCATGCAAACTAACATAGCCAAGAATATCAGGGGTTCAATTCATGAATGTAAGACTGCAAAGGAGTTTTTAGAGTCTGTTGAAAAATAGTTTAAAACTTCAGAAAAGGCTATGGCAAGCATACTCCTAACAAAATTATCTTCTATGAAGTATAATGGTTGCACCGGGATAAGAGAGCATATAATGGAAATGAGCAACATTGTTGCTCAACTTAAAGTACTTAAACTTGATATCTCTGAGCCCTTACTTGTTCATTTAATTCTCAACACTTTACCTTCACAATATGTGTCATTTAAGATTTCCTACAACACACATAAAGATCATTGGACTCTAAATGAGTTACTAGTAATGTGTGTACAAGAGGAAAATAGGCTCAAGCAAGAGAAGGTTGAGAGTGTCCATTTGGTCACTCGTAGGAAAGAGAATAAATGGAAGAGGGATGTGAAACATCCCGAAAAGAAGCCAAACGAATTTAAGAAGGCAAAGTGCTTCTTTTGCAAGAAACCTGGGCATGTTAAAAAGGAATGTATCAAGTTTAAGGAATGGCTCGCCAAAAAGGTATACATCATTGTCATGTATGTCATGAATCTAATTTCAATGATGTTCCTTTTAATACTTGGTGGATTGACTCTGGAACTTCAATCTATATTTCCAACTCCATGTAGGGCTTTCTGAGCACAAGGAGACCAATGGAAAATGAGCAAAGCGTATTTATGGGAAATCGCATGTCTTCAAATGTAGAAGCGATTGGAACGCAAAGACTCATTTTACAATCTGACTATGTTCTTGATTTGAAAAATGTTTTTTATGTACCCAAGTTCTCTAGAAATTTGGTTTCTATATCTAGATTTTGTAAACTTGGATACAAATTTTTATTTGATAAATTACTTTTCCAAATGTTCAAGAATGATAAGTTAATTGGCACATGTGAATTGGTTGATAATTTGTACAAAATGCATTTAGATTCGCATTTTGAAAACAATCTCCTTGTTTGCAATGTAGTTGGTAAAAAGAAAAAATATAATAGTGATCGATCATCAATGCTTTGTCATAAAAGATTAGGTCACATCTCCATTAAAAGGATCAAGAAATTAGTAAATGATGGAGTAATTGATACTCTAGATTTTACTGATTCTAGTGTTTGTGTGGAATGTATTAAAGGAAAACATACCAACAAACATGCTAAAGGGTCAAGGAGAAGTACTAATCTTTTAAAAATTATACATATTGACATATGTGGTCCGTTTCCTGTGGAATGTTTTAGTGGTCAAAAATATTTCATCACATTCATAGATGATTTCTCACGTTACATGTATCTTTATCTTTTATTTGAAAAATCAGAAGCTATAAATGTTTTTAAGGATTATCAATTAAAAGTAGAGAGACAGTTAGAAAAGAAAATTAAAATTGTGAAATCAGATAGAGGTGGAGAGTATTATGGTAGGTATGTTGGAGGAGAACAAAAACTTGGACCATTTGCACGATTTCTTAAGGATGAAAGCATTGAACATCAATTTTCAATGCCTGGTGAGCCAGATCAAAATGGTGTCGCTGAAAGACGGAATCGTACGTTAATGGATATGGTTAGAAGTATGATGAGTAACTCCTCATTGCCTTTATCCTTTTGGAGTGAAGCTCTAAAGACAGCCGTGTATATATTAAATAGAGTTCCATCAAAAGCAGATCCATCCACTCCATTTGAACTTTGGAAGGGATGGAAATCAAGATTGGAACACATACACATTTGGGGTTATCAAGCTGATATTAGAATTTATAACCCACACGAGAAAAAGTTGGATATGAAGACTACAAGTAGATACTTCATTGGTTATCCAGAAGGCTCTAAAGGTTATAGATTCTATTGTCCAAATAGGGAATCGAGTATTGTAGAATCAAGTAATGCTATATTTTTGGAAAATAGCGAGAAAAGTGGGAGCAAG
The DNA here is from genome assembly GCA_037367405.1 of Ottelia alismoides. Taxonomy (NCBI): domain Eukaryota; kingdom Viridiplantae; phylum Streptophyta; class Magnoliopsida; order Alismatales; family Hydrocharitaceae; genus Ottelia; species Ottelia alismoides. The sequence continues at coordinate 1,382,781 of JAZKJV010011236.1, forward strand.
ATGGTAGTTAAAGAAATCATACTTGATGAATTACCGGATCTTGTTATACCACTAGAAAGGGATGAGCAAAATATTCAACATGATATCTTGGATGAGTCACAACATCAAGACATTGTTGTTCCTCTAGTCCAAGATATTCCTTTAGTTGAACAAATGGTGAATCCTCCATTACCTGAGAATCAAGTTGAAATAGCACCAAGTGTTCAACAAGGTGTTGTTACAACTAGATCTGGTCGAGTTGTCAAATCTACAATCTCATCAGATTTTATAACATATCTACAAGAATGTGACTACGACATGAGTATATTAGAGGATCCAACATCGTTTTTACAAGCCATGAATTGTATTAACTCTACTCAATGGTACAATGCCATGAGGGAGGAGATGGATTCTATGAGTGTAAACCAAGTATAGGACTTGGTAGAGCTACCCAAAGGAGCGAAATCTATTGGTTGCAAATGGGTCTTTAAAACTAAGAAAGACTCATTAGGCAACATTGAGAGATATAAGGCCAGACTTGTGGCTAAAGGTTTCACTCAAAAGGAGGGCATAGATTACCATGAGACTTTCGCTCCGGTATCACGAAAGGACTCATTGCGAATAATCATGGCATTGGTAGCTCATTATGATTTAGAGTTACACCAAATGGATGTGAAAACGGCCTTTCTTAATGGAGACTTGAATGAACATGTTTACATGCGACAACCTGAGGGTTTTATTTTAGATAATAATAAGCATTTGGTTTGTAAGTTAAGGAAGTCTATATATGGACTAAAACAAGCATATCGTCAATGATACATTAAGTTCAACAATGCAATAACTTCATTTGGTTTTGTTGAGAACATTATTGATAATTGTATATATCTTAAGACGAGTGGGAGTAAATATGCTTTTCTAGTCCTTTATGTAGACGATATTTTACTTGCTTGTAATGACCTTGGGATGTTGCGAGATACAAAGATGTTCCTTTCTAATAATTTTGAAATGAAAGATATGGGCGATGCTAAATATGTCATTGGCATTGAAATTCATAGAGACGGATCTCATAGAGTACTTGGATTGTCTCAAAAGGCCTATATTGAAAAATTATTAGAAAGGTTTGGGATGAAATATTGTTCTCCTACCCTAGCACCTATGGTAAAAGGAGATAAAAACTTTTCATTCAAATATCCCCAAAATAATTTAGAAAAGGAACAGATGAAGGATATTCCATATACATCTATCATTGGGAGTCTAAGTATGCCAAAACATACACTAGACCAGATATATGTTTTGCAGTTGGAATGTTGGGTAGACATCAAAGCAATCCAGGCATGGACCATTGGATAGCGGTAAAGAAGGTCTTGCGATATTTGCAAGGAACTAAGGATTTTATGCTAATCTACTGGCATTCAGATTCCTTAGAAGTTATTGGATATTCGGATTATGAAGGAAGTAAGGAGGATAGAAAATCTACCTATGGATACATTTTTATACTTGCTGGAGGTGCTATTCCATGGAAAAGTGTGAAACAATCACTTGTCACATCAAGTACCATGGAAGCCGAATTCGTAGCATGTCACGAGGCTGCTACACAACCACTTTGGCTAAAGAATTTCATTGCGGGTCTCAAGATAGTGGATTCAATCTCAAGACCATTAAAGATTCATTGTGATAATTCTGCAGCCGTATTTTTTTGCTAACAACAACAAGTATACGCATGTCGGAATGAGAATCGACATTAAATATCCTATTGTTAAAGAGAAAGTTAGAGATCATTTAGTATTGATTGAACATATAGGTACTAAGTACATGATTGAGGATCCTATGACAAAGGGTTTGCCGCCTAATGTATTCATCAATCATGTAACTGAAATGGGCCTATCTAGTACCTTGTAATAATATCAATACATCCATGTATGTACACCTTAAGTTTGGTATAATGATCTACTTGTTTATTGTCTGTTATATTTCAGTTGCATGCAATTAATGAACAGACATAAAGAAAGGACCCGTGTTAATTTATTGATATTAACACATAAAGATTTGTTATGTTAAGTAAACTATTGGTATTGTAATGTTTGGAAGGATATATCTGCTTTAAAGGTATCTACAGCCAAGATTCATATTAATAGAGCTCAACTAGACAAATGTAAAGCAACAAATTTGATACATGAGCCAAGTGGGAGAATGTAAGAAATTTTGTGCAGACAACTACCATATATGGTAGTTGTCAACATTATTTTATATTTTATATTGTGGCTCATGATTAATTATGAAGGGATGCATCTCTTGGGAAGTTGCCTTTGGTGGTTACCTTAATGGATAGGTAACCATCATGTATTATAAATATCGATTGTGGTCCCCTCTCCCTCAACCAAAGAATGTGAGAGAGTCCATTACTCAAGCATATTAGGCAAGAGTTGAGAAGGAGAAGGAAATCTCATCTTCATCGATTCATTTCCGCTGCGATGGCTTCCGGTAACTATTTAGTATTTTAAATTTATTTTGATTAAGTTTATAGATCTATCAGGTTATCAGATCTATCATACATAACTTGAGGTAGGAAGCTCGAAATTCGATGTTTTTAAGCTTGTTGGAAAGGCCTCGATGGGATCTATAAAATTGTGTGGTCATTTAATTATTTTGAATGCCAAAGATGCTATATAAATTAGTACGAAAATACAGGGTTTCACATAATTGACGCTTGAATCTCGGACAAAAGCCCTCAATGCTTACAAGAAGAAGACAATAGAAGGAGAAGCCAATATAGAAAGAACAAAGAGAAGCGGATGAAAAGGGGCACAGAAAGGTACCTGATGTAGGAGAGAGACATTCATCTGACATGTTGCTTAGAGAAGCAGCAAGATCGTCACCTTCTAGCAGCTGACGATAGTTTGCAAGTTTGTGCAAAGCTCCAAGAATTTCACTGCGTGGGAAGGGACCTACAGATCTCACCACGATCATCACTATTTGAAATTTTGATTATATTGCTATCATGCACATCTAGATACATTCTGTGTAAGATATATAATCTACAGAATTGAATCAAAAGATATCATGTGTCTGTTTTTACAGAACCTCTTTTGCGCGTGACTTGGAGTTTGACCAAAGGTTGCAAGAAATTTGGCATGTGATTCAAAGTTGAGAAAGCTTTTGTTGTGTTATACAAAGTAGTGTATTATTCTATAAAGGGGCGGAACCAAGAATTTTATCAGGGGGCCAAGTATACATCTATCTTGTATAAGTAAAAAATGGAAAAAAAAAGTAATTTCAAATGATATTTTCTAAGTAGAGTTAACAATTCCAAATGTGATTTTTAAAATTTGATAAACTTACCATTTTAATGTTATTTGAATTTTTCAATAAGGTATAGACAATTTTTTTCATTGGTGATTTTTTTAATAATTTTAGTTAAAAAAATCATATTTAAAAGGAAACAACAAAATTTATTTCATTTACAAAGAGAATTAGAAATAATGCGAGAGATAAATGAGCCCAATCTCATTCTATATAAGATTATATTTATAATACTGATATATTAAATGTGAGTAAATTTTTTTAACATCAAAAAGATGGAATTATTATTTTTGAACAAAAGGATGGAGAGAGGTAAAGTGAGTAAGTTGTTTTTTTAACAAAAAAGGTACACCAAAGGGATTTGAAGTTGATTGTTTACTTGGTGGATGCAACACTTTGCCAATAAGCCATTAAGTATTCAATGTTAGTCTTTGAGATTTATCTTTCTATATATTGAGATTTTGAGGAGGGGTCATATCAAAATTAACATCATTATATAAATGAAATGTAATAATTAAGGAGGGACCATGGCCCCTAAGGTATATGCTAGTTCCGCCCCTGATTCTGCGGGAACGTTGATGTGTGATATATAGGGATGAAAACGAATACAAATATATTCATATCCATTCGTATCCGCATTCGTCAAATAGAGGATATGGATGCCATTTTCTTGTATCTGGCGAATACGAATGCGGATACGAATGCAAATGTCCAGCATTCGCCGAATACGAATACAAATATAATATCCTCAACTTTGACGAATACGAATACAAATACGAATATTGAAAATTTTGATGATACGGATACGAATATTCATTTTTGAAGGATATGAATACGAATACGAATATGGATACTAATGTTCAAATTCTAGATGATATCACTACTTACATGGTATACAAATAAGTAAGTTTGATAAGCTTTCTTTTATTTTTTAGTTATATCTTTACATTTTCTTTTATTATTTAGTTATTTTTTATGTACATATTTATTATTAAAATATTCAATATACTTTTCATACAATTATGAACCAAAATGTTTATAGCTTTTAAGTAAATTTGGACATGTATAACATTTGCATATTAATTCGCATTCGTTTGCCAAATATCCGTATCATAATTACCAATATTCGTTTTGCATTCGTATTCGTATTTTGAGGATATGATTTTACATTTTACACATTTGTGTGATATTCGTATTCGTATCTAGATTTTATAAAGGATAAGGATATGGTAACAACTATATTTGTATCCGTATCCGACCGTTTTCATCCATTGCGATATAGGTTGTATAAGTCTTTGGTTTATGATCCAAAGTATCTGTAGAAACGATTGAGTTATCCGTGGTACATACTCAGTATAGCAATTGGTTGATTAACATGGTCAATCCGAATTCTCAAGCAGAGAGCGTGTTTTCCACCAAATGGGTTTCAACGTTAATATCAAGTGGTTATTTTTTTGAGATATCATTTATCGGCCCATTATTAATACTAAATAGTATTCACCTCTCCTCTAGTATTATCTCGATCCTACAGAAATCCACGTGATGATGTGAGATGCGGAGATATTGACGATAGTTAGCGTACATGGACACTTCAAGCTGGTCGGGGTTGTTTCCGCGTTTGTCATTTCCGGCCTCAAGTAGTGAGGGAACATAGAAGTTCTCTAGTTATGAATCGGGTATAGAGCCCATGGGAGATGCTGTACACTCCCCGTCTTGAGATGCTCAAGGTCCTCCTCCATTCGGTAGAGGAGATCAAGCTCCCTTGTGAGCTTGAGGAAGAGATGGTGGAGACATCTAATCCATCTTAGATCATTTGTCAATGCCTTGCAAATCTTCTCCAAACATCGAATGCCTCACTTTGCAAATCTTCTCCAAGCATTAAATGCCTCACTGGTTGTGTCACAGTGGAGGAAAACCTTCAAGCTTCTCCTGCAAGTTATGATAAATGACAAAGTTTTGATGATGAACAGGTGATCAAGAATGTGATAGACCAAGTCGGTTAGTTGATTTAAGTTTATGATCAATCGACTCATTGGGAAATCAACCAGTTGAAATTGGAGAAGAGTGGACTTTAATTGATCGATCTTGAGGGTTGTTACTAGTTCTCATGTTATACATACAAGTATGTGCATGTAGTCTATAAGTGTACCATTTATATATGCAAATATATGCAAGTAGTATATACTATGTACATAATAGAGGGTTGATCCTATGAGAGTCAAAATCTCTGAGAGCATGAGAGCAGTGAATCTGGACCACTTGATTCTGCTCTTCTCTCTCCTGCTGCATTCAATCAGGAGAGAGTTGACAGAATCTAGTGGTCCAGAATCATTGCTCTCATTCTCTCACAGTTTCTGGCTCTCACAGGATAAACCCTTGTACATAATATTGTACATGTGTAACATGTAAGTGATATTTTATATGTATGTCCATATATGTAAGTGTTACAAATATAATATGTGCATGTTTGTGTAAGTGCACGCGTGTGCATGTTTTTGCGCATGCGCGTGTGCAAGAGCGCCTGCGCTCATTTTTTCGTTTGTCTGTGTATATGTGCGTGCATGCGCATGCACGTGTCCACGGGCATGGACATGTGATGAACGTCAAATTTGCCTCTTTAATAATCTAAAATTATCGTAGTATAGGAGACAAATTTGGTTCAGCAAAAACCACAATCTTTTGAATGTTGGGGGGTATTTATACTTGGCAAGTCTACCAAGGTCGAATGCAAGGACACAGCTGCCTAATTTATTTATCGAATTTTGATTCATGAAGCACAAGTGTGAATTATTTTCAATTTCAGGTATGCATGAGGAACTATGAATTTTATGAAGCAATAATATGATGCATGCAATTTTTAGTTGGTTTTTATGCAATTATAAAGTGATGCATGAAAATAATGCAAGGGAATTTATGCGCAGACAAAAGATTACAAATATACCCTAAAAATATGAGCAACAAAATAAAAGTGGAAATCAGGGTCGTTTTAATCACAACATGAAGAACAGTCATCAAATCAGAGCAAGGACAAGGAGAGCAGGGTCACCATCTATCACAAAAATTCACTTCATTTAAAACAGTGATAGATGAGAAAATTAAATATGCTTGTAGAGGACGAAACAAGGATTAAAACAACACTAAAATCTTGCAATTTGGACCTACGATGCTCAAGTTATGCTAAAAACAATGCAGGGGCATAATTGTAATAAAAATGTAAGAAAAATAAATGATAAATATTACATTTAGGTCCCTGGAGGGACCTAAATGCAAATACTAAAAACCGACAGGGGTCCTGTGTAAATTTTCCATATGTGCGGGGACCTTTTTGCAATTTCCAGAAACTAGGAGGCCTTTCCTGTAAAATACCCAAGCACGCACACAAGTCACGTGCCTGATGAAACTCGATTTCATCATCTTAATTCTCCATTTTTAACCCCCTTGCTTAAAGATGTGTCAATAAAAACCAGATAATGTCTCGTAATTATCAGTGTCTTGAATAAATTAAGAATCACAAAAAAATGTCAAAATTAAAATCCATGGTATTTTTAGCTTTAAAAATTCTCCTAAAAACATTTTCTATCTTCAGTTGACCTCATTTCTATTTTTGGTCAACATGAAACTTGTAGATTTCATCAAGATCTACAACTTTCATGTTTTGAGTTTTCTCAAATTCGGTCGTTTAATCCCTCAAAAATTAAATTCTTTAATGCAATAATCTGATTGGGCCACGTGACCCTTTCTGGTTGAGCCACGTGGCCTGGCCTCTTTGTCCTATCTGCCCGCGCCCTTGACCGTTGGATCTCATCTTGATCCAATGGTCCAATGATCTCCATGCACACCCATTATTCCCAGCTGTCAGATCACTCCCAAGAATTCATCACAGTCGTCCGCCAACGCCTATCTCTCCGTGCGCCACGTGGCGGCTTGTGAACCGCCCGATCTTCGCCATCCCGACCGCTCACCTCACTTATGTCCTCAACCCTTCGATCATCCTCTATCTGAGATCTGGTCCGTCCACCCACGATTTGATCTTATCACGACACGTGGCACGCCCATGACTCTCAGATCACACAGCCTTGACCTAATCGTAGCCGCTCTTGAGCGCGTTGCTCCCAGTTGTTGGATCACAAGATCCAACAGCTACGAACTCATCGTCAACCTCCAGCCGTCTCTCTCTCTCCCACGTTCTTCATCTCGCAAATCTTCTTCCCCCTTCCATCTTTTCCTGCCCACATCCTCCATCTCCTCCACTCCCCAACTAGCTCACGGTCTTTCCCAATCATCCATCTTCCTCATGGACGCTTACTTCTTCCACGATCCCTTTCCAGTCAAGCCATATCTCCCTCGCACCCACGACCCCACTCATCAGAACAGCCACCTTCGTAGCTTCAAATACCCATTCTCCTCCGCTAGCCACACTATCCACCTTTACACAGGGCAAGTCCCAGCCTTCCTCCACCTCCCTGTGACAGGGGGAGGTGGCGGGATCGAGCGACGACGACCAGCGCCTCCGGTGTCGACCCACCGCCCTCCATGGCAGTGTCGCGGTGCTCCGAGCCTGCCAAGCTGCTCCCCATGGCTGGGGGAGTCCAGCAATGACCCGAGGCTCGACTCGAACCCCAGCCCAAGCCTTCGACCTCCATCTCCGACCAGGTCAGCTTCCTCGTCCCTCTTTGTATTTTTTCTGCATTTTCGCTTAATTAATTAGGATGTTACATACACCCTTACACTCCATTGAACCCCCCACGAGTTCTGTCCCTCATCCACCATTCACATGCACACTTCGGCCATCACTCTCTCTTTCTCCAGAACCTCGTCACCCTCCGTCCCCTTGGCCATCGCTCGCCGGCGGTTAAGACCATAAGGGCCTCACTCTCCTCGCCGCATGCCCTCACATCTCATTCGCACTCGCATTCACGTTGCTTCGGCTATTAGACTAATCCTGCAGGTACTTGAGTTCCAATGGTCGGAGGTCTTGCCATCGAGATCTTGGGCAGCTTCATCTCCGTCGATCAGCCATGTCTGGCCAACTCTGGTTAGCGCGGCGTACTCCCATGGGCCCCAGCTTCCTTGCCAACCTTCCAAGGGGTCTTGGGGAGCTTCACCGAGCAGGTTACCCGGCGACGGAGCTCGGAGCACGTCGCCGGTGCTCGAACAACACCGCTAGGTGGAGCTGAGGATGGAGGTGCAGTCACCGTTGGATGCTCCTCCCCGGAGCTCATCCAACGGTGAAGGTGCAGCCACGTCGACACACAGTGGATCCTCCAACCACCGTTGGATCCTAATGATCCAATGGCACATGACAGGCCATGCGTCAAACCCAGATCGGCTCTGAGCCTCAACGTCCGAACCTTTGGGCTCGGAGCTTCCGAGCCAGCATCGAACCAGAACCAGCTCCCAAGCCTGAGCCGAACCTAGCCGAAGCATCCGAGCCTCCTCCGAGCCTCAGATCGTCCCGAGCCTAGAGAGCACGTGCACAGCACGTGCCATCTGGGTAAATTGTAAGGAGGTCCTGCTGACTTCTCCACTTTACAGAGAAGGTCCCAACTTTCTTTTATTTGCATTTTAGTCCCTCCCAGGGACCTGTTTGTAGTTATCTTTCATGTTTTCTTTCAATTATGCCATTGTCTTCTTTTATGTGTATCTTGAGCTTCGTAACTCTGATTGAGTTGATTTCAGTTTCATTTCGAAGCTTGTTTGATGATCTTTCTAATGGCTAGCTCAATTTTTATTTTGGACACTGTATTCTTGATGTATTATTTTAGTAGCCATGTGTCTATTAATGCTTAACCTGATGCCTTGTTTAATTTGTCCATCAAATCTATCATCTAAATTGAACCCGAAATTGACTCACTATTACATTTGCTCATCATCTTACTATGATTTAGGGCATATAAATTTAGCATTGCATTTCATCTATTTGCATGATTAAAATAAAATAAAAAAATGCATGTTTAGTATTGTTTTAATGCATTGTCTCGTCCTTTAGCATTGTTTAACCTATGTTTTCCAACTCAATACTTAAATAGATAGATAAAAATCTGAATAATCACGAGAAAGGCTCGTGTCCCTGAGTTCGACCTTGGTTTCTTGCCAAGTAAAAAAATATACGACCATTTGATTCTATTTGATTTAGTAATTAGATGGTCTTTTGATGAACCCAATCCAGCCCGACTACAACAATCTTAAGTGCTAATTCAACACTCTTAATGAGCCGAATTGGCAGATTGTCAGTGCCTGGGGACCATTCTGTAATTATGTAAAAGCTCGGGGTCGTAATTTACCCAGGCCCTTATGTGCGTCGCACGTGATGGTTCTAGGCTCGGGAAGCTGCCTCAGGTTCGGGACACGTGGCAGTAGCTGGTGGCTCGGGTGGAGGTTCGGGTCACCCGAGCCTATAGGCATGGAGGCGAGGCTCGGGAACCACGTGGATTCATCATAACCGTCCGATCCAGAAGATCGGACGGTACCTGTAAGTTCATCTCCTCCGCAGGCCACCGGAGGAGGTGGGGCTCCGGTGACCAGCCATTTCCTCCTTCGTGCTCCAAAGGGTGGTCTGAAGGTCGAGGAGCTCGCTGGAAGCATGGCAAAGGTCCTGGAGCTTAGGCGAAGCTCCATTGTTGTCTGGAGCTGATCGGCGAAGCATGGTCGTCGGACGAGGAGCTCGAGACCGGAGGGGAGGTGCAAGCTCCAGCCATTGAAGAAGATAGACCTGCAGATGTTAGCTTAGCTGAAGCTCAGGGCGTGTGAGTGCTTGTGAGGTGAGTGGTGGTCCAGTGGGGCGAAGGGAGCGGTGGACCTGAGCTCCTTCTCCGGTGGGTGGAGGAGGAGATGGGTCGGAGCGATGGGGAGGGTCTAGAGAAGGGAAAGGGGGTCGGAGAGGATGCTGGTGGTCGAGCGGAGCTAGTGAGATGATAAGATGAGGGTGACGGCAAGTGTTGAAGTCGAAAAAATGAAGAGAAAATCAAAGAAAAAGAAGGGGAGGGAGGACCTCATCAGAGAGGGGAATATGGTGATCGTAACGGCTTAGGTTGAGGCCCAGACGAGCCTTGGGGTCTTCGCCCAGCTGGGCAGCCTGTCCAATGAGCTCGGCGGTGGCGAAGCCAACCGCAGCACGACCATGGTGGCCGTGGGTCAACACCGGGCGAGAGATCGTCGTTGCCTCGACGAACCACCCCTCCGCTGTCACCGGAGGGGCGAGGAAGCTGGGTCTAAGCCTAGAATTGGTGGACGAGGGTGACAGAGGCGGTCGGCAACCTTTTATAGGGAGAGGAAGTCAGGCGGTTGCGTGGTCATCGGGGGTTTTTTAAGGGGATTTTAATGGTGGCGGAATGATGGTGGGTGGTCTTGGAGGTTACGCGAGGAAGAAGGAAGACGTGGCTACGAGGGAGAGGCATTAGGAGATCTAGAGGCGATCGGGAGGAGATGCTAAAAAAGGAAGGGGATGGCTGGCGCGCGAGGTGAAACGGCTGGGAAGGAGGTTACGGAGGTAGGAGACAACCTCTCAACCGTTGGATATTGCGATCCGATGGCTAAGATGGAAGCACGGGCGAATGGTGGAGATCAGATCATGAGATCTGATCGGTCGGCTGGAAGCGAAGCGAGAGTGAAGGGTGGGGATTAGATCATAGGGTTGATCTGATGGTGGAGATGGAAGCATCTGCAGGAGGATCAGACGGCTGAGGTTAGAGCGCTGACGAGCGGTTAAGATGGAAGAGTGAGGAAGATCCAACGACCTGGGTTTTAGGATTACGTGGATGCGTGATAGGCGTAGGATGCAGAGGGGATCGAGCGGTTGAGATTTAGGTGGATACGTGTGGTTAGGATTAAATCTGGCAGTCATATCTAACAGTGGGGAGTGGAACGGTGATGGATGGTTGAGATGAAAGCGGAATGAAGGGGATCGGACGGCACCAGAAGGGGCCGGCTGGTGAAAGGAGAGGCGGGCCACGTGGTGGCTCCATAGAGCACCACGTGGCCCAATCAGAAAATTCGGGAGAATAAATACAAAGAAAAATACGAAAGAAATAGTTAGAGGCATAACTAGGAAAAAAGTCAAAACAAAAAAATTGCTCGTCTCGACGAGATCTACAAGTTTCATGTTGGATAAAAAGCCAAAATAGGTCATTTGAACAAAAAATAATTTTGGGGGTATTTTTAGAGGGCTAAAAATGTCAGCTTTTTGGTTTTGAGATGTTTTTGTAATTTTATTAGTCTTTTTAATGGTCAGTGAATTATGGACAATTACTCAGCCTAATTTTTAGGGATTTTTTATGATAAAATAGTTACAAGAAGAATAAATGAAATTAAATACAAATAATTAAGGGTTAATTATATACAATATAATACAAGATAAAAATAAAGAATTAAAGATGATTTTTATTGGTTTGATTAAGCCAGGGTTTTAATAGATAGATTTTAGCATGATGAATACGAGATTCATCATACCCCTATACTTAAACCATGCTCGTCCTCGAGCATCTGAAGAATGAAGGAGTCGGATTAATTCCTGACAATGCAAGTGAAGATTTCAAGGCTCAATCTTTCGAAGACCCTTAATTTAATAGATCCTAAAATTCTGGATTTATCCAAGCCTTAGTCAGAAGGAACCCAACTTCTCTAATTATCAGACTCTCTTTTTGTACGTATAATATAAGGATATGAATTTAGGTGTACTGCAATTCATGAGAGTCGAGTCAATGCATCACTCAAAGTTCCAGTCCCAAAGACTCTCCTTTAGACCTCTTCCTCAATACTAGGGAATAAGTATATTCTTGCTTCAGTCAACTATTTCTTTAGTTTGTCAGACTTGAAATTGTAGATGGACAACCAGATGATGGAGGGTATGGGATTGTGTCTATTTTTCTCTCCCTTACATTGGAACAAGGGGCCTCTCGAGTGCCTTTTTACTCAACACATGTAAATTTTTATATTGTTGATCAATGTGTCCGTCAAGAGAGTTGGAGTCGTCTGTACTTGTTTTTCTGGGAGTACACCGGGGTGTGTCTTTTCTGAGTATCTAAGATACCTTTGACACCCATACTTGTATCGCTTACGATGCAGAGCCCTTTTTGTGGTGTCAGCCCGACTCCTTGGTCCTAATTAGCGCTTGGTCTAAGTGGACATTTTGAAAATGTTTGGGAGCGCTCGCCATTGGTGGAAGCTCATTTGTAATTTGACTTTGGTATTTAGAGATTTTTCTTTGACAATTCTTTTCTTTTGTTGGCTAGCTCCACTGCTTTTACCAAAAGTTTGGCGTACACTGATCAACAATTTCCCTTAAGTTTCATTACATCCTGGCACATAGGTGAATATCAAAGAGATAGCATATGAATCTTGTTCACATATTGGCTAGAGTTTTGCTGACACTCAGGCTTTCTGAAGCCTTCATTAACTGTATCCCATCCTCAAATATCATTAGATCAGATCTACACTCAAATCTCTAGTCCTAGTTCCTCAAGTGATAACTCAACTCATCTCATCAATCATGCAGTTGTGAAAGTGACTTGTGCTGATCATATTCTTTTTTGAAGGTAGAGATGAAGAGTGCAATATATCACTCAAATCTTTAAAACTAGGGAAGTGTGGATATTTAAGTTTAAAAACCCTAATGACTAAGGCATGTTAACTCAGACTCTCAAGATCACAGAAATCAAGTGTCCTCAAAATCCTCAAGCCTTGAGTGAATTTGTTGTGTCAGGAATACACCAACTCCTTAGTTAGTGATTTTTGTGTGATTTTTGGTATTTTGCATATTTTTATGGATTTTAATTTTTCAAATTTTTTAATTCTTTGGAGAGACAATGACTAGCCCAGGCTCAAATGAATAAAAGTATCTACTCTCAGCCAGTATGGGTGTAAGTACGAGCCGATAAACGGACATGTGATCCTTAAGGACGGAGCCATATGTGGTGTCCTTTAAACCATCCACTCTGCTAAGGGAGACCGAAGTTCCCTCACTGAAAGTGTCTACTAAGACTAGTAGTCAGAGTCTAATTCAAAGAAAGGTTTTCAATTTTTCAATTTTTCATTTTTTTGAAAAGGAGTATTTACAAAAATTAATCCCTCAATTTTTAAGAAAATAATTTCACAAGGTTTTTACAAAACTCAGTTCACAGGTTTACCAAAACCCAGCCCGAAAACAAAATTTTTAAAAAGTTTTAAAAATATGAGCTAAGGCTAAAGTAAATATACAGTAATATACAGTATATCCCCCTATACTTAAATTTTGTTATATCCTCATAGCACAAGTGATATGAAGCCATGGCTCGATCAAATATAAGGTGATATAGCGGAAATGAGGTGGAGGATCCCCCTATACTTAGGTCAAAAATTGACCTAAGTACAAGAGGATAATGTGAGGGATAGATGGGTAGACGGGACCCCCTATACTTAGTCTACAATTAGCCTAAGTAATAGATATGAGTGGGGGGGGGCGAATGTCATGTATTTGGAGGAATTAGTACACCATGGTACAAGGGCATCGGGGGTCTTGTAATTTTACAAAATGCTAAGGGTAGAAGGGGGGTGGGGGTTGGTGAAATATACAGAGAGAGAGAGATTGATTGTGAGATATACAGAGGGAAGAGAGATGGGTGGGGTGAGTGTGTATGTGCACGTGTGTGTGTGGGGGGGGGGGGAGGGAGGGGGTAGATAATCAAGTGATCTACCTCTTTTTTTACAACATGCAAGCCCTTTATTATGAGGGTTGTTAAAATAAACTTGCACATGCAACACATTTTTTTACAATATGCAAATGTACGTTGACTGATCAAAAATTCTACACTTTCTTCCCACACTCTTCTGCGGCCACTTCAGCGAAAGTTCCCGACTCCACGCCTCCATGAAAGATCAAGCGTCCTCGATTTTTATGGACCCTGCCACAAAAGAGAAAATGTAGATAATATGGAGGAAATTAATCAGCAACATGATGCAAATTTGATGCATGAAATGAGGACATGTAATTCTTGAAAAATATTCGACAAAGAAAAATCAAAATTCAAAAATTAAGTTAAGCCATGTACCCGGCAACGACGCCATTTGATGAACGTCAAATTTGCCTCTTTAATAATCTAAAATTATCGTGGTATAAGAGGCAAATTCGGTTCAGCAAAAATCACAATCTTTTGAATGTTGTGGAGTATTTATACTTGGCAAGTCTACCAAGGTCGAACACAAGGACACAGCTACCTAATTCATTTATCGGATTTTGATTCATGAAGCACAAGTGTGAATTATTTTCAATTTCAGGTCTGTTTGAGGAACTATGAATTTTATGAAGCAATAATATAATGCATGCAATTTTTAGTTGGTTTTTATGCAATTATAAAGTGATGCATGAAAATAATGCAAGGGAATTTATACGCAGACAAAAGATTACAAATATACCCTAAAAATATGAGCAATAAAAAAAAGTGCAAATCAGGGTCGTTTTAATCAAAACATGAAGAACGGTCATCAAATCAGAGCAAGGACAAGGAGAGCAGGGTCACCATCTATCACAAAAATTCACTTCATTTAAAACAGTGGCAGATGAGAAAATTAAACATGTTATGATGTAGAGGACGAAACAAGGATCAAAACGACACTAAAATCATGCAATTTGGACCTACGATGCTCAAGTTATGCTAAAAACAATGCAGGGGCATAACTGTAATAAAAATGCAAGAAAAATAAATGATAAATATTACATTTAGGTCCCTGGAGGGACCTAAATGCAAATACCAAAAACCGGCAGGGGTCATGTGTAAATTTTCCATATACACGGGGACCTTTTTACAATTTCCTGAAACTTGGAGGCCTTCCTTGTAAAATACCCAGGCACGCACGTGAGTCACGTTCATGGGGACCATTTTGTATTTATGTAAAAGCACAGGGTCCTTCGTGCAATTTACACAGGCCCTCACGTGCATCGCACGTGATGGGCCTAGGCTCGGGAAGCTGCCTCAGGTTCGGGACATGTGGCAGTAGCTGGTGGCTCGGGTGGAGGTTCGGGTCACCCGAGCCTGTAGGCATGGAGGCGAGACTCGGGCGCTACGTGGCTTCATCATAGCCTTTCGGGGATAGTAGTGAGCTCTTGACTGTTTGCGCTACATTGCTTGCCTGATCTGATAGAACCAGTGGAGAGGACCAGGATTCGAGGTCAGGTAGTTTGCAGGAGACCCTACCATCACTTCAGACCCGGGGAAAAAAGACCAGGGAGGGGTTTAGAGGCATAGTGGCCCTATAGTGACGTTCTAGCAGAGTGAGGTAAGGAAGTCAGGGAAGAGGCGGGAGGTGAAGGGCTCGCATCGTGACCTTCATCTTTCTTCGACTTGCCTCTCACCTATGTCGGAACTGAGCGCTCAATCAACAAGTACTAGCCTTCGGTTCTGACCCCCCTATTATAGATTGGGCTTTTCATCCTTGGGTGTCTTTATGCAAGGCTTGCCCAAGTTCTTGCTTCGCTATCTTCCAGATGTCTGGCCTCGTCCTGAGGAAGTCCATCCCCCGTATGGATGTGCTCTTTGACTTCGGCCCCTTCGTGACGAATATGGGTAGTCAGGTTGACCAGATGTGGCTATGGCCTTCGTTGGTTGTCTTCCCACCCAGCTAGGATACGAGGTAGGTGGGTCAGGGTCAGGATGTCGGCATGTCTTTGTCTACGCAACGTCTTGTCTGGATTGATCCTGGTGAGTCGATGACCTAGTCCATTGGCTTGCGTCAGAAGAACGATTAATCTATTACATCTGCACTAGGAAGGGAACGAGCAGACTAACTATAGGAGGTGCAAGATAGGAGCGGATGAAGTGGAAGTGAGAAGGGGCCGAGGAAAGAGAATGTGAACTAAATAACCCAGGCCCGCCCCCTCTCTTCTATATTAATTACTCGCTCCAGGAAAGGTATAAGCAATCCACCAGCCCTTTGAAACCTCGACCGTAGGGTACAACAAGGACCACCGAGAAAGTGCAAATGGCATGCTTCCTTTTGTTCCAAGCTTCCTCTTTCCTCCCCGTTCGGGAAGGCCAAGCAGCAACTAGAGCAGCTTAACGAGAATAAGGCACCTCTCTTTCCCCTTTTATATAGTTTCTTCCATTTCTGTAAGCTCATCTCCTCCGCAGGCCACCGGAGGAGGCGGGGCTCCGGTGTCCTGCCATTTCCTCCTCCGTGCTCTAAAGGGTGGTCTGAAGGTCGAGGGAGCTCGCTGGAAGCATGGCGAAGGTCCTTGAGATTAGGCGAAGCTCTGTTGTTGTCTGGAGCTGCTCGGCGAAGCATGGTCATCGAAGGAGGAACTCGAGACCGGAGGGGAGGTGCAAGCTCCGGCCATTGAAGAAGATAGACCGGCAGATGTTAGCTTAGTCGAAGCTCAGGGTGTGTGAGTGCTTGTGAGGTGAGTGGTGGTCCAGTGGGGCGAAGGGAGCGGTGGACCTGAGCTCCTTCTCCGGTGGGTGGAGAAGGAGATGGGTCGGAGTGAGGGGTAGGGTCTAGAGAAGGGAGAGTGGGTCGACGAGGATGCTGGTGGTCGGGCGGAGCTAGTGAGATGACAAGATGAGGGTGACGGCAAGTGTTGAAGTCGGAAAAATGAAGAGAAAATCAAAGAAAAAGAAGGGGAGGGAGGACCTCATCAATGAGGGGAATCCGGTGATTGTAGCGGCTTAGGTTGAGGCTCAGACGAGCCTCGGGGTCTTCGCCCAGCTGGGCAGCCTGTCCAACGAGCTCGGCGGTGGCAAAGCCAACCGCAACACGGCCATGGTGGCCGTGGGTCAACACCGGGCGAGAGACCGTCATCGCCTCGACGAACCGCCCCTCCGCTGTCACCGGAGTGGCGAGGAAGCTGGGTCTAAACCTAGAATTGGTGGACGAGGGTGACAGAGGCGGTCAGCGAGCTTTTATAGGGAGAGGAAGTCAGGCGGTTACATGGTCGTCGGGGGTTTTTGAAGGGGATTTTAATGGTGGTGGAGTGATGACGAGTGGTCCTGGAGGTTACGCGAGGAAGAAGGAAGACAGGGCTACGAGGGAGAGGCGTTAGGAGATCTAGAGGTGGTTGGGAGGAGATGCTAAAAATGGAAGGGGATGGCTGGCGCGCGAGGTGAAACGGTTGGGAAGGGGGTTACAGAGGTAGGAGACGACCTCTCAGCCGTTGGATCATACGATACAACGGCTCAGATGGAAACCCAGGCGAATGGTGGATATCAGATCATGAGATCTGATCGGTCGGCTGGAAGCGAAGTGAGAGTGAACGACGGGGATTAGATCGTAGGGCTGATCTGATGGTGGAGATGGAAGCATCTGCAGGAGGATCAGACGGCTGAGGTTAGAGCGCTGACGAGCGGTTAAGATGGAAGAGTGAGGAAGATCCAACAGCCTGGGTTTTAGGATGAGGTGGATGCGTGATAGGCGTAGGATGCGGAGGGGATTGAGCGGTTGAGATTTAGGCGGATACGTGTGGTTAGGATTAAATATGGCAGTCAGATCTAACGGTGGGGAGTGGAGCGGCGGTGGACGGTTGAGATGAAGGCGGAACGAAGGGGATCGGACGGCACCAGAAGGGGCCATGTGGCGAAAGGAAAGGCGGGCCACGTGGTGGCTCCAGAGAGCGCCACGTGGCCCAATCAGAAAATTCAGGAGAATAAATACAAAGAAAAATATGAAAGAAATAGTTAGAGACATATTTAGGAAAAAGTCAAAACATGAAAGTTGCTCGTCTCGACGAGATCTACAAGTTTCATGTTGGATAAAAAGTCAAAATAGGTCATTTGTATAAAAAGTGATTTTGGGGGTATTTTTAGAGGGCTAAAAATACCGGCTTTTTGGTTTTGAGATGTTTTTGTATTTTTTTAGTCTTTTTAATGGTCAGTGAATTATGGACAATTACTCAACCTAATTTTTAAGGGTTTTTTATGATAAAATAATGATAAGAAGAATAAAGGAAATTAAATACAAATAATTAAGGGTTAATTATACACAGTATAATACAAGATAAAAATAAAGAATTAAAGGTGATTTTTATTGGTTTGATTAAGCCAGGATTTTAATAGATGGATTTTAGCATGATGAATACGAGATTCATCAACATGAGCATGTTATACATGTAAGTATTACTTGTGTGTGTATGAGTGTGTACAAGTAAATTATCAAAATAACATTTGTACATAAAAAATGACTAGAATGTTATTATGCATGTATGTCACTAATCAATCTTCACAAGAAAAAAATGATGAGTGATTGACGAAAGGTCAAATCTCTTGTCCTGAGGAGCATAAAAAGAGCAGTACGGAGGAGTATACGGGGAAATCTTGGGAAGCTTCTTTTATGTAGTAAAGATATAGCTCACAATGATCAGAGTGTTTGTATTAGGGATATTTACACCCATTACTCTGAGTAATTTCATAATCACACCCATAACCCTGTGTTAACTTCCATGCAATTTACCGTTAACTATGATTGTATCCGTCAAGTATTTTATATTTTGCACCCTTTATATTCCCATTATTTACAAATGGTATCACTCTCTCCTTCCTCCTACAACACCCCCCCACCGGATGACCTCCTCCTCCCCTTCATCCTCCAGCATCCACCTCCTTCGACCACCTCATCCTCCTCTTTGTCCTCCGGCAACCACCTCCTCCTTCGCTTCCTCTTCCCGCCGACATCCTCCAGAAGCAAACCATCCCCCTACAAGCCATCGTCAAAGAACCCCCCTGCAAGCCGTCGTCGAAGCCCCCCACCATCCCGCTAGCTCCCGACGAAGCCCCTTGCGCAGGATCTCCCTTGCAAGCTCTCGACAAAGCGCCCCCCTGCTCCCCCGCGCAATCGGCCGACGAAGCCCCCCTCCCCCTGCACATGCTCCCCAGACGAGCACAACCCCCACCCACCCACCGCCTGTAATTCCCAAAGTCCCCCCCCCCCCCCCCCAATCCGCCGCCTGCAACCCCCGAAGCCCCCCACCCCCTACTTTAAGCTCCTGATGAAGCCCCCTCCTCTGCCCCCAGCTTCCCGACGAAGCCCACCATCATCGCACGCTGCCGTCCTCCAGCACCTTCCACGGGTCGTTCTTTTTTGTCCTTTCGGTTTAATTTTAACTATTGGATCGATGCTAGGTTATATTAACTCGACGGTGTGATTGAGTTAATGATTGAAACTAACATAGGGTTATGGATGTGAGACGGAGTAACCAGGGACGAAGCCAGGAATGTCTACTTGGGGGGTCGTGTTATTGAGACTATACATAATGAGAAAAATTTGGCTGCCCCCAAGAAGCAGCCAACACGCTGCACCCGTCACATTTTTCTTCAAATTTTTTTATTTTTTTGAAAAATTCTGCCAGATAATTTCATCACTAAATCCTTAATATGTCATTCCAATTTCATCAGAAACAGAGCCTCATATGCCCTCCATTCAGAACAAGCCGATTACATCAATCTTAGATAGTTATAATTATTTGTTCTGGATGGAGGGTATATGAGTTTTTGTTTCTAACGAAATTGGATTGACATATTAGAGGGATATAGTGATTAAAATATATGGTAGAATTTTTCAAAAAAATAAAAAAATGGAGAAAAATGGGACAGGTGCGCTAGGAGCAGCCCCATTCTCTTATAAAATTCATCATTATAACCATTTCTCATTGTAATTATTAAAATGTGTTTACAAGTGTATTTCACAAAGATACTCTTGTAAAATTATAGTTTCACATAAATATATCAAAACATATTGTATTGACAAAATGATCGCTACAAAATTCTTCAAATCAAAATACACTTTAATTAACACAATGTTAAGTTATACCGTTAAAGCTAATATTTTTAAAAAGTAATACAATATCGCTCCTAATGTAGGAATGTAAAGGAGATATATGTGTACCAATTTCGTACAATATTGCATGTCAGGGGTGCATATAGATCAGATTTTGGCTTAATCCATGTCCACTACAACCTTAACGGATTTAAACTTTTTCCAATCCAACTCAATCCATCAAATATATGAATCAGACCAATCCAATCCATTGGATTATGGATTGGTTCGGACTTTTTATATTTATCTATTCCGTCTCTATTGTTTACCCTCTCATGTTTGTATTTTATCGCACACTAGCCCTCAACATTTAAATTATGGCTCAACAAAGATCATTTCACAACGAAATAATATATGCCATTAACAATTTAAAAAGAGACGTTATGGTAATGAATTAAAAAAGATCAGTATGTAGTTATTTTGTTGTTGGGGTTATGTGTAACATATAGTAACGTAAAACTTACACATGTTGATAATTAGATTATTGCATTCATGTCATATTATGATTTTTTATTGGAAGATGGGAGGGATTATGGATGCAGACAAATTAATATTGATTGGATATAGGTGTTCTCATATCATATAGTTTTTAAATACGAATGTGATGCATATAAAGATATTGACGGATGAAAAATATATTACCATATACATAAAAAATGGATATCGATCACATATGAATAATACTATAATTACTCTATATATTAGCTTAAATATAAATGTATTGGATGGAATGCAAATGATATAAATATTCTAAATGTGCTTAAATCATAACAATTATACCAAATATGACAAAAGAAGATACATATTATGTTAAATAAAGTTAAAAATAAATTTACAACTCTATTTATATATATAATGGATATACAATACGAATTTAGATTTTTGTTGATATAAATATGATATCGGTATCTGTATCCATTTGAAAACAGATGCGGATACGGATGTAAGAATTTATATGATATGGATATAATGACGGATCATATATGGATATATCCATATCTATACAACTTGTAAATAGGAGATGGGGGGACCATTATGTACATATTATTATTATTTATAGTTAATTATTTTATATATAAATCATATTATATTATACTAATATAACATATGTAAGAATTATTTAAGAGACGGGGGGGCCAAGCCCCCTCCCGCCCCCCCTTGTCTCCGTCCCTGGGAGTAACTATCTCATGTAATTTGTGATTATCGTGGATATCTGGGGTAATTACGAAACTACTCAGGGTTATGGATGTAAATATCTCTTTGTATTATTCCATTGATGTGGGAATTAGACCGACATGCTCTTATCTGAACTCATTAATTTTTTCCATATTCAACACTCATCTACCTTCTCAGCATATGTAGCTTCCCTTCTTTTTTCTTTTACACCACAACAACAACATGGCCTTTTCCCACAATGAAGTAGGGTCGGCTACATGGATTCTTCGCCTCCATTCATATCTATCTTGGGTCAATCCCGGGCTTATATCCATAAAACAAAGATCCGTTTGTATGGTCTCTTTCCAACACTTCTTGGGTCGTCCTCGCCCTCTCTTAGCCGGCCCAACATCCCAACACTCGCATCTCCTAACTGGTACATCAGCTGATCTTCTTTGCAAATGACCAAACCATCTTAAGCAGTTTGCTTGCATCTTATCCTCGATCGGACCAACACCAACTTTCTTTCTAATTGCATCATTTTGAATCCGATCTTTACGTGTGTGTGTGTGTGTCCACACATCCACCTTAGCATTTTCATTTCTGCTACATCCATTCTCTGCACATGTTTATGGTTCACAGGCCAACATTCAGATCCATATAGCATAACAGGTCTCACGGCTTCTTTGTAAAACTCTCCTTTAATTTTTAAAGGAATTTTCTTATCACGGAGAACAGCAGAGGCTTCTCTCCACGTTAGCTAGCCAGCATTTATTCTGTTAGTAGCATCTCCATCAATTTCCCATCATGTTGCAAAATAGATCCCATATATCTAAAAGAATCTCTCTTCTGAATGTTATCATCACCAATCCTCACCTCGTTTCCTTCACCATTGCTTCCATCAAAGGTGTACTCCATATATTCAGTCTTAGCCCTACTTATACGAAATCTTTTACTCTCCAACTCATTTCTCCAGACCTCAAGCTTCTCATTTACTCCATTTCTAGTCTCGTCAATCAACACAATATCATCAACAAATAACATACACCAAGGTAACTCATCCTGAATGTGACTTATCGACTCGTTCATAATCAAAGTAAAAAGAAATGGACTCAAAGTTGAACCTTGATGTAAACCAATGTTGATGTCAAAATAGCCAGTCTTCCCAGACGGGGTCCTTACACAAGATAAAGGCCTATCATACATGTCCTTTATGAGGTTAATGTATAGGACATGCACTTGTCTCTTCTCCAAAACTCTCCACAATATCTCTCGTGGGACAGAATCATAAGCCTTCTCCAAATCAATAAAGATCATATGGAGGTTCTTCCTTTTAGCTCTATAAATATCCATTGTTCTCCTCAGCAAATGGATGGCTTCAATAGTTGAGCGACCTGGCATGAATCCGAATTGATTTTCTTTTACATTGGTAACTTGCCTCAACCTTCTTTCGATCACACATTCCCAAATTTTCATAGTGTGACTCATCAGCTTGATACCTCTGTAATTTGAACAATTTTGAATGTCTCCTTTATTCTTATAAAGAGGCACCACGATACTCCTCCTCCAATCTTCATGCATTTTCTTGCTTCGCCAAATAACATTGAATAGATTTGTAAGCCAAGTCAAACTGCGCTCACCTAAAACTTTCCAAACTTCTACAGGGATGTCATCCGGTCCTACACCTTTCTCAGGTCTCATAACCTTCAAAGCCTCATCTACTTCCTTTCTGTGTATCCGTCTATAGCTTGCACGATTCAAGTAACTTTCACTACTAGCTAGATCACCCAAAGTGATCTCTCTATTTCCTTCCCCAATGAAAAGTTTATGGAAGTATTGCTCCCATCTAGTCTCTATATCCTTCTGAGTAACAAGCACGTGACCTTCCTCGTCCTTAATGCATCTCACTTGAGAAAGGTCTTTGGTCCTTTTTTCTCTTGCTTTGGACAACCTGAATATATCCTTCTAGCCATCCTTAGAGTCGAGATTTTTATACAAAACTTCATAAGATTTTCACTTAGCTTCGCTTACAGCCTTCTTTGCTTCCTTCTTCGTTGTTTTGTAGTTTTGTGACAGTTTCCTCTGTTTTATCCTTAGACATAGTTTTGAAGCATGCTCTTTTAATTTTTAGCTTCTCTTGCACCCCTTCACTCCACCACCAAGCCTCCTTTTGACATGGGGCTCCTCCCTTTGACTCGTCTAACATCTCTTTGGCTACCTTTCGGATGCAAGATGCTACTGCCTCCCACATCTCTTTGCACTTCCGCTACAATCCCAAGATAAGTCTTCTAAAATCTTCTCCCTGAAGCTCGATTGCTTCAGTGGAAGATTCCACCATCTAGTTCTAGTGATCTTAGGAACCCTTCTTTCTTTACCATCCCTTTTATTTGCACATCCAAGACTAACAGGCGATGTTGGGTTGTCAAACTCTCTCCTGTGATTACTTTGCAGTCTTTAGAACACAACCAATCTCTTCTCCTCAACGCAAAGTAATCTATATGTATTCTAGTTGAGCCACTCTTATAAGTAATTAAATGCTCCTCCCTCTTCTTGAAGAGAGTGTTTGCTATGAAAAAATCATATGTTGTTACAAAATCCAGGATAACTTTTCCCTCTTCATTTCTATCCGTAAAATCATGTCCTCCATGAACACTAGCATACCCTAAAGCATCTTTTCCCACATGTCCATTAGGATCTCCACCTATACAAATCATCTCTCTTTGTGGGATTCCTTGTAAAATCTTATCAATATCCTCCCAAAAAGCTTGTTTAGTCCTTTCATCTAAACCAATTTGTGGTGCATAAACTGAGATTATATTCAGAATTTCTTCTTCAAGCACCAATTTTAGCAATATAATCCGATCCCCGAATCTTTGCACCTCAACCACACAGTTCTTCAAATCCTTATGAACAATCACTCCAATACCGTTTCTACCCTTATCTTTACTTGAATACCAAAGTTTAAAACCTATCTTCTAGATCTCCCTTGCTTTCTCTCCAACACATTTAGTCTCTTGAAGACATAGTATATGAATCTTCCTTCTTTCCATCGTATCCACTATCTCCATCAATTTTCCAGTTACAGTGCCAATATTCCAACTACCAATCCGCAACTTCTGTTGCAATCTCTTTTGGACTAACTTCTCTACTCGCATGCGTCCATTATACGAGAACCCTTGTAAATTTTAGACTGCATCCGGGCGGTGATGCAACGGAACTAGCTTAATTACCCGCATGTGTTCCTCATGCGAGAACCCTTGCAAGTTTTGAACTACATCCAGGCGGCAATGTAGCGGCCCTTTCAAATTTTTCATTGCATTCGAGCGATACAACGCATCGCAAGTAGGGAACACACCAACGAAATCTGTATGTCTACTTAAATCAATGTTGAAAAGATCCGACTATCATGAGGCAACTTCCTAAATAGTATTTTTTTTTAAAAAAAATATTATTTAGGAAGTTGTCTCCGACTGTTTTACGCCGGATGTCAGCTACCTAACACAACCCTCCTCATTTACCCGAGCTTGAGACCAACCATGGCTGAGTTTTTCTTTCACCAGAGGATAGAAAATGACATAGGTGATGATGTTGAAGTCTAGCTAGTCTCCCCATTCTTTCATAGGATACGGAAAGTAGGCACCAGCATGCCATGAATCCTCGAGATTCCTTTAGGGTTCGTTTGGTTGCAGGGTTGGGCAGGGTTGGGTTGGCCCAACCCGGGTTAGCCCTCCAACCAAACAGCTCAATCCTCCTCACAGTTTACTATTCACAGGGGTACCCCTGTCCAACCCAACCCTGCCCAACCCTGCAACCAAACGAACCCTTAGTGAGCTTCTAAGATGAGAATGGCAATGTCCATAATCAACAACAGGTCGTTTCCCACAGTTATCTTTTGAAAAAAGGCATAGCATCAAGCGGTTGAGCAAGGTCAACCAATTGGCATCCTTCTTTTGCCCTAGATTAGGCCCAAAGACCAACCAGAGGCCTTCATTATGTTTTGATTACTTATTATTCATTACTGACACCAACAAGTCAAACTTACATTTCTTTGCGGATCATTACACAGAATTCCATGGAACTTTGTATGTTATGGCAATTCAAATTGACTTCTTATTATGTAAAGAGGCTTGGATTGCATTTGGATTCTGCAACGCGAGCTAGAATCCATCCTCTTTGCGAGGCACAAGGAACAAATTCCCAATTTTACAAGGGGACAAGAGAAGAGGACATTCCATTCCATTCCTTTCATTTTTGTAGATTACAAAACGGGTACACGGAATACTTCAGCTTAAATTAGCATTCTAAGAAACAAGTGGATGAGTGCACACCGCTGCTAAGCCCCCATATTAGTACTCTTCTTACGGAAGAATGCAACGGCAATTATGGGCTGATGCCCCTCGAGTAAGAAAACCGCTATGAAACACCATTCACAATCTTCTGTGATTTCCTTCTGAAACTTGATATGCTACATTGGGGGCAAACATAATCTAAACCATCCGTCTTTGCGTAGTCCTGCCGCCAAAGCCGCACTTGTTACAACTATTATAACACTGGGAGCATACTAGAACCAGTAAAATGTATAAAAGAATGCGGTACCTTGAAGGCACCAAGACCCTGTCGCCTGTCGCATCCAAAATGTGCCCATTCACCACAGAGACCACAATTGACCCAGTCACCTGGTGCGCTACTGTTGAATATAGAGGTGTTAGGAAAAAGAAGATGATGCAAAGATGTTGACTCAGTATGCTTAAAGAGTAGGGAGGTGACTGGATATCCAGACCTGTGGCACAGTAAGCAGCATTCCCCATCGACATCATCGTGTGCTAGTTCATACTCCAAGAGATATGTTTCATAATGCCTCTTCAAAGTGTTTCCAACTCCCTTGAGGTAAAATAGAAGAGAAATCAGAAATACTGAAGTCATAATGCAATAGAATCCAATATGTGATGAATCAAACAAGATGATTGTAAGGCGCATCTGGCGCATAGGATATGTAAATATCATTACAATAGGGTTTTTCATCCAAGCATCATTTAGAGTAGTCTCCTGGTTACACTCAGAAAACCATCAACCTCGAGATCTTCAAAGAATCAAGTATTAGATTTCCTTGCCAATCCAAAAGAGAGATATCATTCACCAATGTGACTAACTTTTTCCTAGTACGGAGCAGGGAAAATCATAAAAAAAATATGGTACCAAGAAAAACCAACATCCTAAACCGTTTCCAAACAAACTCTATTTGCTGAAACCATAACCCTTTGGAATAATGATATATGAGGTTTATCTCTTGTTCATGTTCCGTTGGTCTGATGGAAGAGGACATGATAAATACTAGGCATAGCATAATTGATGATGCAATCATGACGTGAGCACATCATGATGTAAATATTTTTTTTCTAGCTAGCTGTTGATCATAGTATTAACACTAACAAATAATGATGAAACTAAGTTGTGATGCAAGGATTCAACGAAATTCTAACAGATAACAATCAGAAATTGGAGAAACTTCTCACCGTCATTCTGTTTGTAAGAGTGTGATTTTTCATCTTGGAGAAGACTTGCCCTTTCCAGTTGATGCCATTCCCGACGTGGAAACCACCCCTAGAAACTACCTGAAAAGAAGTGCATGTTGAAGAGTATAATAAACTGAAATTCAGAATATATGACAATACTTAAAAGACGTAAAAGCAAAAACCGACCTCTCTGTACAAGTTATACAGGTCTAAACGCTTTGCATTTAGTATGGCATCTGGAAACTCAGATAACTCGCCTGAAGGGACAAGACGACTATGTCCACGGAGGATTAAAAACTGCATCACATCCCTCAAAAATTCTTCCTACAAAAAAGGGTAATAAGATAAAAAATTAGAAAGTATAAATTCAATTACAACAAACTAGCATTCCCTGGTGCCATGAAATAGAAAGAATTTTGGGTCCTAGATGTCAAAATACAATAGCACGCATGTAACCTGAAAAACCTAGAAGTGACAAAAGGCCCCTTCAATAAATTTGCAGTCAACAATCAAAGCAAAATTACACACTTCTCTTTTAAAGGAACTAGAACCAAAATGAGGGATTTTTACATGTGCCCCTCCGGATTTTCCAATAACATTTATGTCCCTGCCTTTTTTGCAACTACAGTCATGCCCACATATTGCAAATTCACCTTTCTGCCCTTCCATTGTTATACATGTGGCCCTATATTATTACACTAATAGAAGGGCACAATTGTGAATTTCATAATACATTGGGCCATAGGTGTAATTGGGTTTTATTGGAAAAACTCGAAATGGCACAAATATAAAAATCCTAAAAAAGAAAGGAAATAGCATATGCCAAACCCTATATAAAGCAAGCCTTCATCGATTTTAACAGTCCTCCAGAGGACTTCTATCAAACATTGTTATTAATTGTGTCTCTTTCTTTTCATCATTTAATCTCATATTTCCTACTTGGACGACCATCCCTTCTCTTATACAAGCAGGGAGTAGATCCCTCGTAATAACGAGATCTTCAATTTTCCCAAGCATGGTATCAGGATAACGATCCTTGACCAGTGGTCGAATACCCTACCAAAATAAGCCCTCTCCCATAACCAAAATCCTAACACCATGTCCTTCCTCTGTTGTCGTATTCATCCTGGCCAGCATCCCAAGGCCGATGCCACCGAAGAGAGCATTGTCACCGGCCTCATCGTTCCTCCAAGGCCACTACCACCTAGCAGTAGCCTAGGCGTCACTTACCACCTACAGTCAAAGTTCTCAAGTCTGATATTTGCTCAGATTCGATACACTAAAAACCGATTCAGATTCGATTTAAAATAAATGCACCGAACTTAAAAATTGGTTTAGACTCATTTACATAAACGAGTCGAACCTGAAAAATAGTAGGTTTGCTCCGGTTCCATTCGTTAAAAGTTCAATATAAATGCATATACGCATAAATTTACAAATCCTACTATGTTCATGTTATCTCATGTTAAGGGAACCTTATCCTAAGATAACATATCTCATGATAAATTGCCTCATCGTGGTTACAACATCCATTATATCTGTCTATAGTACACGCACATGCATTCACTCATCCTGAGACAGATTGATGGTTGGAGGTATTGAACATGCAAGTTCCTACAACTCAACCACATATTCTCTTTTTTTCTATATATATCCCTTACTATTTCATTTCTTTCACTCCCTCTTGTCAAAAAAATTTGAAGTTCGATATTCGCTTAGGTTTGATTCGACTAAAATTAAGTTCTATTTGAATTCAGTTCGCAAATAAATGGATAGTTCCAAAACACGTGTTTTGGATCTGTTATATAAATGAACCGAACCCGAAAATGATAGGTTCGCCGACGATCGATCCATTTATACCCCTACTGCTCAAGCATTGTCCACGCATGCTAAAGCCCAAGCGCAACAATGCCACGCATGCGACGCCTCAAGCATGCGCTACGCACACTAGCACACAAGTAATGAGGGTGGAGAAAAAAATCTAAAAATATTTTGCAGTACTCTCCTAGAAAGTTGGTGTAGCTCCGATCGAGGATAAGATGCGAGAAAACCGCTTAAGATGGTTTGGTCATTTGCAAAGAAGGTCAACTGATGCACCGGTTAGGAGATGCGAGTGTTGGGATGTTGAGCCGGCTAAGAGAGGGCGAGGACGGCCCAAGAAGTGTTGGAAAGAGACTATACGAAGGGATCTTAGCTTTTTGGATATAAGTCCGGGATTGACCCAAGATAGATCTGAATGGAGGCGAAGAATCCATGTAGCCGACCCTACTTAATTGTGGGAAAAGGCTTTGTTGTTGTTGTTGTACTCTCCTAGAAGATATTTTCTGACACAAGAAGTTCATGTAGGCAGTCACAAATCACCATTTGAGAGATGAAGACCTCTTTCCTCGTAGCACTCGTCCAGCTCAATGGGACAAACTAGCTGTGTTGGTGTGAAGAATGACGTGATTATGAAAGGAAAATAATCGGAGGAAAAAATTCGTATATTTGTTATGGAAGTGTGAAAATGTGCCAGTCAAGTCATGGATTCGATCCACTCTCATTCCCTAGATTTCCTATGAGGTACTACGTCATGGTACCCCCAAATGGATGGGAGAGCCCCTAATCACCTATGAGGTACCACATCGTAGTACTCCCGAAGGGATGTGAGCCCCTATGGGCACGCAATCTCTTTCGTTAGGGATACGTCAAAGACATCACAGCCTCATATATGTATAATCCATGTGATATAGAAAGGATGTTTGCTTTCATAATACTATCCCAGGGTGAGAGGCCTTTGAAACGTTTTATAGGCATACTTTTCTCTATATGTGCCCCTTCCAAATCCAATTTCCAGCACAAGAAAACACGATTAGATATTATACTGCCAGTATCGATCATGGATATGGAGTTGCGAGTTACTCTATATACCGACTATGTAATAGGTCTATAGTTAGCTTATACTGAGTGTATCTCTTTATCCACTACTCAAATCCAGATGTCGCATGTGCCATAGCCCAATTTCAATACAATTCATGTGATTGAAAGCATCAATGCAGTTCCTTTTCAAAGCAAGATGTTGTCACTTCTAGCAATCCTTTTGAGCGTCTACCATGACTATAGATTTCAACAAAATTTCCCTCGTGATTATGTTTCCCCATCCCATTAATATTCCCCATGATTTTCATTTCAAGGAATTACCCTATGTATCACGAATGTCAGTTAAATGTGAAAAATTCCTTGATTAATTTCCCAAAATTCACTCGATATCAACAAATTTTTCGCTCCATTTCACTATATTTTTATGTGTTTCTATGGAGAGAGGCGCTTACATTACTTTTACGAATCCTCTTGCTATAATAAGAAGTTTCATGATTTTCTATGCAACCTCATATATCACCAGTTTGTAGGCAATTATTTGCAATAATCCTAGGATTTTTACACCCATAACTCTGTATATTTTCATTATTACATGCATAACCGTCCATAATTGTAAATTACATGGAGAACCATGAATAATGTTGAACTCTTACATAACATAACCATGTGATAACCTCCATCCATTTTCTTTGTTAATTTAGATGGAGAATGCTTAATTTTTACAATTTGAGCCCTTTGAGTTCATAAAATTTATGAATAGATACCACCATCTTTTCACATCCCTCTCTTCGAATGTGATTGCATGCATTTCTATGGAAGACACATAATTAAAGTAGCAAATACCAATAACAGATCATATGATAAAGATCACATCTATCCGTCCTTCCCAATCTCCTTCCAATCTCAAACCAAATGTCAACTATCTAAAACTAGACCTCGCCATCTTCTAAAGCTCGACCGACCATCACCACCACTCCGTCGCGCCTTCGCTCCATTATCGTCCCTACTGGTTTACATGCCCAGCAGTAGAACGGCCATGGCGGGCATGTCACGGATGCAAAGCATCGTGCAAAGGAGGTTTGTGAGATCAAAGATCTCAAGCAGGGTGAGCTCGAAGAGATCATCGATGATGGAGGAAATTGTTGGGGAGATGGAGAGGGGTCGCATGGAAGTGCAAAGGTAGGACCTTGCAGCAACTATGTGGCAGAGGTGGGATGGTTGATCTCCAGCGATAGGATAAACACTAGAGAGATAGGAGGGAGAGGAAAGTTTGGTGAGTTAGAAAATGGACGGTGGATTTATGTGATTGAATCTTGATTAGATAAATCAAGGTCTTAAATGTCAGTTTCAATCACCATACCGATGACCAAGGCCTCAAACATCGGATTTAGGTTTCATATTGGTACAAGCATCGAAAGAGAAATTCGGTGGAATTTCGATGAAATGACCAGAAATTGGGGGAATTACATGAAAACTCGTTCTTTTCTAAAATTAAGATTTCAAAAAATTCTTTAACTAAATAAATGAGATAGAAAGACATAGATTTTTTGCTAACAGTAAGATATTAACATGATATGGTGCATTAAATTTCCATCCAATCGCTATTAACATGATATGATGCATTAAATTTCCATCCAATCGCTCCAATAGTAAAAAAGTAGTAAACTACTCATAATCAAAATCATATTTGGAATCGAAATTAGAACACATTAGTTTCACCTCTTGAATATGAAGAGAATGGTGGTGACATGTGAAATAATAATAGAAAAAACATAGGTCAATACAGATTACTAGCAAAATGATATCTTATGTAAGAAATTAGAGATGGAAATCATAGCCTAGATGTTGCTTCTAATCAAAATACTTTCAACTTAGAAAATATTTAATTTTAAAAATAAAATAACACACATACAAAAGCAAAGCTTTTTAATGTGTATGTCTAATGTATGCAGTGTATATCTTGTGATCTTAAAATATGTCAGTGTTGTAAAAATCAGCCGACTAACACGATTAAACGGTCCAATAAGTTGACTTGGTGGGGGTAGTTGAGTCGACTAGCCAAAGTCGCTCTATAATCGGACCAGCCTGATTACTCTGCCGGTTAGTCCGTTTACTTGGATGATTACTCAATCGCTTTTTGCATAGACCCCCCTGAAAATCGAATTCCCGATTAATAGATAGAGGAGCTTATTGTTCGACAGTAAGCTCCCATGCCCTGAAAATCCAAATCTGATCCCTCGAAAACCCAAACCCTCGACGCACCCTCCATCTCCGCCTCGGCATCACTGATCTCAAGGCTCCTTCCAGTTGCAGCCAAAGCTCTCCTCGGAGCTTCTGCAACGCCCGATCCTCGCAGCCATTGTTTTTAAAAGGGATATTTACACCCATAACCCTGAGTGATTTCGTAATTACCCCAGGAACCCTCGATAATTACAATTACATGGGGTAACCCCGAATAATCCTTAACTCTTACATGACATGACCATGTGTTATGTTCGTTTGACATGACCGTTATATTTGACGGTTTCTGTTAGAAAACGACAAAAATACCCCTAATTCCCAGTCGTATTTACAAATCATGCCATTTTGTTATAATATGCAGAACTGCAGGTCAACGAGTCTGCATCACCGCGGCAAAGGGAGGGAGCGTATGCGCGGTCGCGGACGGAGCTGGGGTGGAGGCGAGGAAGCCACCTGCGGAAGGCGTGGAAGAGGAACTGCCCACCTCCAATCAGGCTGGCCCCGGTGATTAATCGCCTACCCCACCTGTTCGCTTGTGAGCTCCAGCTCCCCTACCCCCGTCCGCGCGCGCCTCTGTCCAGCAAGGCTTAGGCAGAGCTCCCCCCAGCCGCTTGTGCGCCTCTGCCCCGCAAGCCTCAGGCGGAGCTCTCCCCGGCAGCCCGCACACCTCTCCCCTGCAAGCCTCAGGCGTAAGCTCCAGACTCCCCCCCCCCCTCGCGTGCGCCTCTTCCCCGCCCCCCGCCCGTGTGCGCCTCTTCCCCGTAAGCCTGAGACGAAGCTCCCCCCCCTTAAGCCCTAGCTCGCACAGAACCTTCCACTCCCCCCCCCCCTGCGCTCGCCCGGAAGCTCCAGTCCCCCGCGCTCGCTCAGAAGCCCCCCCCCTCCTGGGCAAGCCCCAGTCTCTCCCGAAACCCTAGGCTCACCTACCCTCGTTGCACGCCGCCTGCTCCAACGCTCCACCATGCAAGCCCCAGGTCGGATCTGCGTGCACCTCCGCCCGCCTGCCCCGTTGCAGTCCGCCGCCTGCTCCATGATCGAACCCACCTCCTCCTCTCCTCTCATTCCTTTATTATTTTTTTATTAATCGCAGCCGTTAGTTAACGGATTGGTTAGATTAACTCAGTCATCTGGTTGAGTTAATGAAATTAACTAACGGAAGGTTATTGATGTAAAACAAAACGGTTACTCAGGGTCTTGGGTGTAATTCGTGATTATCGAGGGTTCTTGGGGTAATTACGAAATTACTCAGGGTTATGGGTGTAAATATCCCTTTTTAAAAACACGCCTCGAGGCGTTGAGGTGTACGCCTCGAGGCGTTGTCAAGGGAAAATGCCTCGAGGCTATAGTCTCATGCAACCTAAGTGAGGAGTGCGCCTCGAGGCTTATGATGCGTTGCCTCATTTGTGTGCTGATTTTTTTTATTTTTTTTACAATATTTTTTCTTTTCTTTTTGATTGTGGGCTTTTCATCTTTCATAGACAAGTATTTTCAAGTCCTTAAGATCACAATTCACTGAAATGCATTTTTTTAGTTTATTAAAGTATTAAGCTTATTTTTACTGTGTTATGCATGTTCTTTATAAATCAACATGAACAAAAAATTGAGTCTTGAGTCCTTAAAACATGTCTCATCTTTTCTTCTATTCAATCGAGACTAAAATAATACACATCAAAGATGCATGAACAAAGATGGTCATAACATGCAATATTCAAGTATTTTATCCCCCAATCCTTATGGTAAAGTAAAAAGTGATCATTGATTCATTTTGCTTACTCTCTTATCCTTCACAATTGAATGACACACATATCTCACCTAATTTTGAAAACGGTGTGTTACATCTAGTCCCTTTAGTTAAATTTTATTCAAAACTTTAATTTTTGAGGAGAATTACCCATTATTGTGCTTGCATATCCATATTTACTAGACTCCTTACAGATTTAGAGTCCAAAAAAGAGAGTTATATAATAACTTGGATGTTTAAACCATGATATTAGCCTTGAAATGTCACAGAGTTATGTATTTAATCATAACTATTTAATTTCTAGAACATGAAACTTGTAATTATGATTAATTATTATGTTTTATGAAAAATTTTCTTTTACAAGTGAGGCTTACGCCTCGATATGCCTTACACTTTTTAAAACCTTGCTCGTAGCCAAAGTTAGGTTTTTTTGCTTTTTTAAACTTTTAGATTTGATTAGGACATTGTTTGTTGGCATTTGATTTTATGAATGATTAGGACCATGGTTTTTAAAAACGCGCCTCGAGGCGTTGAGGCACATGCCTCAAGGCGTTTTTTCCCAAAAAAATGCCTCGAGGCGCACGCCTCAAGCAGCCTCAGTGAGGTGTGCGCCTCAAACATCAAGAGGCGTGTCTCGAGGCACTGAGGCGTAAGGCGCAAGTGAGGTGTTGCCTCTTGAATCGGAATGTCATGTGTCATGCACGTGACATTTAATTTTTCTTTTTAGACCGTTCACATGATCCTTAGGTTTTTGCGCCTCCGAGTTTCGTCGCTTCTTGGACCTTCGTTTGGTGCTGCATCGCATGCTCCATCGCTCGGAGCTCCATCGTCTCCTGGCCCTGTTCCATTGTTCGGAGCTTCATCGTGTGATGGCCTTGCTTCATCGCTCGGTGCTCCATCGCCTTTTCAAGAGGAACACATCACTCGGCGCAATCCCCATGTTCCATCGCTTTTGATGTCTCCTGCATCTTTAAATTTTAAATTATTTGTGCTATTTTATAGATCTTGATTGAACCCAGTTTATATGACAAAATTTCGATAGACGTCAAATAGAAAAGAAGAAAAGAAATAGTTCACACATAATTTTGTCCTAATACCCAATGTTTGCATGCATCGCCGACTGAGCTACATTGAATTCTAATCCATCTGATAGTCATATACAGTTTTGTCCAAAATATTTGTAGTATCATCCATTTATAATAATTTCTGAATACTTGGGACAGGACCCCTGGAATCCTGCTACATGTAAATCTTATATTTCCATGTGTTGTGCATTTTTGCTTACCTATGCATGCTTGATTGCACATCTTTTTTTATTTAAAAGAAACTGCCCCTTTCTATTACTTCTCTTTAATGTAGTATGATATAAGTATCTTATGATTCCGTATGTTACATTTGACATATTAATGTTAACCAGGTGGATGCCTTAAGATCCTATGAATTTTAGATTAGATGAAACAAAATAAAAAGAAAGTACCTTACTAAAATAAAAAGAAAGTATAATAATTGCTATTGCATTAAAAAAATCAATCATGAAAAAAGAACATGAAATATCTTTAGTTACATACTTACATTTTTATTGAGAAATTTATTGAAAACTAATTAGTAGAAAATGAACACAATACAATGACACGGTCTTTTATGAAATATGTGTAGTTAACGTTGTTCATGCAAGTAATTTCTTTCGAAACCAACCAATTATGATTATGATTCATGAATTATGATTTATGATTAACATTTCAGAAATGACACCAAAAGCTAGGAGAGACGGAAGGAGCTTTTGGAAGGAAAAATCCGATCTTGCATGTAAATATGGCATAGAGGTTGAGCTAGAAGGTGACAAAATTGCGAGGATGCAAGTATTTGAAGTGCACATTTTGTGCGCAGACTATCACAGGTGGCGTTGCTAGATTTAAAGAGCATCTGGTCAAGAGCCACAAGAATGTTAGAAGTTGTCCAAATGTATCGATTGAAGTCGAGAATGAGATCAAGGATTTCTTATCCAAGAAGGAACTAACAAGAAGGAGATTATATGAAGAGATGGAAGAAGTTCGTCGAGTGGGAGCATATACAATTCATGGATCATGTGGATTTGATGAGCATGTGCCCACGGGATCTAGTGGTGCACTACAAGTTAGAGATCCTATGGATCTTTTTGTGAGTGGAGGTGCATGCGAAGGTGGAAGTGGCAAACCAGGGATTGGGTCTAGGAGTGCCCAAGGTCCTTCCAAACAAGTAACTTTGAATGCTTCGTGGAAAAAAAATAAAGGAGGGTTTGCAAAAGCGTTGGGAGATTCTTTATTGAAAATACATTACCTTTTAGTGTGGCCAATATCCCTTCATATTGGACAATCTTTCAAGAAGTCGGAAGCTTTGGGAGGGGATTTAAACCCCCAAGCATGCATGAGTTACGCACTTGGATATTGAAGGAAGAAGTGGAGACTGTAAAGGCGATGATGGATGATGTCAAGGCATCTTGATCAGATATAGGATGCAGTATTATGTCTGATGGTAGGACGGATACCATAGGACGTACATTGATCAATTTTTTGGTGCACAACCCAAGGGGAACTTGATTCCTAAAATCTATTGATGCATCCGAACAAGTAAAAAATATGGAATTTCTTTTCAAGTTGTTAGATGAGGTTGTTGAGGAAGTTGGTGAAAAAATGTAGTACAAGTAATCACTGACAATGCAGCAACATATAAAGCAGCAGGGGAGATGTTGATGAAGAAGCGGGAACACTTGTATTGGACTCCATGTGCAACTCACTGTGTAGATCTTATGTTGGAGGACATCTTGAAATTGCCTTTGGATGATTATGTATTTAAGAAGGCAAAGCAAATCATCAATTTCATCTGCAACCATGCATGGGTGTTGGCTATGGTGAGGAATCGTGTAGGCGTAGATTTAGTACGACCCGTCGTCACTCGTTTTGCTACGGCTTTCCTCACCTTGCAGAGATTATTCATCGTAAAGGATCATCTTGAGTCATTTTTCACCTCAAAACAGTGGAAATGTAGCTCTTACTCATCCAAGGATAATGGAAAGAGTGTCTAAAATATTATTTTAAAGAGCAAATCTTCTTGGCCCGGTGTTGCTTATGTGATCCGAACGACGAAGCCATTGGTGATGGTGTTGAGAATGGTCGATTCTGAAAAATATCCTTCAATAGGATTCATTTATGAAGCCATGGATAGGGCAAAGGAGGAAATCACTCAAAATTTACGCAATAATGAAGAAAAATACAAGCAACTTTGAGACATTATTGATAAGAGATGAGATAAACAACTTCATACACATTTGCATGATGTTGTTTACTTCATTAATCCACAATGTCAGTATGACAATGTCAGTATGAACCATTTGCATGCATGTTGATGATTATGAGGTCAAAGTTGGATGGTACTCTTGCCTACAAAGGATGATTCTAGAAAGGGAAGAGAGAAAATTGACTTGCAGTCTGATGTATTTGTCAACACAAAAGGCTTGTTGAGCTTCAAAAAAAACACAAAAAGCTTGTTTGGTTGGGCAAATGCTATTGACACCAGGAAGAAGAGAAGTCCCGGTATGAAATCAATTTTAACTTAGGCATTCAATTAGCTTTAATTATGTTTCTCTTTTCTAGATATGTTATGTCATCGTTTATCAACAAATTACAGCGGATTGGTGGCGGGCATTTGTACCTGAGACACCTGAGTTGATGAGGTTTGCCATAGGATTTTGAGTTTAACTTGCAGTGCATCGGGATGTGAACGAAATTGGAGTCCATTCAATCAGGTGAGAATTTAATTTTTAAGCTGGTAGAGATCGACGAACAACCATAGTTCTAGCACATTATATTTATAATGTAATGAACTTTTAATGTGCATGTGCATACTAAAAGAAGAAACGAATTGAAGCAAGAGAAGCTCAATGACTTGGTTTTTTGTATGTTTAATTTGAGATTGAAGCAAAGGGAAGTAAGAAAGAAGACATTAGAGGAACCCCTCTGTTTGGAAGATATGGACTCAGATGATGAATGGATATCTGAGTTCCACCTAGGCACGAGTGAAGTTGAGGCTTTTCACGAGCTCGATGCAAATCTTGCTCCTGAGGATGAAATAGTGGATATTGAGGAACAAGGTGGAGAACGAAGAAGAAGCGTAAGGATAAGGTAGGACTAAGATATATATTATTGTTAAGATTATATCAAAATTTATAATACTTGAAATCTATGAAACCTTGGTTTTTTGTAGGGAAAAGTATTGATATTGAAGAAGATGACATCCAGACTAATGAGGAACTCATTGATGACGATGATGATGAGGCACACATCAACTATATGGATGATTCATTAGAGGTTCCGATTAGTAGCTGTGAAAGTGGCGATGAAATCGATGTTTAGAGATGCAATGATTGTTTATGTTTAGAACTTGCTTTGTTAGCATTTTCATGTATTTTGCTGGTCAATATGCATGTTTTGAACTTTTATCGTTATTGTTGTTGGGGATTTTCAACTTGCATGTGTTTAGGTGCGGACTTGGTGTTTGAAACATGGAATTAGCCTTACAATGTCATTGAGTTAGTTTTTTATCACAACTATTTAATATTTTAGGACTTGTAAAATATAATTATGATTAATTAGCATGTTTTATGAAAATTTTTCTTTACGGAGTGAGGTTTACGCCTCGATATGCCTTGAGGCAATTCTGGAAAAATACCTCGATACGCCTCGAGTTTTTAAAAACCTTGATTAGGGCATTTAGATTTCCAGATGATGGGTTTTATAACAATGTGGATTGTTCATTATATGCATAGGTTATATTCAAATTTGATTTCTGGAGCAATGTGAATTCCATTTAAATGATCACGTATAATAAATGACAATAAAATAGGTTATGCATATGATCAGAGCAAAACCTCAAATTTTGGATTTCGATTTCGTCTCACCATTTGTCCAAATAGAGAAATTTCGAAGAATTTTGGTGAAATAGTCAAAAATAATGGAAATGACTCTAAATTTGATTTTTTTCGAAAAAACTGATGTTTTTAATATTCCCACCTTCTCCACTACAAGTAGGGTCGGCTACATGGATTCTTGCTCAAATCCATGTTGAAAGATTTGACTATTTTTTACGCAGGTTGTCGACTACCTAACGCAACCCCCACAAGGGGGATTTGAACCCCAGTCTTTTGGGTGGTAGGCACAATGCGATGTCACCAGACCATTTAAGTGGGCTTGTTTGTAAAATAGAATTGTAAATATAAGTTTCGAAGTAATAGTGTTGTCATAATCATCACATATGTTGATATGTTGAGCATCGTGTTGCCTAAAATCATCACATATGTTGATAATCACATTGTCAATAAGAATGAGGTGACACATAGAAACTACAAGTCAAAACATATATATCAAAATAAAAAACAAAAAAATAAAGCTCTTCAGTTAAAACTTAAAGTTAACTCTTAAATCTTGAGAAACTAACTAAAGAAACTTCTTCAAACAATGTAGAACATCCTAAATCAACACATCGACGAATAAATAAATGAAAATCCATTAATATATGCAAATTTTGATGAAAGAGAAGGGTAGATTCCTTTATGTTTGTCGTTTCGCCGAAATGACATGCAATTTCGATGAAATTTTGTGGACATTTCGATGATATTTTATTGAAATCCTAGAAAAGAAATAATGTAGCATTTAGATTTTGGTGACCTAGAGAAATAGAAATTTGGGAGAAATTTGATGGAATTTCGTTGAAATTTGATGACATGTCGGTGACTGGTTGAAACGTCATTTCGACCGATTTCGATTGAAATTCAGTAGAAATTTCAATCATTTCATTCAAGTTTTCTTCTATCGACACCCTTTCATCCTGAAAATTCGATCATTTTGTTCAAGATTTGGTCACATTTTTAGATCGAAATTCTATCGATTTTCTGCAAATTTGACGCCATGAGATAAGCTCAAAGGCCAATTTTTAGTGGGTAAAGTACGACAAGGTTAAGAGCATAAAATGAAAATAATATCCGAGGTTCTCCATGTAATTCGTTATTGTGAAAGGTTATGTGCGTAATAATAAACGTATACATGGTTATGGGTGTAAAAATCCCTATATGGGTTGGGAGATGGAGAGAGAGGAGAAAGAGGGCAGATTTTCGTTGGCGAGTTTGAGAGGGAAAGAGGGAATGGAAGCGAAGGTGAGAGAAGGCTCTGAGGTTCTCAATGGGGAGCGAAAGGAGGGTCACCGATAACTTTGTGAGGTATAATGTTGGGTGGCGTTTGGTCAACTACCAGAAGCCCAGACAACGGTGCTACAGGTGTGAACTCACGGGGCACGAAGCGTCCATCTGCCCACAACCTCCGCGTTGCTTTGGTTACGGATCTTTAGATCATCGTAAAGCAACATGTCCTGCTCAATCGGTGATCGAAACTCCAACATCGGAAACTCATCCTATTGTGCGCAATGCTCGGATTCATGCTGACATGTTTCTGATGAAAGAAGGTAGATCGTACGCAGAAGTTACAGAAAGAAGAGCTCTTTCCATCGCGTCGAAACCTACAAGGATGCCGATAGGTTTCTCCATAAGGGGGAGTTTAGATGTGGGCATGGCTCTCGAGGCATTATGACATAAGCTCGAAGAGTCCATCAAAGATGTGGTTATGTTGGACGGATGATCCTGTTGTGTGAGGGGTCTCTCCTTCCCAGAGATGGAGAGAATTATGAGTGAGAGGCTCGAGGTCGAACTATCAAGAGTATGCCAGAGACGACCGAGGCTTACAGACAGCGAGGCACCAAACTCTTGCATGCGTGTGTTGCGACTTCAGGGAGTTCCCTTCCTATCGGACAGTGGAGTCTCTTGGCTCTGTGCTAAGGGACTTGGTTGTGCGAAGAAGATCCTGACGGATGGTAGTCTCCCTAGTCAAGAAATCATGGACACTCTTATGGTTGTGGAAGGAGGAAGCCTGGTGCCCCCATAAAAGATCTACGGTTTGGCGGTTGGTTGCGCATCCTTTAGACTAATGGTGAAGATAGTAGCCTCAGCTTGCTCTTCGTCTAAGCCGCATGAAGTTCTCTTCACCGGAGGTCGACATCGTGCCGTCGAAGAACGAGCACGTAGAGAAGCAGGGTTTGAGGTGGAAGTCTCATCATCTATTGCGGAAATCTAGGAGAATCCCATTGAAATGGAGCTGAAGAAGATTCAATGTTTCGAGAACTTACCTTCCTTGAAGACCCATTCTTTCCCTTTTGGGTAGGTACAACGATGACAATCAAATCTCCTTCAATCGCGGGAGGCTCCTTCCTTAGTGATGGAGTGCATGATCTCGTGAACCTGATGCGCAATCCGGAAGAGGTGGATGCCCTTTATTGGTAGGGTTGGATGGAATTGGGTTCATATGAGTTTTTACATGAAGGCTTACAAGTCACTTACTGTAAACCTTGAGCAAGATCCGAGTACTCATGCAGTCATATAGGCTTATTTTGTGATCCTCATTTCCTCTTCGAGTGAAGATGTTCCTTTAGCAGATGGCGAAGAGTAGATTAACCACTCAGGTTCTCAAAGCTGAATAGACACACTAAGATGCCTTATTCCCTCGTTGGGGACTTTGTCAGGAGGACAAATCATCTATTCTTTTCCTCATCTTCTTCCATTGATATCTGGAATCAAGCGGGCTTACCTTAGTTACAACAAGCGAATTCAGTTGAGTCCTGGACTCCGTTATTTTAGCATGCTCAGCCTTTTATCGTTCTCTAGGTGATTTGGCTTTCTTTTAATGGGGTTGTGTTCCGTAACAAGATTTGATACATGGAAAACATATATTTTCATTTTAGGGCCTTGTGTGAGGCCTGGTCCATGTAACTATACACCTTTTTAATTTAAGTATGGGAGCAACTCACCTTGAGCTCACACCATTTTCCGCTTAAAAAATCATGGGACCAATCTTGGATGCATACTTTTTTCTTTAAAAGATACTCTAAAAATTGCAAGTACAAAATGTTGTAGACTATCATAATCGGACATCCCAAGAGTCCATGTTCATTTCTTATAGAAGTACGATATCATCCTGCCACTTGCCGAATAGAACACCAATTGACATCCTAAGATTCACTTGCCGAATAGAACACCAATTCACATCCTAAGATTCAGATGTTCAAAATGACAATCTTCATTACGAAATTAGATTATTCTCTCGGTTGTAGAAATATCAAGAAAGAAGGCGAGTTCCATGAAACTTTCAATTTGTAACATCCGGATCCAATTAAATCCGAAACCAATCCGATTAGGGTTCGTTTAATCCAATAAAGTTATCGGGTTTTCTTAAATAACTAAAATAGATCAATTGATCATGATTCAAAAGTTGTTCGGAAAAATCGATCAAAAATCAATTGTACCGTAATGCGTGCCCGAAAAAGCCGTGACGCAAATTCGGAAATCGTGAAACAAATTGAGACCGTCATAAAATCCAATTCAACGAAACAAGACCAATGGAATCGATTGTTCGTCAATCGAAGATCATTTGACATTTTCAAATCGTAAAATTTAACCCTAAACCGAAACCGTATTTCGAAAAGTTCGGGGATCCAAACTCGATCAAAAGTATCTCAATATTACACTCATATTGATCGTCGTTTAGAGACGATCAAGTCAAGATATTATGCGTCAAAATCCGAGGTTCGAGGCGTATATACGGTCAACTTTAAGTTGGTTAAATAAATAGAGTTTGGATTTAATTATTTTAATTTTTTTAACAGACTGCCATTGTCAAAAAAATATTAAAAAAATATATACATATATAATAAATTTGGGAATTTAAATACTACATAATAACATCATGTATGATATCATTATAAGTGTATCACTATGACATCATTGTGATGATGTCATATATGAGTATAAAAAATGATTTTAAATTGAAGCGGAAGGTTTCTAGAAGAAACCTTCCCATTTCCCTTTTTCCTATAAAGACCAATTCCATTCCCCTTTCTTTCCTATTAGTTCTCTAAAAGCCTAAATAAAAATTCTAATCCTCCAGCAAGTTCCACAGAATATAGTTGCTGGATTTCAAAACTCTGGATCCCAAATTTCTGGATCAGAAATTCTAGAGTTAAATTGGAGCCAAAATCTCTAGCCAATTGCTGGCGCTTCCTTTCTACTGCTCCATGTTAGGAAAAATCTCCATTTTTTTTGAGATTTCAAGTGATGAAATCGCTCCTTCAGCCGTTGCTCTCTGCTCCAAGTTTCTAGCATATGCATGCAATTAGATTTTCATTTTGGAGATCTAATTAGGTCAAATCCTTTCTCTCCACTTTGTTGCCCTGCATGCACCATTTCCAGGCCTCTTTTTACTGTTTTCATGTGTACACAAATCCATTTGACTTAGATATCATATCTATTATCTCCATTAATTGAATTATAGAAATCAAATTTTCAAGCTACTTTTCATGAGTACACAAATCCATTTGACTTAGATATCATATCTATTATCTCCATTAATTGAATTATAGAAATCAAATTTTCAAGCTACTGTTTATTACTTAAAATATATTATTACTGTGAATCTGCTACAGTCAATTTGATTATATTTTTTGTTAAGATATTTATGTTATTTTGTCCTTTTTCCTATATTGTTTAGTTCTATTGTCATGTTTATGTAATTTACCCTTAGAGCTTTTCTCCTATATAAGAGAGCTCTAGGGTTAGAAGGAATATATCTTTTTCTTTTCCTTCCACATGGTATTAGAGCGACGGTCCTAGACCGGAGCATGTGCCCTAGAATCCTATCCCCACCAAAACCCTAGCCCTCAAGGGCTTCATGGGCTTGCCGCCCCCGTGCTTCCGCGGGTTCCTCACTGTTGCCTCGCTCCCGCGGGCCTGCCGCCGCCTAGCCCCTGCGGGCTCACTGCCGCCAGGCATCCAGCTTCTTGCGAGCCTAGCCTTTAGGGCTTCACGCGCTCCTCCCTTCAGCTACACATCACGCCGACGATGCCCTTGTGTAGTGGGCAGTTCGCAGCCCACACGTAGTGGTCCCGTGGATTCTTGGGTACCTAGGGTATAACACAAAGCCCTAAAAACACCCTA
Source organism: Ottelia alismoides (assembly GCA_037367405.1). NCBI lineage: Eukaryota > Viridiplantae > Streptophyta > Magnoliopsida > Alismatales > Hydrocharitaceae > Ottelia > Ottelia alismoides. Next base: position 1,426,408 of record JAZKJV010011236.1, read on the forward strand.
GTTACCCAAAGGACTCTCCAAAAGAATAGAAGATGTTGTGGTATGAGTCTACACCCGCAACTATCTTCCTATATGTCAGTGTAGACGTTGGTATCGCTTGTTGCTAGCCCAGTCTTGAAGATTGTTGTCATCATGTCCGACAACAAAGTTGAAGTCCCATCCCTGTGTGCCTTCAAAAGTCCGGCACCCATTGTCAAAATGGATGGAACCAACTATGAACTATGGGTCATGCAGTTCATGAGTTTGATGCAATGTAATGGTAAGAAGCACATTCTCACGACAGAGGAGCCATGTGACAAGATTGGGACAAATGCCTCATGGGAGGTGGATGATGCATATGCTCGTGAATGTCTATCTGGGACTATATTCACGGAGATAGCTAATGATATACTGAGTCAACCTACTGCAAAGGCTATGTAGGACATTCTTGCCGCGACATACTCTCCGGCAAAGAATGAGTCGAAGATACTCCAGCTCCAGCATGATATCTTCACAATGAAGCAGAATGGTCGCCCTCTTCACACCCTCTATACTTCTTTGAGGGGTATGTTCGAGAAGTTACATGGTTGCATACCCTTGACTGCTACACCAGAGCAGCTCAAGGTATACCGAGACTCCGTGATGACATGAGTATTTCTGGCAGCCCTAGGTCCGGAATATGATGTAGCTCGTGCCCAGATCCTCACGGATGCTACCATACCTCTTATGGAGGAGGCATATCGCAGATTGAGCAGACTATCTATACCCTCTGGGAGCACTTTACAGCAGCAGACTTCTTCAGCTATGGTAGCATCACGTGGTAGAGGCAGCCATACATTATATCGTGGCAGGGGAAGTTCCAACCGCGGTAGAGGAGGGGGTCGTCGACCCCGTCAACCGTGCATCTACTGCCACAGGAAAGGCCACTCTGAGGAAACCTGCTATTCTAAGCATGGGTTTCCTGCGTCAGCCAGAGTTGCAGAGCAAACACAACAGACTGGGAGTCCATCACCTACATCTGATCAGAGGTTTGACGAGCTTGTAGCACGACTGAGGGAGATCATGCCTGGCACGTCTGGATCCACTAGCTCTCCTTCAGGATCCTCAAACGTTGATGCCACAGCATCTGCGTCTACATCAGGTATAGACTATGCTCTTACTAGTTGCTATAGGGCGGACTTATCATAATGGATCATGGATTCCAGCGCATCTCATCATCTCTGTGGTGACAGAGGTCAGTTTAGTGTTTTTCGTCCTACTCAGTCTGGACGATCAGTTGTGATAGTAGATGGAACACATTCCCCCATCACTTGTCAGGGGGAGGTGCAGTTGACTTCTACATTGAGGCTTCTAAATGTTCTCAACACTCCTGAATTTTCTATGAATTTATTATCAATTAGTCAAATCACAATATATTTACATTGTCGTGCCATATTTGATCCATCTACTCTTGTGTTTCAGGACATACTCACGGGCAGAGTGATTGGAACTGATCGTGAGCAAGGGGGCCTTTACAGACTAGTGCAGTCTCCGTATGCCGGCGTCTCTTCTTCTCTCTGCATTGGATCTGTTTCTCCCTATATGTGGCATCTGCGATTTGGTCGTCTTCCTCTGCAAAAGTTGATTCGTGTTCTCCACAGATTTCTCCTCACTCCACTTTTTAGTGCGAGTCCTGTTAGTTTGAGAAGCATCATCGGTCCACTTTCAGAGTCGTCAGGGTCCAAGTAGTCATAATCTGTTTGAGTTGCTCCATATCGATATTTGGGGTCCTAGTTGTGTCTCAGATCATCAGGAACACAGATTTTATCTTGTTGCGATTGATGAGTTTTCTAGATTGTCTTGGGTCTTTCTTTTTAAAAACAAGTCTGATATTGGTCATGTTATTCAGTCTTTTATTAATGAAATAAAGAATATTTTTCTGCAAAAGTCAAGTACATACGTTCTGATAATGCACTAGAATTTTACAGTACCCAGCTCTCTCAATTTCTTAGGTCTCATGGTATTGTGCATCAGACATCATGTGCATATACTTCCCAACAGAATAGGGTGGCTGAAAGCAAACACATCCATCTTTTGGATGTCACCAGAACCTTTTTGATTCAGAGTCGTGCTCCTCTTTCCTATTGGGGAGATGCGGTTCTAACTGCTTGTTGTCTGGTAAATCGTATGCCTTCTTCGGTGTTAGGGGAGAAGATCTCATTCTCGATTGTGTTTCCTGAAACGGATCTTTTCTCGCTTACACCTCATGTGTTCAGTTCGGTTGCGTTTGTTCATCAACACTCTCCTGGTCTTGACAAGCTCTCTCCCAGAGCTGTCAACTGTGTTTTTGTTGGGTATTCCAAAACCCAAAAGGGATATCGTTGTTTTGACCATGTTCGACGAAGATAGTATGTCAGTGCTGATGTCACCTTCTTTGAGTCTATTATGTATTTTTCTCCCACAGGTGACAGGCTCACTCCTTCAGAGGATGAAGAAGAAATCTATATGCCACCTCCTCCGTCATTACCATGTTCTATTCCATCATCGCCGCCACCACCACCTCCACCACCGTCTCCCATTTTCTTTCCACGAGTCTACCAGCGAAGGCCCAATGCTCATGCACCTCCTCCATCATCCAGCACGCCCAAGGTATGTACTAAGTATTTGAGTTCTTCTAATGGCACGGTTGATTTGCATGTACAGACTAAGGTACAGGGTACAGATACTGACTCTACTACTCCTACTGAGGATCTGGATATTTCTATTGCACTTCGGCGGCAGAAACGAGCATGCACTATGCACCCTATTGGTTCTCATGTTTCCTTGGAGCGTCTTTCCAAGGATTTTCAGCACTTTGTTGTGGAGTTGTCTGTTGTAGAGATACCACAGTTGTATCAGGAGGCACTGCAAAGCAGTCAGTGACGTCTGGCTATGGAGGAGAAGATGGCGGCTTTACAGTCACGAGGTACGTGGAGTAGTCCATGCTCCACTAGGTGCGTCTGTTGTTGGGAGCAAGTGGGTATTTACTGTGAAGCATCGGGATGATGGTACGTAGACAGATACAAGGCCAGGCTGGTTGCTCGTGGGTTCACCCAGACCTATGACGTGGATTATCAGGACACCTTCTCTCCTGTAGCGCGTCACTCTACCTTGTGGATTTTTATTGTTGTTGTTGTGGTACGAGATTGGCCACTTTTCCAATTGGATGTCAAGAATGCTTTCTTGTATGGTGATCTGCAGGAAGCATGGCCTCAAATTTCGGTGAAATTCAATCGAATTTCTGTCGAATATCGATATACCGTCGAGATCGAAATCGACCGAAATGGCTGAAATGATCGAAATATGGAGGTCCTAGTACAAAAAATGACCAAAATGATCGAAAAATCAGTCGAAATTCGACCGAAATTCTGTTTCGGTCAGTCGCCGAAATGGTGTCCGAAACCGACATTTAGGGCCTTGGCAAGAAGAGATTTACAGGCAGCAACCACCTGGGTTTGCTGCTGAGGGGGAGTCCAGTATGGTGTGCCATCTTCATAAGGCTAAATATGGTCTTAAGCAGAGTCTGAGGGCTTGGTTCCAGAAGCTCTCAGAATTGATTGAACAGAAGGGGTTTGTCAGATCTACTGCAGATCATACTCTCTTTGTAAAGAGAAGCCAGAAAGGTATTGTAGTCATCTTGGTTTATGTTGATGACATTGTTATCACTGGCAGCAATGAACAGGGCATTCAAGCAGCTAAGGATTTCCTTGTAAAGCAGTTTGTTACTAAGGACCTTGGCACGCTTCGTTACTTCCTTGTCCTGGAGTTTGCACGAAACCAGCAAGGTATGGTTATGACATAAAGGAAGTACGTTACTAATCTTCTATCTGAGACAAGTATGACAGGATGTAGACCAAGTACTACCCCAATGGATCCTAATATGAAGCTCCATGATGACGGATCTGAGGACGTAGACAAGAGACAGTACAGAGAGCTGGTAGGGAAATTATTGCATGTTACTACGACCAGGCCTGATATATCTTCTGTTGTGAGTATAGTGAGTCAGTTCATGGAGCAACCCAACCAGGCGTACATGGATGCAGTATTCATGATCTTGAGATATATGAAATCATCTACAGGTGCAGGTCTTCTGTTTAGAAGAGATACGTCTCTCTCAGTTACAGGGTGTACAGATGCAGATTATGCTGGGCGTCCTAAGGACAGGAAGTCTACTTCAGGCTTCATTGTGTTTGTTGGCAGCTCACTAGTCTCATGGAAGAGTAAGAAATAAATTGTTGTTGCTCGATCTAGTGCAGAATCAGAATATATGGCAATGGCCCAAGGTAGTACGGAAATGATGTGGGTCAAATCTGTCTTGACTGATTTAACAATAGAAGTGCCTCTTCCTATGCATTTCAAATGCGACAATCAGACAACCTTGTTTATAGCTAATAATACAGCATTCCACGGAAGGACAAAACAAAATGAGGTAGACTGTCACTACACTCGAGATTTGATCCAGAAGGGGCTAATTTCAACATCTTATGTAGCGTCAGGAGACCAGATTACAGATATGTTTACTAAAGCTCCGGCTAGAGGTCCTTTTCATCACTGTTGTTCCAAGCTGAGCATGATTATATATGCTCCAGCTTGAGGGGGAGTGTTAAGATATTTATATTATTTTGTCCTTTTTCCTATATTGTTTATTTCTATGGTTCTGTTTATATAATTTACCCTTAGAGTTTTTCTCCTATATAAGAGAGCTCTAGGGTTAGAAGGAATATATCTTTTTCTTTTCCTTCCATATTTTGAATTAAGAAAATTGAAATAAAAAAGATGATTACTATTACTGTTTAATGCTTAAAAAAATGTTGATTAGTTATGAGTTTGGTAGTGATGATCAATGTCACCACCATCAGCTTAATCATCTATATAATACTCAAAATCTATGAAACCTTGTTTTCTTTGTAGGAAAAAGTGTTGATATTGAAGAAGATGACATCCAACCTAATGAGGAACTCACTGATGACGATGATGACAAGGCACACATCAACTATATGGATTATTCATTGGATGATCCAATTAGTAGCACTGAAAGTGGAGATGATATCGATGTTTAGAGATGCAATGATTGTTTATGTTTAGAACTTGCTTTGTTAGCCTTTTTATGTATATTGATGGTCATTGTACTTTTGAACTTTTGTCGTTGTTGTTGTTGGGATTTAGAACTTGTTTGAGTTTAGAAGTAGAACTTTTATCGTGAGAACATGGTGTTTATAACATGGAATTAGCCTTGCAATGTCATGGAGTATGTTTTTGTTATCAAAGCTATTTAATATTCTAGGACTTGTAAAATATAGTTGTGATTAATTAGCATGCTTTATAAAATATTTTCTTTATCGAGTGAGGCTTACGCCTCGAGGCTTACGCCTCGAAGAAATATTGGAAAAACGCCTCGATACGCCTCACGTTTTTTAAACCTTGGTAACACCCATATCCGCATCCATATACGTCTGTTGCATCCCTATGATCAGGATCGAATTGATTGATTACACTATGAGGAAGTCCACCACAGTCTGTTGTGTTCAAATGCACCATGTACTGGTTTTCAAGAACGTGTTATAACAATGACCCCACCTCTCCTTCAACGAGAGCAAATGATAGGTTCCCTGCATGTGCGAGAAAAGTGCCACCGACTACCACATCTGAAGCACCCGATCAATCCCATTTTAATCTCTAATCCAATCTATTGCAAAAATGGTATGCAAAAAACAGCCTCATACTTCCAAACTGAGTCAATCGGAGGCTCAAACCTTTTTCTCCTCCTTACATCATGCCACCTTCCTCCATTCTCCTTCCCAAGTCAACCTTTAGAGATCTTTTGGATGAATCTAGTAGTTCTCAGTATTTCAACATATGGTATAAGATGTGATACAAGTCAAACCTCCTAATTATACCTCTATTTTAGCAAATAAGTAGGCACACCTCAAAGTAGGTTAGCATTCGATAGTACAAGGCTCTTGTGGACAAGCTCGTCTATGCCATTGTGATCAGTGACCAGTTTATGAGTTACCCATGACAGCACATCTTTATGATGTGCATATTTTGAAATATCAGAAGGAAGCATCCGAGAATGATTCTGATTCAAGGAAGGGCTCCTCTTTACATATAGTTGATTACTATAATGCATAAGATCTTAATAATAGACATATCAGGAGATCTATTACAAGGATTCGCACTTTTGTTGGAGACAATCTTGTTATGTGGCATAATAATAAACAGAGTAAGGTTGCTCGTTCAAATGTAAAATCAGTGTCAAGATCATGGGACCCATGAAAGTAGAGTGTGACACCCAAACTACCATTCTCATTGCAAACAATCGTATCTTCCATGAAAGGGCATGCAGGATTAGTTGTCAGTACACTCGGGATTTGATTCAAAGAGACTCCTTCAAACTCCACATGAACCTTCTATTAAGCAGTCTGTAGACATCCTCGCCAAGCTGCTAGCAAGGGAACACCTGATTAATGGATGTCTGAAATAGTATTTATGCTCCAGTTTAAGGGGGTAGTACAGACTTATCTCTCATTCTTTTCTCAATTGTTTGGTCGCAACATGCCTTCTCTTATATAAGAAAGAGAAAGGTCCTGCATAACAATTAAATCTTCTACTCTGTTAGGAGCCTATCATATAGAATTTGGTAATTAAAGATGTTAGAGTTTTTTCGTTACTGGGCTATTTATTGAGTCGTGTAACTCTTTGGTGTCTTTTATGTAATTTCTCTTTTTTGCTCTCTCGGATTTCATGTTTTTTTTTGACGCTTAAGAAAGGGGGAATCACTCTATGGTGTTCGCCCTGGATTTCATGCTATATAAGAAACCTTAAACCCCTTGAAAAAGATAAGTCATTCATTCTCTCATCTTTCTCCACATGCTATCAGAGTAACGGTCCTAGACCGGAGCTTTGACCTAGATCTTGTCGCCACCACCAGATCTCGTCACCACCACCAGCCTCTCGTCGATTCTTCACAAAGGAGTCTTTGTGCGGGCCCCCTCTTCCAGTCTCCAGGGCCCCACGCAAGGGGGCACGGCCATCGAAGGTCTAGAGGTTCTCTAGAACCTCCGCAAGGGGTCTGATCTTCTTCGTCAAGGGCTCGATCTGCATCAACGGAACCCCCAAGGTGCTGCTTCACCTTTGTCTCACGACGGCGGAGCCCTAGACCGTCGCCAAACCTCCGCCAGGGGCCTGATCTGCAACGGCGGAACCCCCAAGGTACTGTTGCACCTTTATCTTGTGACGACAGACCCCTAGATCGCTGTTAAAGTGCCCCCCCACCTCCGACCCTCCGAAAGAGGGCTGGTTAGGAGGTTCTGCTCTAGCGTCAAGGGGATTTGCGCACCTCCAAGCATCAGCAGTGCTGTTGCACCTCCACCAGGGGGCCTAAATCCTCCGCGTAGGGCATCTCCCGCCCACTACATCACCTTTTGGGACTCGCCAGGCCTCTTTGGGACTCCTTGGTTGCATCAAGTTCTTCTTAATTGGAGGCATATTAGCCACAGGTCATTGCTATTAAAGTCCAATAACGGGCTGAAACGGTGATTTAGGTCACACATATGATTGTTTGAATCTCACTTATGCATGTTTGAAATAATATCTTCTTCTAGGTCACTTTTTTTGACCTGTGAGACCACGATGACGTCCACCGAGACCAAGCCCATGTACTCGATTTCTTCTATGATGGTACATGGCACTTCTATCAATTAAAGGACATGGATAACTACGTTCTCTAGTCTCGAACCTTCGAGGTGTTCGTCGACAGACAGGGGACTTCTATCACTCGTCTAATGAAGGTTCTGCAGAACTCTAATCCAAGGGAGATTACTTCTACTACGCATCTAGCTACTTCCTCAGATATTGCAGTCAACTATGCCTCTACAGTACCATCAACATGGATAATTGACTCCGGTGTGTCTACTCATTTAAATGGAGAAGGCAGTTTTCTGACATCTTCTCAACCCTCTTTCAATGTGAAGTCGATTCAGATAGCCAACGATGCTCATTTTCCAGTAACGACCATTGGGTCTATGAAGTTCTCCTCTAAGCTTAAGCTCTCTGGCGTTTACTGTGCATCAGATTTTCCTCTGAACCTCTTATTTGTTCATAAGCTATATGTTGAATTGAAGTGTTGAGTAATTTTTTATGAGTTCCATTGATATTTTCAGGACATTCAGACAATGTAAATTTTTGGTGGGAGCATGAGAAGAGCGGTCTTTACTATCTTGATATCCATGTTGACTCAACCTTTGCAAGTGTTGCCTCTGTGTCAGTTGACATGTTCCTATAGTATTTGCGGTTTGATCACCCATCTGTTAAATCGCTTTCTCAAATGTTTCATGGATTGTCTTCTCTGAAACCGTTTGAGTGTGAAGCATGCCAGTTCGGCAAACACCATCATGTTTCTTTTCCACCTAGGACTGAGCCACATCGAACTTTACCTTTCTCTTTAATCCATTGTGATATCTAGGGACCTTGCCTTGTTTGTACTATTGCCGGCCATAAATACTTTGTTGTTTTTGTAGATGATTACAGCAAATCTTCTTGGTTCTATTTGATTAAGGAGATGTCCAAAATTAATAACATTGTCAAGTCTTTCTTTTAGCTTATTAAAATATCTTTCTCTACATGTATTCAAACTATCAGAACTAACAATGCTCTTGAGTTCACGCAACAGGACTTAGTATCCTTCTTAGCCACTCATGGGATCCTTCACTAGACCTCTTGTCCGTATACATGATAGCAGAATGGGGTAGCAGAAAGAAAGCTTCGCCACCTTCTAGACATTACTCGTACGTTACTTACTTACATGAAGGTTCCCAAAATCCACTGGGGGGGATGTTATTCTCACCGCCACCAACCTCATCAATAGGGTTCCGTCTTCAATCCTCTCCTTGGTCACTCTCGTTCTACCTTGACGATGAACCTTTTCCACTTTCATTGAGGATTTTTGGTTGCATTACCTCCGTACACAATTTTCAGACTATAGATAAATTGTCTCACCATGCTATCAAGTGTGTTTTCCTCGGATATTCTCATACCCAAAAGGGGTACAAATGCTACGACCATACATGTCATCATTACTACATTTTTACTCATGTTGTCAGTGACATACCCTTGGAGCTCCCGCCACAACAGAAAGAAGCACGCTAGTCATTGTGAACCCATGTTGTTACATGTTCCTTATTTGCATGATGATGTGACATCTTCCAATGTCCCCACCATTGCAGCTCCAAATGCTCCACCAGAACTCCATATATCTCTGTGACGGACAAAAAGGTAATGTACTATACATCTTATGTCACATTTTACTTCCACTGACAGTATATTCAGGTGTAACAGGCAATTTATGGCTATTACTATTCCACGTAATCATTGCAGTGCATTGCAGATCATGGTCGGAAAAAGGCCATGGATGAGGAGATGGATGTTCTTGCATCCAGGGGCATATAAGAGTTTGTGTTGTGTCCTACAGGTGTCAAACATGTTACCTGTCGTTGGGTCTTTACAACCAAACAGTCTCCTGATGGTTCAATTGATAGGTTAAAGGCCAAGCTTGTGGCAAACAAATTTACTCAAACTTATGGAGGAGATTACTGTGAGATCTCCTATGGCTAGGACGGGTTCAATTCACACTATTCTCTCAGTTACAACTAACAAAAATTGACCAATCTTTCAGCTTGATGTGAAAAATACATTTCTATATGGTAACCTTGAAGAAGAGGCTTATATGATGCAGCCATCGAGTTACTCCGTCGAGGGGAACATACGTGTCGACTTCGTAAGACCATTCATGGCCTAAAGCAGAGTCCATGAGCTTGGTTTGACAGGCTTACCACTAAAATCAGCCCTCTTGGCTTCCACAGCACAACATCCGATTATTATGTGTTCGTTTGACGATGATCCATTGGCATTGTGATACGTGTTGTCTATGCTGATGATATGGTGATTATTGATGATATGACAGAGGCATTCTAGAGACCAAGGCCTTCCTCTAAAAGGTGTTTCTCACCAAAGACCTTGGTCAACTCCGATACTTCCTTGGTATTGAGGTAATACACACTGTAGAGGGATTACATCTATCGTAGCGTAAATACTGCTTGGATACTCTTACAGAGCCTGGCTTACTTGGATGCAAACCATCTGAAATCCCAGCAAAGGTGCGGAAATATGCTACATCTATTGATCCTGAGTTTGAGGATACTACACGATATAGAAGCATCGTGGGCAAACACATGGCTGTTACTAGGCTTGATATATCGTATGTTGCGAGCAGAGCCAACCACTACATGGAGAGACCTCTTTACAGTCGTTGGCAGGATGTTCTTCTGATCCTTCAATATTTAGGAATCTCCAGGGCAAGGCCTCTTTTACAGGGACAATGGCCACACACACCGCTTATGCAGATGTAGATTATGTCGGTTCACATGAAGACTGATGATCTATTACAGGTTATGTTATGTTTGTTGGTGGCAACCTTGTTACATGGTGAAGCAAGAAGTAGACAGTGGTTTCTAGATCAGGTGCAGAAGCAGCATATAGAGCAATGGCCCATGCTACTTGTGAGATTACCTGGCTTGTCTCCTTTCTACATGAGCTTGGACGTCCTGCTACTACTCATGTACCTTTATATTGTGATAACAAGTCTACTACATGCATTGCCACCAATTCGGTATTTCATGAACGGACTAAGCACATTGAAGTTGACTGTCACTTCATTCAAATGTGATACGAGGAGGAAAGATCATTAAACCTCATATCTCCATAGATCGTCAGTTCGTAGATATATTCACGAAGGCACCACCAAAGGAACGCATCTCGTTGATGATTTCCAATTTGGGCATAATCAATAGATATGCTCCAACTTGATGGGGTGTTAGAGTTATTTTTTTGTTATTGGGTTATTTATTGAGTCGTGTAACCCTTTGGGGTCTTTTATATAATTTCTCTTCTTGGATCTCTAGAGTTTCATGCTATATACAAAAAACCTTATACCCCTTGAATAAGATAAGTCATCCATTCTCTCATCTTTCTCCACAAAAGATAGATGGGCGATTATATCCTCTCATGGATCCACTTAGCAAAAGTGTTTGGTGTTTGAGTTTATTAGCCCAATACCCCCCTCGAATGAGAATTTCCGAGTGAAAATCCTATTCAAAGATCTGTGTGATACTTATTGTTGGTTGAGAAGAATATACAAAAGAACAAACTTTTAGACTGCTCCCATGTGATGAGTTGGATCCCCTGTTGTCACGAATCACATTACACGGGACTATTCTACTTTGTTTACTATTTGCAAGTTTCATTCTTGTGTAGTTAAGCCACTTACAATGGTCTGCCTATACAGTTGAGCTAAAATGTGGCGTTAGAGGATTCTGTTTTTCTATCAATATTTCTATTTTGCTTGTGTTCGGTATATGTATTTGAAAAACACTAAGGCTGATTCTGTAATAATCCACTAATCTCATATGTGGCGATGGTTTGAGTTTCATTGAGAAAAATAATGTCAGTTTATCTTATTATAAAATAGAGTTCATTGGAAGTGTATAAACCGCAGATAATGTTGGGGGAAAAGGCAGATAAAACTGAATAGCTGGGCAGCTTACTTCCGAGCAGACTGGAATAGGAGCACGACCACAATTATGCTTCTTAAGAGGTAACGGATTTAGAGCTATGATCTGCTGAGCATGGAAAGAAGTTGAGGACGTCTTCCTATGAGCCACAGGTGGGGCCGGCATATGCTTCACAGATGGAGCAACGCCCAAGATAGGCTTTGTTTGATTGCCATCAAAAACATCAACCTGAGACATTCCTGAGAAAGGTAGCATCTTGTGCTGGCGAGTATGAGGTACGGGCCTCATAGCAGCAACTCTCAACCTCTGCCTAGCATGTGGTAGTTGCATATTTCTCCCTCCCATGCCATTCAAAGCTTTGGTGTCTTTCGTAATTGAATTCATTTCTAAATCAGGGGCCGAGCGTTTCCTGCTTGGAACAGGAGAAGAAAACCAACTCGGATTGCACCATGGAATATAGTCATGGATCATTTGATTATCTTTTCTACTAGAGAAGAAGAGGAGGCGCTCAGCATCTTCCTTCTCAAATGAGGCAACAGGTGACCCTTGAATACCTGCAATTCCTAGCGCAAGAAAGCTACGATAACTAACTTCTGGTGCCAGTTGCCTCAGCACCTGTCAAAAGAAATGTGTCACGAGAAGCTAGGAAGACAACATTTCCACGAGTCTAATGTACGTTCAGAAATCAAAAAACAGAATAAATTACTTGAGCCAACAAAGAGGTTTGATGATTTGGAATTAGAAATTTACCTGAGAAGCCCACAATGGAACCTTCATGTGAACTTCAAGTGTAGATGCTCCACAAGCTACTGAAGAAGATTTACGTGGTTCAGGAGGGCTTAGTATAATGTCCTCGTCATTCAACACAGCTTGGAGTAGCCGACTGTTTTCCACTAATTCATGTTTTATGTGAGTTTCTAGCAACTGCTTTGACCAAAAGATGAAAAGAAATCAAAAGGTTTAGGAAAAAGATTCGTACTAGAGAAAAAGTAGGCATTTTTTAAAGAAAATGTACCTGATCATCAAAACATGTCTGGGCACTACCAGAGACCAAAAGCGATACATGAGCAGAACTGCAAGTTGTCATATCGCACCGCATAGTCACAACCCCACGAGTCAAACTCCCAGCTTGAAGGTGTGGCGGGGCCGCACTAATAAGATAAGATGGGATTCATTAATATAAGACGACAACATAGCATCCCATTAAATATGTTGAACGAAGAGCTTAAATGAATAAAATCTGTATCCACTTCATGCATTCAGTAAGTGGTGGCCCGTCAATTTTCACTTCCTGTCAGATGGACATAATACTTCATTCTGAATTGATAATGACGCATAATTGGTAAGCGTAGAATTTTATATGTGAAAACAATCAAATTTGACTTCAAGCCTGGCTAAACTAGTCAACCATGTGAAATCTGATGTTATATGTGTCACCATGTTCATGTCTTTGGAACCCTGAACACCATGAATCCACATGCCATATATACTCTACGAAAAAGAATCCAGAGCTTGTGTGGTTACAAGCAACACTATTTGGTTGAATTAATAATGAAAACTGCATAAAATATATTTCTAAAAATAATATTGAACAACTGCCATGGAAGCATGGTATAGGCTTCAAGAACTCAATTATATCAATCTCGAATATAACTTTGGTATAAGATTTACCTAACTCGATTGTGAAGTTTGCTCCCTCGAATCTAATACAAGGGGAAAAAATAAAATAATTGTATAAGTTCATGGCCAACATTTCAACTTAAACATGTCCACTCATCATTTAAAGAAACAAAACTTACTTCAATTTTTAAAAGTGCATTGAGACCCTCCTCCAAAGCATTTAACAAGCCGGAATCCTGTAAGAAGAACAGAGGGGGATTACAAAAAATATATGTTGAGTAGTGTCTGAAAAAGAAAAACAGCCACCAAAGAGCCATCTAACACGTAAACAGTAAACCCACCACATCATGTTATCTTACCAACTTGTCTGGCAATCCACAGACAAGGAATCTCATGTCAACTTCATCATCATAGATCTTTATAGCAGGAAGTGCTTCAGATGAGCCTTCTTCATCATCTTCAGGATTTCTATCCAGTACAGGAATGATGATCTTCGGAGCTTCCCCAAGTAAATATGGACCCTGTTTGCTACTAATTTTGTGACCACTAGAGGAAGCATTGTTACTTTGTACATACAACATAAATGATGCCTGAGCCAGCTGAAAGGCATCCCATATATGGCTACACGAGCTGTAATCAAAAGGCAAAACCATGATAAGAGAATGGAAGTCAGCTCTTTTCTGATTTTATAAATTTAAAAAAATAATAATAATGTGCACCTCTGTATAACTGAGAGTAGTGCTTGACGAAACTGAGAGCCTGAATAGATAGAAAATCTTTGCTTCCAATATATCACATATGGAATGCCCTAAACAAAAAGGAAATTGTTTATAATACGCAAATGAGGATTATTTGCTCCAATTTTTCATAATATATAGACTGTGCAAGCTAGAGAATATATTCCTAATCCAATGAAATCATAAAATTGCAATGCTTAAACACAAAATTGCAGTACAGAAAAATACATCAGACAGAACTGATTCTAGTCCACATTCAAGTGTAACTGAGATCTCAAGGACAAAATTGCAATACAAGAAAATACATTAGCTGAGCATTCTTGGCAATATTAAAGTAATGGCATTTTACCTTTGCACAAAGAGCTTCGGCAGCTTTCTCGCCATTTGGGGCATCCAGATACACCTAAGATAAATTCCCATGAGTCAGAAACACAATAACATGAAGAAATATGAAAATATCATGACGTAGATATTATAAAACCTCCAAACTCAACTACGCATCACAGGTGATCATCCCGTATCATCCATATTCTTCGACAATTTCAACTCGGTATCCAGTAATCTATACCAATTTCAACTACGCGTCATGGTTATTACCAAGTGGGAGCAATCTATACCCAGAAATTTGATGAATGCCTTGAAACACTTTTAAGTTATTGATTAAAAAAACACTTTTCAAGTTATAACCACATCAACATCATTCTTCTCCAAACATGTATCTCTGAACTTCCTGGTAAGTTGTCATTGAGCTTGCATTCCATATACCCCATTAGTGCTGCTTAGTCAAAACCCATTGCACTCCAAAGCTTCACCTTAGTGATGCATCAACCAACCCTTCTATTTCATTATAATCCAATTATTTACTGCACATCGAGTGTCATAGAAATAGTTATCTAAATATGACCCCCATCTAATGCCCACACGGCCACACAAGGGTTGCCCAAAGGTCATTCGGTAGGTATAGTCACAGATTGTGTTTTCCTTCTTAGCTCCAATTCCGCATAAACAACAGCTTTGTAGACATAGACGCTCCGAGAAAAGTGTATACTATTGTAGTTCTCTAATTAATGCAACATCAAATAAGTTCCACCATGAAGACCTCCCTAAAAGAGCATAACTAAAGGGAAAGTTGACATTGGTATAGAAGCAAAACTGACTATCAATACTACAGCATGACTGGCTATCAAGAATATCTCTAACTTAAAGGGCATTTAACGTGATATGAAAAATGTTGGATTTAGACCAATACAGGTCAGAATTCAGACAGCACTAATATTTTGATCATGTAACAGGTGCGTTCTACCCAGGTTATCCAATTCCACGAGATCAGCATAGTTGGTATTTCCTAACACTGATTTCACGACTCAAACAGAAGATCGATAAAACTGAGCTAGCTTACTGACAATAACCGAAATGAAGTAAATAAAACTGAGCTAGCTTGCTGACAATAACCGAAATGAAGTAAAGGCAATGCCTTACAATGGTCGGCAATGGCAACCCAATAAGTGTGCACAAACTCTCTGGCTCCAACAAGTCCATGCCGCCCCAAAGAATAGAGCCCACTTCCTCCTTGCCCTCCATCACCTCCCCCTGCAAGTACAAAACACTCGGATTCACCGCCCTCTGGACCTCCCTGAACTTATCAGTCGATGGATTCTCAAGTGTGTGCACCTGCAACAGCACACAACACCAACTAACCAACTACAATATATATTCACGAAAACGAAATAAAAAACCATATTCGCGATAGCCTTGGAAAAAAAACAAAATCAAGTAGAAAAATAGCAAGAAAAAAGAGAGAACCTCCAGACGCCCAGACGAAGCCACATCAGGGAAAGGATACACCTTTCGTCCCTTCCCATCTCCCCTGGGCTTTCCCCCACCCCACCCGCAAACAACAGCGAGAAGCGAGCAGCTCTTCGTGAGGCCGTGGGAAGGCAACATCTCTACATGTTCATCACAGCTCAGCAGCCAAGAACCACGCGATTCCCGCTCCAATTCGCACGACCCACCTCCGAATCCACCAAAATCTCGAGGTACCCACAAAAGATTCGACCTCAATCCTCCGACAGAAACCCCTAATCACGCCGACACCGCGAATCCGCGGAGCCACACAAGGGGAGAAGGATGAGGAAAGTGCGCAACCCAAAGAAACCCTAATGCCCAATGGCCTCCTCGCACTTAAAAATCCCACAAAAAGAAGAGGAAAAACACCAGTGGAATTTATATATAAATAATAGTAGTAATAATCACAAACAGGGAAGCAGGACAAGGAAAGGGGCGCATCTCAGCATCTATTGTTCCCCAAAGAAAAACGAAGAAAAAATAAATATCAAAAGAACCCAAGAAGACTAATCAAATCCAAAGAAGAGAACAAATCAAAGGGACGACCACCCCCAACTCGGAAACGGAAAGACCCGTAAACAATTAATTATGTCCGCAGTTGCTGCTGCTATGCTGCTGCTTTACTGTCCTCTCTGTACGAGATGAGGGAAGTGGGTCAGAGGAAACGAGGAAAGGTGCGATCTTTGGTGGAGTTCCCGCACATTCTCGATGTGGGTTCTTTCCTCTTTTTCATGATTATCGCAACTTGGATTCGATTTCCTCCCTCTTTGTTTTTTCCCCTCTCGGTTTCTCTCCGGCTTTCGGTTTCTTGCTTTCCAGATTCGAATGGGGATAAGAAATCCAGCCGTTGTTTCGGAGGATTGGAGGAATCATCGTCATGGCTTTTGGGTTTGATCCGACGTGGGACATTTGGTGGGGGATTTGGATTGGTATTTGGGAGTGTTCCCGAGGATCTCCTCTTTCTCTGTGGGGGGATGTATGTGTTCTTGTTTTTTGTTATTTTCGTTCCAAGCTGAGGTTAAAATCCGTCATTAAATATTAATTATTTAATAGAGGTGATTAGTCGTTTCTTGGATTCTCCTGCGCGGTTAAAGCCCGCGGTGTGGTGGACCTGCGGAGCAGGTAGAAATATTTTATCCGAATTCGCTGATAAACATCGACGAAAATATAACTCCCATACATATAAGAGATCCAAAAAAACAGACATAGTTAGAAACTTACAATACAGTTTTTGAATAGTGTTCTGTCCGTCGGTATCCCGATTTATATCCATATATGATTTTTTTAAAAGAATTAGGCAGGAGTGGGGTTAAAATTATCTGAAAATGAATCTGACCTTAATTTCTATATCCATCAATACCCGACAAAAAAGTGGGCGTAATATATATATAGAGAGAGAGATATTAATGGGGCTGCCCCTTGTGGGCAGCCAACAATGGCTGCCTCCGCGCCGTTTCGGTGCTTTTTTTATTTTTTTTTGAAAAATATCGTCATATATATTCATCCATATATCCCTCCTATATGTCATTCGAATTTCGTCAGAAACAGAGACTCCTACGGCCTCCATCGAGATGGTGTCGATTTAAAAAATCCTGTTACCGTTAAAAAATGACTGTCTCGATGGAGGCCGTAGGAGCCTCTGTTTCTGACGAAATTCGAATGGCATATAGGAGGGGCATAGGGATGAATATACATGGCGATATTTTTCAAAAAAAAATAAAAAAAGAGTCGAAACGGCGCGGGGGCAGCCATGTTGGCTGCCCGCAAGGGGGCAGCCCCATTAATCTCATATATATATATATATATAAGGGAAAATGTGATTGCCCGGGGAGCTAACTTAGCTTCCCTACTACATTTTTCTCATTTTTTTTATTTTAAACAAATACTCTAGTGGATTTTTATAAATATATCCATATATTATGTCATTTAAATTCTGTGCGAAATAGAGACTCTTATGGCCTCCATCCAGATATGGTCAATTTAAGCTATTCTGCGACCGTTAAAAAATGAATGTATGGATGGAGGTCGTAGGAGTCTCTGTTTCGCAAGAAACTTGAATGACATAATATAGGGATATGGTTATGAATTTTCATGAAAGTATTTTTAAATAAATAAAAAAATTGAGAAAACAGGGTGGGAAGAGCTAGGCTAAGTTAGTTCCTCCTATGGGGCATCCTCATTTAACCCTATATATATATATAAAGGGTTGATCCTATGAGAGCTAAAATATCTGAAAGCATGAGATCAATGATTCTAGACTTTTGGATTCTTTCATCTCTCTCCTCAATGATTGCAGAAGGAGAGAAAAGAGCAGAATCTATTGGTCTAGATTCACAGCTCTCGTGCTCTCACGGATTTTGTTCTCACTGGACCAACCCCCTCCTCTCTGTATGTATGTATGTATGTATGTATGTATGTATGTATGTATGTATGTATGTACGTACGTACGTATGTATGTATGTGTGTGTATGGGAAAAATGGGGTTGCCCCGTGGGGAGTTAACTTGGCTCCACATGCCCCATTTCCTCATGTTTTTTTATTTTTTTTGAAAAATAAATCCGTGGAAATGCATCGCTATATCCATATATTATAGTGTTCGAGTTTCATGAGAAACAGAGACTCCTACGACATCCATTGAGATAGTCATATTTTAATGATCGCATAATTGTTGAAATCGACCATGTCTGGATGGAGGCCATAATAGTCTCTGTTTCGCATGAAATTTGAATGACATAATAGAGAGATACGAAAATGAAAAATCATGGAAACGTTTAAAAAAATAAAAAAAAATATGAGGAAAATGAGGTAGAGGAGCCAAGTTATCTCAATCTAGGGGACAGTCCCAATTTTACCCTATATATGACATTACGTGAGTGTATAGCTCAAACCAACATGAACTATAAAAGTATTTTGATAACGGCTTGGGTTGGAGTAGCCCCATATGAATACTAGTTGTTTGGATTGTTAGGAGGGTTGAAATGATAAATGTGGTGTGGTGTCACATTAATTATGTGTTATATTATTTTTTGTGATTATTATGCCAACTTTTTTATGTGGATTACAGAAGAACATTACATGAGGAATGGGTCCAAAGGACATGGGGGTTCCACATGGGACGGAAAATAGTGTGTGTAGGGATGGAGGGTACTAACAATGGAAGAATGGGAGAGGTAAGGAGTCCTATGCACATGTAAACGTGGGGTATGTTGATTAAGGAAGAAGGGTTAGCTAGTATGTGACCTTTTTGGGGGATTCTTGTACTTGTGACTCAACAACTCTTATGCTCCTAACTTTTATACAATTATATTTGTATCCTTATTTCTTACATAGGCAATACAGTGAATTTTGTAAGATTACATTGACACAAGTGAAGTTTGAAAAAAAAACAATGGAGGTATTACGTAATAGTGGTGTTGGAAGAACTCGAAAGGACGCCAGTGTAATAATTCATGTTTTACTTATGGCTTTCCTTTGATGGGTATTTGATCAATCAACAAGCAAAGTTAATTTAAGAATTCTTGTGATTTATTCGACTGGAAAGAAAGAAAAGTCAGTTGGATCAAATTCAGAACCTAGAATTAGATAGTAAGGGGGTGTGAAGCCGCTAGGGTGAGTGGTAACTATCCCAAGAGCTAATAAAAAATCATCAATGAAAAAGTGGTCATGCTTTGATACGTCTATTTGAACCTACTATGATAGCTGGAAATGAGTCTTCGGGGCAATTATATATTCCACTCCTTTTTCGAGTACGCAAAGACCCCTTGCCCGCGTGAGGTGGTCTAAGGTAAGGAAGAAGTGATGAACTATTGGGAAAGGAAGGGGTGAGCAAGCCATATACTACTAACTAAGAAGAGGGCTAAAACATATTCAAGCGGAGAGGAATAGGAAAAAGTAATGAGATAGGGGAAGACAATTCCCAATTTTTGATTTCAGAACAGAAGAAAGACACCAAACATGAAGCGGAAGCAGGTCCAGAGTGAGTATCCATGTCTTTGGGAGAACTGACTCTTTCTGTCCAATTATCCCTGTGAACAACTTCCTCAGATCAAAGTGAGGGATGTATGGGAAAGTCAAAGGCTATAGTGGAGTCTGAAGATCGAGAAATGGATGAACAAAAGCATATAAATTTCCTTTGATAATCTAATAATTTTTTTCATCTCTATATTATATCCAAAAGTCACTATATAAAGTAAGAAACGATATCAATAGAATCAAATCAATAGTATATAAAATAACGGTTCATGCTATTTTAATTATCAAAAAATTAATGAAAATCTATTGGCGAATATTCGCTATTATATAAAGATGTTATAAAAAGTCTGAGATGCTAGACTAGGGGGGAATAGATGAAGGGGAGGCAAAAGAAACTGTCAAAAAAAATGCATCCCAAGCCGAAATCTCACCAGTACCGCCCAGCCGTACCGTCACAAGGAAAAATATAACCGAAATCTGCTTGGAATCGTGCGCATCTAAAGCATCTTTGACTAAAATCAATGTAGGTGTATGTCACCTTAGAGCAATAACATGATGACCAAATAAATCCCCAGAGCCTATTATTAAGAAGAGTGATTTACTATTATCATTAACTGTAGGTGAAATACTAAGATAAAAGTATAAATATAAATATATAAGGAGGGTTAGATAATATCAGATTTGAAGAGATGAACCAACTTGCCGAGGCGTGCAAAATGCACTGACCTTAAGAATAGATTCGTACCCCCTCGGAGATTCCGATGGTGCAATCGGTATTGGTACAACTACTCTCCAGGATACAACGACGAGATCTCAATGGGTATGCACGTACCAATATCGAGATCTATTGAGAAACAATAGATCATTCCTTCAAGTTGACTCACTTCAAAATAATAGAGAGGATAGAATGAGTGTATGTTGTGTGTTCTCAAAGCGAATGCTATAGGCCCCTTTATATAGATACACAACAAGAGAACATTACACATTCAAAACAACCAATCCATTCAATTTGAATATTTATCGTTCATAAAATAACATATTAAAATATAATAAAGAGGATTCAATATTCTCATAATGTGCACAACATTCATCATTATTATTATAAAGTAAAATATGTATGCAACGTTACACAAAAGATTTAAGCAATATATTAATGATATTATTATGATAATAATAATGACTAAATTCAAGATGAATTTACATCTCCCAAAACGTAAAGTCAAATTAAATCAATAAAGGAATAAAGAAAGGAGTTGCATGCATTGCATGCAAAAATATTTAGGAATCAAGAAATACTTTATATATCCGTCAAGCTCATGCATGTAGTTAGATTTACAATTATATCATTATTCTCATAAATCAAGTATTTAAAATATATTCTAAAATACCAGCAATCCCCCACTATTTCAAATACTTTTTTTGAACTATCTCTTTTCATCCCCCACAATTTCAAAAAAGAAATAAAGATAACCATAAAAGAGGGGTAAAAACTTAAAGACGATACTTGAAGGAACTCAAAATGCAATGCATAAGACTTGGTGTCTTATTGGCTATGAACCAAGATGTAGAGAATATGAATGTAGTTTCTAAAGATTGGTTGAATTACAATTCCTATAAACCAATTATTTATTTTTAAAACTATTGACTCATATCTCACGTTACATTTTTTCAATCTTTGTTGCTCATGTGGGTTGACACGTTTCGGCCAAGCATCTTCTTGGATTTTCATGAGTGCTCCAGAGATTTTGCCCAAAATCTCATAGGAAGCGGCCTCACCTCCACACTCATATATGTTGATCATCATCAAGTGTATACTGCTTTTATACACCATCCAATTTGAGCTATGATGTCCATTAAGAACATGTTTGTTTAACCTCGTCATTTTTCATACTATCACTTTGTACGCCATAGGAATATGGAAGATTTAATTGTATCACGCAAGTCGTATAGTTAATTATTTATCCCATATGAACCTTCTTCCTGGGATCTACATTCATGAAGGTCGGGTTTCCATCACTTCAACTCTTGATTCAGTCATACTCCCATTCCCCTCGATGTACTCTCCACAAGCTTTTTACTTAGTGGTTTAGTCAGATGATCAACTAAATTTAACTCTAACTTCACATAATCCATGAATATGATGCCATCACTAATGAGTTGCCTCACAATGTTGTGCGTTAGACGAATATGTCTGCTTTTCCCATTATAGATTTTATTTTTAGCTCTTGCTATAGCAGCTTGGCTATCGCAATGGATGAATACATATGGTGTTAGCTTCATCCAAATGAGAAGATCTGCTAAAAGGTTTCTCAACCGTTCAGCCTCAGAACCTGCCTTCTCTAAGGCAATGAAGTCAGATTCCATAGTAGATCGAACAATACAAGTTTGCATGTTTGATTTTCAAGCAACAACTCCTCTTGTATGGGTAAAATATATTCACTAGTAGATTTCAATTTATATGAATACCCCTCAAGTACTGAAGGTTCTCCACAAAACTTTAAGCAATATCTCATTGTCCCTTTAAGATATTTAAGCATCTTTTTCAGAGCATCATAAAGTTCTCCATCGGGATTTTGAGTATACCTGCATAACTTTTCCAACCATATATGGAACATTGTGTCTAATGCATATCTAATTTGAAGTATACTATCTCTTTCACTCCTTTTGAACAATGACTTTGTAGTAAAAGGAGAGCTTACCCGCTTGCATTTAAAAGAATTAGATCTTTAGAGTTTTTTTCCAGTATAATATTCATGCGAGAAAAGTGTAATTAAACTTCATCACAAGTTTATAACTACGATAGCAATTATTTCTCTCATATCTTTGATATCAAAATAGAAGTTAAAAAATTATAAGGCTCCTTTTTTTAATCACAAGATATCCGCATGTAGTATTACATTGACCAATATGCATATAGAATGATCAATGAAAGTATTTTTTTTCAATAAATGTTTTCTTCTCCTATCCTCAATGAGCAAGATATTTGTTAATCACCTCAATAAAAAGAACACCTTGTAAAGGTAAATTTGTGACGTTGGAGCAATCCATTATCAATTTAATGGTTGCAATTGAACTTCATATTCCATGTAATATACACATGCCATAACAAGTTGACATTAAAATATTAACATTTAATATAAAGAAGTTAGAGAGATAAAGTCATGGGACTCTTGATATTATCATTGATATTAACTTAAGTACGCAATAGATAATAATATCACTAAAACACAAGCGACAAACTAAACATTGACATACTCGTTGGTACTTCTCATCCAACAACAAAAGGCTCCAAATTTATACATGTAATATGCACATAATGTTGGGTCAATCCACTAAACTCTCAAAGACTAGAAAAATTACCACACCAATATTAGAGGCCTTAAATGCGGAAATAAAGGAGACATTTTGCTCCAAATAAAACGTGTATGACATTCAAAATAATTTTATCAGCCACACATAATGACATTATATAATAAATTGAACGGATTTAATAATGCAGATTTAAGGATAATAAACTATATAAAAGATAAGGTTGGACTTAGGCATTGAAATAATCGCAAATAATCTCCAATTGACAAAACACATGTCGCATAAAGATATTATATTATTATGTTTTATTAAGAACATAATAAATGTCACAATTAACAAATCGATTTCTCTCTCAATGAAAAGGCAATGACGAGAATGCCACGTGATATGCGGTAATAATTATTAAAATCATATTTATCATTATATAATTTATGACTTTGAAAAAAAACTAAACACCCCACACTTTTGGATGTTTTAAGTTATATGCTTTAAGAATATAGCCACATCATGCAACTCTTATAAACAAATAAAAACATTCCATTAGTTTTTACCAACATTATGTGGCATCAGAAAGTTGCTCAACTACGACTAGATCTAAAAGAGGGTATTCGGATAAAAGAAATAAAGAACCCTCCAAATCTATTCTTAAGATTGTAGGTGAAATAATAAGATAAAAGTATAAATATAATATATAAGGAGGGTTAGATAATACCGGATTTGAAGAGATGAACCAACTTGCCGAGATGTGCAAAATGTGCTGACCTTAAGAATAGATTCGTACCCCCATGGAGATTCTAATGGTGCAATCGGTATTGGTACGACCACTCTCCAGGATACAACGACGAGATCTCAATGGATATGCACGTACCAACATCGAGATCTATTGAGCAACAATAGATCATTCCTTCAAGTTGACTCACTCCAAAAGAATAGAGAGGATATAATGATTGTGTATTATGTGTTCTCAAAGCAAATACTATATGCCCCTTTATATAGATACACAATAAGAGAGTGTTACACTTTCAAAACAACCAATTAAATCCTCCATTCAATTTGAATATTTATCGTTCATGTAATAACATATTAAAATATAATAAAGAGGATTCAATATTCTCATAATGTGCACAACATCCATCACTATTATTATAAAGTAAAATATGTAATACAACATGCATCATTAAACAAAAGATTTAAGTAATATTATAATGATATTATTATGATAATGACTAAATTCAAGATGAATTTACATCTCCCAAAATGTAAGGTCAAATTAAATCAATAAAGGAATAAAGAAAGGAGTTACATGCATTGCGTACAAAAATATTTAGGAATCAAGAAATACTTTATATATTCATCAAGCTCATGCATGTAGTTAGATTTACAATTATATCATTATTCTCATAAACCAAGTATTTGAAATATATTCTAAAATACCAACAATCTCCCACTATTTCAAATACTCTCTTCTTTTTGAACTATATCTTTTCATTAACTACAATCAATCACCTCGCATATGCTTTGACCCGCCTTTGCGAGAGACTCAGTTAGATTGTCGAGTCCTGCCCTTAACGCTAGCCTAGTCTTTATGCTATTAGATTATATTATAGTCTAATCTAATTCACCTGGTCCCCTGGTCGGTCTTCCTTTAGGCGGGCATGAATGTGCCTTAGAAAGACCTGTAGAATGTTGAAACATTCATGCCAAATCAAGGGAGATGTGGCTTTCCAGTATACAGCGCTGAGGTCGTGTTGTGGTCACCGTGGATATATGTATTCTATATTTCATCTTCGATGCCATGATTATAGCATCATTTTTTCCACATTTTGCAGTGTAGCAGTCAACTGCTGAAAAATTGATTTATAGTAGACACGAGAAGTGCAACTTGTAGGACTTCAATATCCACGGGTTCTCAGGGAGTGAGTTCTATCGGCCTCTTTCATTGGAATTTCCTGCTTTGTAATAGTTCGGCGGAAGGAAGGGAGAGGTCTTGGTATGCCTTTCCAGCTGCCTTTCCCTTTCTATGGATCCGGTCTCTCGCGATAAAGAAGTAGGAAAATCGGAAGGTCTCTCCTCTCCCCCCGTACGCTGGAGCCCAAAGGAAAGTGTCGATCCCTAAAGCCCCCTCCCTTCATTGGCCATCTCGCGAGAAGGGCTAGGTGTGGTTGGAACTAGGAAATCGTGCGTGTTGCGGTTAAAAGTGCTTAGGAAATTCTGGGAGGTTGTATTATCGGCAATTATTGAAATCAAGCCCCTCATAGTTATCTGATGATCCATCAGTTGATGGTTCGATCCTTGACGGAGTCATTGAGACGGATGACCCAGGGGTCCACGCAAGGATTTGACCAAGCGAAATTAGATCTGACACACAGAAAGATGTACATCACCTTAGGCTTGTTATTTTTCCTAGCTGGATCTACTTTAGGACTCAAGTGTGGACTATGTGTACTAGCGAGGTCCTAGGATGTAATGTCACGGGCTTAGGTCCCCGGTCCGTTATCGAGGAAAACTGACCCTGACAACTTGTTAGGTACGAGCCCAGATGGACCCATTGGCAACCATCCAATGGCACTATGTTTGGGGTTGGGGTGTTACAACCTCCCCCACTTATATTCGCAACGTCCTCATTGCGACATGGCCCATCACTTATTCCCAGTGATAGTGGCGGCTGCACGCTCCGGGTAGCCATTTCCTTCAACCTCTTTGTAGGGGCGGCTCCACCTCTCGGGTAGCCCTTTCCACTATCAGAGAGAATTTGGCTCTGATACCATTTGTAACGTCACGGGCTTAGGTCCCCGGTCCATTATCGAGGAAAACTGACCCCGACAACTTGTTGGGTACGAGCCCAGATGGACCCGTTGGCAACCATCCAAAATGCTTAAGCCCAAGTTGACAAGTAGTAATCCCCATCACTTATAAGCCATACCCACACTTCGTGAGTTTTAGGTATGGCACTATGTTTGGGGTTGGGGTCCCGGGCTTAGGTCCCCGGTCCGTTATTGAGGAAAACTGGCCCTGACAACTTGTTGGGTACGGACCCAGATTGGACCCGTTGACAACCACCCAAAATGCTTAAGCCCAAGTTGTCAAGTAGTAATCCCCACCACTTATAAACCACACCCACACTTCGTGAGTTTTAGGTATGGTACTATGTTTGGGGTTGGGGTGTTACATAGGGTCCATATTCGGATCTAAGTACCTTAGGAAACAAGAAGGTTCGAAGCTGACGAGAATAACCGAAGGGGTCAAGGACTTCAATATTTCATAGAGGAAGTCTGAGAAGAGGAAATAATGCATGTCAGATGGGCGAATTAGGAATGTATAGGATGGATTGAGACGTCTATAGTCTGCATACTCATTCGTTTGCCTAAGTAAGAGAGGTATATCTGAGGATATCTCTTTTAGTCTGGATAATAAAAGAGGATTTAGGTACCTGGAATTTCTATCTTCTTTCTCTACATCCTCCGAAGGTAGGGTCTACCTAATACTAATGGAAAAGTATTGTGTGGATTCAAGGGTAAAGAGTGGTAATAAGGTACGTTGTTTTTATGAATAAGTTGTGATATAATTTTACGGGAACAACAAATGGATTTTTTATTATTTTATTATCGGTGGAATGGTTGCTGATGTTACAATATTTTTATGTAAGTTTTGTATTGGTAATATGTTGTTTATGGATAATATTCTAAATTAGCAGTGTGTAATATATCAATTTAGATTAAAATGGTAATTTTATTAGAGTAACTATACATCTCTATATATGAATGTATAGGTAACTTACCTACACATTCGCTCCTTTTCAACTTTTTTTTTTATTTTTTTGAAACGAATCTTTAAGGATTTAGATCTCCATATATCATCATGACGTCATTCAAATGTCAACGTAAATCGAGACTTATAACTTATCCATCAAGACAGTCACATTCTAACGGTCTCAAATTTGCTGAAATCG
Organism: Ottelia alismoides; assembly: GCA_037367405.1. Classification (NCBI taxonomy): domain Eukaryota; kingdom Viridiplantae; phylum Streptophyta; class Magnoliopsida; order Alismatales; family Hydrocharitaceae; genus Ottelia; species Ottelia alismoides. Next base: position 1,453,404 of record JAZKJV010011236.1, read on the forward strand.
ACTCGTTCAGATGGACACATTAGGAATGTCTATTTTACATTAAATTTAATATACATATTTCACTCAATAAAGTAAATCCTCCAAAATTTTATTTAAAAAAAATATAGGGGGAGGGCTTCCCAATCTCATATATGAAATATTTTCCCTCCCGAATCGTATAAATTGTATTTATAATTAACCTAATTGTTGTACAACATAAGTTATTCAACGAATTTCAGTACCTGCAAGTTCAACATCTCATTATACAACTAACCACGTATATGAGTAATTGATTTACCTATCACTATAGGCTTCCATTACTACAACTAACAAACTATTCTTTGTGAGGCTTGTCAAATGCATAACTTCAACCATTTCAATTGAAGTCTATATATAACAGTTAGTGCTTTGGAATGATTTTGTGAAGGATAATCCGTGTAACTAATGTTTAGTTCAATATGAAACTTGGCTTGATTATGCATCATTCACATTGAATGTTATTTGCACTTAATGAAAGACCCCCTTATAGTTAATACATTTACGTACCATGCTCATCTTGATATCAACATTTATTGACCTAATAGTTAGATCATAGAGGTTGATGCGAGATTATAGATATAAAGAGTTAGATCGATGACACAACTATCATAGTCAAGTGGTATTCAATAATGATCTCCAGACTAAGAAAGGGATGACAATCTTTTTCTAAAGATTGATTTTCGACTTATCTCTTAATGCAGGTCCTTTGCATAGGAATAGATATTCAAAGGTATTAGATTAGACGAGTCAAACTGTCGGCCAAAAGTCAAATGTTTAAGAAGGTCAAATGTTGATCAAAAGTCTAAATTTTGATGAAAAATTGAAATATTGATTTTAAGTCAAAGTGTTGACTTTGACGAGATTGAGATGCTAGACATGAATCGTATATTGTCGCGAGCATGAGCACATCTAATATACATCTATATGTCTGAGTATGCATGTTTGGCATACCATTATATTGATAACCTATACAAGGTCTCTATACCAGTGCGTTGGTGTCCATATGTGGATAATGAGATGTATCTTCTCTCGAAGGGATCATACAAGTTCATACTCTATAAAGCGAGAGACGGAGCTCGCTCATGAGATATGACGATCGCATTGAATTCCATGTGTCTTGTTTATGAAACACGATAAGAATTTAGAAATGTTAATATTTGATTTTGGAAAGCATAAAATTGATATTGTCGCCCAATGATCATTGAGAAATCTAATATAACCTCAAAAAAGACGGTCAAACAAGAGTTTGAACTTTGGGATAATCAAAGTCTTTTAGTATATAGGATGTTTGAGTATTGAGAAAACTCTAGGTAGATGAAATCATAACAGATTATATTTCAGGGCACTTCCATTTCAAGGGAGTGATAAAATTAAGTGGATTTTAATAACTCCATTTTACAGATATATAATTGAGAGTTAATTGGATTAAATCTCATGTCATATAACACATTCCTAGTTCACATTTCTAATGTTCATTTGTAGATCCAAATATTAGAAATGAGAACAAAATAGAACTAAAAAATGGAATGGATCCAAATAGTCATGTCATCAATCGTTTAAACCATAATATTGGACTATCAAGTCACTGTATTATATGGATAATATACCAACATGCTTTATCTCCAAGTATCCGTGAATGTTACTTATGAGTTCTAGTTGGATTAAGAGACGTTCATTGAGATATCAATATCAAGATAATAGTTGTTGTTATAATGGATTGATTAATATGAGGACATGTGAATATAATTCACATTGGCCACGATGAATATGAATATAGATTCACATTTATACGAATATAATTCATACACATATATTCAAGACATGTGTGAATGTGATTCACATAATTCACATAAATGTAAATTCAATTTACATTTTATTTTGGTCTAATGAATTAGATTCATTTATTGGGAGGATGATCGTATAAATATCTCAATAATGATATTTGTAATTTAATCAATTAAATATAATTAGATTAAAATGTCAAGTCCTTAATTGAATTAGAAATAAAACGACCAACATGGTAGGTTCACCGTGGACAGCCACCATGTTGGTCACCAAGTTATTATCTCTTTCCTTCTTGGTTAAATAATAAAATTGGCAAAATAGTTGACAATTTTATGATCGATTAGAAATCCATCATAGCCATCCAAAATAGAATCAATGGATTTTAATAGTGGTCATCCCATGGAGAGTTGGACTTTCCATGGTCGTCCCATTTTCAATATATGGATTTAATTCCATGTATAGTGTTAATGATAAGAAAATGAAGTTGCTATTAATTTCCATATCCATGGGAAGGAAAATAAACTGAGTGTTGGGATGGAGGGTACTAACAATGGGAGGGTGGGGAACTTAAGGGGTCCTGTGCACATATGAATGTGAGGTATGTTGGACTAAGGTAGAAGGGTTAGCGCGTATGTGACCCTTTTTTAGGGATTTTTGCACGTGTGACCTTCTATATTTTCTCAATAATACTTATTGTCGCATCCCACAGATCATGATATTTAACAATCGTATCGTAAACACTACATTCACATTCAGTACACACAATCATATACATGTATCTATTGCAAAAAAAAAAAGAAAAGAAGTAAATGCATGGGTATGATGCATTTCATTCACCACATAATGTATATATACCAAATTGATCTCATAAGCAACATGTCCTGAACAATGCAAAATAAGTAACTCTCCATCTAAAACATAAGTACAAAACACTGTCTCTCATGTACAAAATATGTGACAAAAACTACCACAAAGAACCATCAAGTAGGCACCATGGAAATGCAACTGAAAACTAAAATGCTCCAAAACACCAGAATTGCACCCAACTGCTGTGGCAGGTCCTGCAAACATGTTGGATCACATGAAAAAAGGTACACTATGAGTAAAGTTGTCCAGTACGGATAAACTTAAATGTTAGGTACAACAACAAGTAACTAGGTAAAAGTAGCAAGTAGTGCACCTACTGAACTGAAACAAGTGCACGTGAATGTGAGCGTCACTCTCGAAAGTAAAGGCTACAAGTGGAACCTTACCCTCAAATTACTATTACTTTTTTAAGTTGATTTTTACTTTCAAGGCTTTCCAACACATCTGTTATAACGAAAATAGTCTATGGTCTTGGTCACGACGGTCTCACACTATGACTCCAAGATACATAGTATCTCAGGGTTGGAGACATCTGTAAACATGCATGAAGTAGATGCACCCTAATTAAGTTCCCATCATTTTCCTTTACTAACCTTCCTACTTTCCTTCTAAATTAGCATTCTCTTATCTTCCAGCATTAATCGCACTTCAATTGGATCGATCTAATGTACAACATATTCTCTTTCAAGTAATCTAATGCTAGTATAATGAGACTAGTCGAAGCAAGTCACTTGGCAACCACGACGTGTCGGTGAGAGTCATCGATGACAGACACAACTTAAGTGAGATATGGAATTATAAGTTATGATTTTCAACTCAAACTATAGTTAGACCTACGACCACCTTACATTTTCTCTCTGGATACAAGGCAAACCGGTAAGAACATCTCCTTAGATAACCACATGTCGTAAATCTCCTCATAGAATCAAGACGAGTAACAACTCGAGAGATTGATCCTCATTAACCACTCATGTTAATCCTATAACGCGAAACAAAGACCGGACTACCAAGCACACATCTTGGAAGGTGACGTATCACAATAACCCGATAAGAACCTTGTGTTGGTGTCAAAAACTACGTGTCACCCAGTCAACGCAATTGAGGTCGCAACCATGTAGCCTTCTACCCAGGACCTGATGGTACTAGCCCATCCCTTGGTGGCATCTACTCCTCTACACAGAGCGACAAGAGAATTGCATCGTGCACACCATGGTCCTCAATACGGAGAGTACTTCGACCATGTAGACCACTCGAGCACAAGGTAAGCGGGAAAGGGATTCCACCACGGCATAACCAATTGTCATAAAAATTCAAAGTACTCGGATTGGAATTAAATTTAATATTGATCAAGGCTTTCACTTAGTACCCACTTTCATGCCTTATCCAATTAGCATTCAGATCATCTACCGTGAGTCATTGTTTAACCACTTAGTACTTAATTGTAAAAGTTCTCACTATAGTTAGGTAATTAACTTGTTTAGATGACTAACATTTTGTTAGGGCGATGAATAATTACTTCGATCATACCACTTGTATGGTCGATCATAGACGTAGATCATGAGTTGCTTCTCCGATTTGATGTCCAACTTTTTGTTTCAGATTTGAAAACAAAATAGATACGTAGATAGAGCATGGAACAAGGATAAATTTAATCTAATTTTCATATTTTTGAATCATTGGATCTCAAAAATAACAAGTTGAGTGTGGTGGGTCGTCTGATTTTGTATCTGATTTTTCATATTTGATTTCGAAACAAATTACACGCTTGTATAGAGCATGGAACAAGGATAAATCTGATCTATGCCTCATATTTTTCAGATCACTGTATCTCTAAAAAATCACGGCGGAAGTCGATGATACGATCTGAAATCCGACTTTGCATGCATTATATCATATGATCCTGACATCATATCGACGCGAAAAATATGAGTACACAGTGTACGAAAGGCATGCGGCCCAACAACAAGATGGAAAATCAAAATTCGTACTTCGAAGGTCGTTCATCAGATATCTCCTCCACCCCTTAATATGCGATTTCGAGGTGCTTCACATGAAACTCAAGCTAACATGGCATGTACCTTGTCATCCTCTTTGAAACGGTGCCTTCGGATAACTGATTAGAGCTTGGAAAAGTCGTCGACGACGGAACTCCAGTGAGCTCTGGTGTAAAGCTCTGACGATGAGCTTAGATATAATGGCTACGTGGTTCAAGCACTTAGCCTTATATAAGCTTGGGTTCACGACTCAAAAGCTGTAAACCACCGTATTTCACATGCAACTTTTGCATACAGTGTCCGTTTCAATGTTCTTAGGCACGTTGGAAAGGTCTCGAGTAGTACTAGAAGATAGATCCTTAGTTGTCAAATTTGGATATCAGACCAGATCGGAAATTGAGTTTTAGTATTTTTAGTATTTCGTGTTTCAGACTTATACTAAATTTTTTACAATTATTTTGTACCCGTACGTTTTTACAAATTTTACTACATTGTTCTTTCATTAGTCTTACATAGAAGAACATGTGTAATAACTAGAATGAATTTTGTAAGAATATAGGAATACAAGTGAAATTGCAAAAAACAATTGAGGTATTACGTATTAATGTTATTGGAAAACTCAAAAGGATACAAGTGTAAAAATTCCCTTGTCTTCGAATGGGTATTTGATCAATTAACAAGCAAAATTAATTGAAGAATTCTTGTGATTTATTTTGGAGACTTTGAGGATATATGTGGAAGCACAAATAAAGTGGTAATGGGGTATGTTGTTTTTGGTGGAATAAGGCGGTGGATAACTTGATTATTTGAATTGATTTTTAGATTAAATGTTTACTTCTGGAAGCATTTGTTGTGATATGATTTTACGGGGAAACTTATAGAATGAATGGATTTTTTATTATTTTATCATTATCGGTGGAATGAGTTGATGATGTTATAATATGATTTGTTATGTAAGTTTTGTATTGGTAATATGTTGTTTATGAATAATATTCAAAAGGGTTTTTATCACTTGTGCCCCTCTGAGATGTCGCAATTTCAGTTATGCCCTATATTTTTGGTAATATCAGTTGTGCCCCTGACTTTTTGTCGTTCTATCACTTGTACCCCTTGGATTAGTTTCTGTCCATCCTAAACGCAAACAGACGTTAACTTGAGGGACACATAAGGAATTAAACAAAAACAAATGAATTGAAAAGTCCACGCACTGTTCATCTTCCTCCCCCCTCCTCTTCATCTTCCTCATCACCCTGCCCCTGCCTCCTCTCCCCGCCCCTGCTCCCCAGGCCCCGCGCCCCCGCGCTTCTCCCTTCCCCCGCCGACCCGCCCCGGCACCTCCATGGCCCCCTGGCCCCTGCCTCCTCTGCCCCTGCCTCCTCCCCCTGCCCATGTGCCCCCAGGCCCCGCACCCCCTGCACCTCCCCCTCCATCTGTCTCGCGCCTCCCCCTCCCCCTACGCCGCCCCGTGTCACCCCCGCCCCAGGTCGCCCCTCCGCCCCTGACCCCGCCCCAGCCCCAGGTCGCCCCTCCGCCCCTGCCCCCGCCCCAGGTCGCCCCTCCGCCCTCGCCCCCGCCCCCGTCCCGTGTCGCCATCGCCCCCACCCCCAGGTCGCCCCTCCGCCCCCGCCCCTCCCCAGGTCGCCCCTCTGCCCCTGCCCCCGCCCCGTGTCACCACCGCCCCGAGGTAGACCCCCCTTGTCGCCCCCGCCCCCTACGCCCCCCCTTCTGCCCTCCTCCTCCGCCTGCTGAAACTGGAGAGCTTTCAGTTTTGTTAATTAAGATAAATTTTTGACTAACCGATTCATAAAAAATCATCAAAAAATTCAATAAAATTCACCGTTTGATCTGTAATGAGTGATATATCCGTAAAAATGCAAAAAATTTAGAGATTCGATGGATGCATGAAGGTGTCACTAAGATAGAGAAATTATGAAGAGAAAGGAAGAAGAACAAATGGAGGAGGAAGAAGATGGAGAAGAAGTCTGGACAATAATACCCCTCTTAACTGCACCAAGGTTTGAAAAAATCATGGTTAACTTAACTCATTGACGGTCGATCTGACGGAAGGGCACAAGTGATATAGAAGAAAGAAGTGAGGGGCACAACTGATATTACCAAAAAGATAGGGGCATAACTGAAATTGCGATATCTCACAGGGGCATAAGTGATAAAATCCCTATTCAAAATTAGTGATGTATATAATGTACCAATTTAGATTAAAACAGTAATTTTATTGTAGTAACTATGCATATGTGTATATGAAATATCTATTATCTATCTATTACTACTACTAAAGCTGGGTTCTACCCCAGCTTTTAACCGCGTGTTGGGTTCCTTCCCATCCCTCTCCCCCACTCCACTGGCATTCCACCCTCTCTCTCTCTCTCCACCCGATCCCTCTCATTGACAAACGTGGCTTTCCTTTCTCTTTCCCTCTCTTTTCATATTGCCAAATTTAGAAAAGCTCCTCCTCCTCCTCCTCTCTCTCTCTCCAAATATCACCTATTTCCCCAACCCTTGCTTTTCTTTTGAATTGCATAAATTTTATTTTAAAAATTTAATTCATTTAATATTTTTAATAAATCAATCATAAAATTACAATGAAAGATTAGAAAATATATAAAATATAAATACAATTAAAAAATTCCATAAAAAATATTGCATATATTTTACTGAAATATAACACTAAACTAAAAATCAAATATAAAACACTAAATTTTCTAATATAGATCAAGGTTTATAAAAAAATATAACCAATTCATGAGAATTCCTAAAATTACGTACAATAGCTAATGTTGATTAATAGTATATATAATCTATTTTTCTAAGATCCTCAAGTAATATGGAACGTATTCTTATTATAAAAAGGCACCTAAAGAATATTCATTAACCAAATACAACTATAAATAATATTAGCCATACTTTTATTTATATAGTTGGAAGACAATAATAGAAACATCTTTTTAGTTAGGCAATAAAAAAATATTTGCTAAAATATAAAATGTAGAATTACATTAAGATCCTAACATTTTAAAAAATGTTTACATTATATACTATAACTTTACTTTACTGTCTTTATATAAAGAAAACTCACATTTTATTTTTGCATGTATTTTGGGCATTTTCTTTTACCCGCTGCGAAGCACGGGTATTTTCGCTAGTTTTTCTCTGAATCATAAAAAGTAATCTTATAATAAGGTCCATTTATATCCAACAGCGCGAGCAGTTTGTAACTTTACAAGTTGCAACGTAGAGAAGATCCCAATCCATCTCGTGTTTCCAACGATCACCTACATTTTTTAATAATTAATCCCAACGATGTTATCTAAACATGAACTTTGTATTGCCACATGGAGTCGAGCATAAGGTCAGCTCAAGCCCGTTAATTATGATAGGTTAATGGGACGAGCTTAGGTTTGTATTTTTATACAAATAACACCCAAAGCCCAAGCCTAACTAGCAAAGTGATGAGTTGAGCGATGAATATGTGATTCATGTATTTTATACTCAAATTTTGGACTAAACTCCCTCATAATTCACAGCTATATTATACACATATTTTCTTGAGGGAATAAAATTGAACAAAAATATTAATAAGTTCTTTTTTATAATCTATATTACTAATAAAAAATAAAACAAGTACATATAGCACACGAAAAGAAAAGGAAATCATCAAAAATATCAAAATACCGATATTTATACATCTATTACAGACTCAAAATCCACCTCATCTATTTCATTCCCCTCTGACGAGTTAACCAGAGATAGAGGTTAATATCTAACGAATCCCCAAAATCCTAACCTGCATATTGATGAATCTCGTATTCATCATGCTAAAATCAGTCAATTAAGCTCTGTCCTCAAAACTCATTTGTATTTAATCATTAATAAAGCATCATTAGCATACATACATTTGAAAATAATATTTGCATTTCATCATAATGCATAATTTCATTAAAAATCCCAAGTGTAAATTGGCCAAAAAAGCAGCTAACTTCCTATATTTTAAATTAATTCACCATCACTCCAATTGACATGAAACCACCTCCGTTGTGTAGATATTACTGACAAGAGTAAATAAAAAATACAAAAAATTTAATAACTCAAATAAGTGTCAAATAATCCTAAAGTTTAATTTCACATCTGGCAGACTGAAACACACACATCTCTCTCATACAATGTCTGATTTTAGTCTATTCACTTTTAGAGTACTTTATTTTCAAATACCTTCAAAACAAGATCAATTTCGTAAAATTCTGAGCTCATTTGTGAAATTTGGGTTTTAGACCTCTTTTGCGCATTTATGTTTTTTGCGATTTTTGACCCGAGTTTTTATGTACATAGTTAACCCTTTTAATTTTATTTCTTCTTTATTTATGGTCTTTGATAAAAGTTTTATCAAGCGGCTTAAAAATCCAAATCTAGATTAAGATTGAAATCAAAGAAACCGACTGTGTTCGAGTGTCCGTTGTGAGTCTGTGCAAAAATCTCGTGTTTCGTACCTCTATTTTATTCCCTTATTTTCTTATTTATTAACAATTCAAAAAATTAGATTAGTGTGTAATTATTTTTTTTGTATTTTATAGGATTTTTTTCTATAATTTTATCCTCTTTAAAAATCACCAAAAAATTACAAAACTCCAAAAAATCGGTTTTTTATACACTTGGAGACCACCAAAAATACCACTTCGCACAAATGACCTCTTTTGCTTTCAGTCCTTCATGAAAGTTGTAGATCTCGTCGAGACGAACAACTTTTGTGAAGTAAAATTTTCGATCCAAGGTATCCTTCTATTTGTTTTCTATTTTTCTTCTTCTTTTAATTTTGATGTTTTTGGGGGTGAACGTGGCAGCCCCTGGGCATGCCACGTGGCACCCCACTCTCTCTCTCTTGCTGCCCCCAGGTCACATGCCCAGCACGTGACCTGTGCCTCTTCCCCTTCCTCCAACCTCTCCCACGACCCTTGCCCCCACTGCCATTAAGCTCCTCCCCCATGCACGATGACCGGCCGTTACGCACCGCCGCCATCACTCCTCCCCTCGCCATTCGTTCCGCCCTCGTCTCGTAATGCCACTCACACCACCCTATAAAGCTCACTGCCGCCTCCCTCATTGTATTCATCCGCTACTACCACAAGAAGAATGGCTGAGCTCCGCGCCTTTAGGTGGTGACTTGGGGGCTTCCCATCGAGCGACTACGCCTTCCACCTGGCAAGATCCAAGGGTGCTTCCCCTTGCAGCAGCAGCTCCAGCAGCCCTGCTTGAGCTCGGTTCTACACCAGAACCTCGAGCGACGATCCGACGAAGCGAGACACCTTCACCACCCACATGCATCAAACCCATCCTCCGACCCCCGTTCAGGTGATCCCTTCTCCTACTTGTCTGAATCCACAAACACTCGACACCAAAATCGATTCCATCTCCCTTCGCCGTCCACACGCTGCACCCATCTCCGATCCCCTCCATCTTCTCTTCTATCTCCCATGTCTCCCTCCTCTCCGGCCTTGCATTGGCCGGAGCTCGGCTCCATTCCCTCACCGTCGCTCCGATCTCCACCCACTTTTTCCTTTTGTTTTCGACTAATCTCTGTAGGTGTTGCTCCAATTTCCTTCCACCTTGGTCACCGCACACTACCCTCACTCTGCCCGACCTTGGACGGCACCTCCCTCAAGCGTGTGTCGCCTGGGAGCTGCTCCAGCAAGAGCCGTCGTCACCACATAACGTAGCCTCCGCCTCGCGTAACCACTGCCTCCGCCTACCGCTCCGTCATGCTCGCTCTCCCCCTTGCGTCGTGTGCCAGCCGGGGGATCGAGCCGCGCTCCGCCTGGCGAGCATTGCCTCCCACTACGCCTCTAGTAGCCGTTGGATTGGACATAAGCCTTGATCTAACGATTGTCGTCTTGCAACACGTCTCCGGCCGAGCCTCTATCCCAGCCTTGAGGCTCGTGCCTCCCGAACCACCTCTCACCGCTACATAGGCTCGACCATCCCAACCTCAGCCTCAGGAATCCCAACCGCAGGCCCGAGCCCCGAGCCTTGCTGCTCATGTGCACGGCACGTGCTGAGACGGAAAATTACGCCCACGCCCTCGGCAATTTCTGAATTTGTAGAAGACCCCCCACCAGTCAGGAGGCACGTGTGATCCACGTGCCTATTTAGAAAATTTACAGAGAAGACCTTGACTTTTGAGGAGATTGCATATATACCCCCGTCAGGGGTAAATCACAGAGGAACCATTTCGACTTTCAGAAATTGCAGATAAGTCCTCCAGGGTCCTAAATGAGAAGAATACTTAACTTTTTATTGCATTTTAGTCCCTGGAGTTTTATTTTAGCATATCTTTCTCATACGAACTCAGTTTCTAGTGCATAATATGTCGATTTGAAGCTACTTTTGTGCTCTATCATATTATATGCTTTGTGGAATAATATAAAGATCATTATTATCGTTTATTATTCAAAGAGTGATTTGATCTATGCATGTTATTTCTTGACTGATTTGTGCTACTTATAATGAGAAACTTCTAACTTTATCTGCAGGGATTTGTGTGAAGATAATTAAAGCATGATCTGATTGAATCATTTTATTACAGGGAGAAAGTTGAGCATCAATGATCTTATGAATCTCAATTCTTGAATTGAAATGGAGAGATATCTTTATTATGATCAAGTATAGATTGTCAAATATTTTGGAGATCCTTGAATTGTTTGTAGAATTTATTGAATATAATTTTACAGTTTAAAGAATTTGATCTCTTTGTAGGAACTATATAGAGGAGGCTTGAATAGTGCATTCCCTGACTTCCTTATGATTTAAGAATCATTATTGTGGAATAATATTGCAGAGATTAAAAGCTTGAGATCTAAATCAATTCATTGTGGTTAAATGCAAGCTTGAGCTCTAATTGATAAATATTTTTGGATTTAACCTCTTTTGATCTGTGGTTAATTTTGAGGATTCATTGATCATATCTTTGAGGATTTAATACGTATAAAATCACAGATCCTGAGCACAATTCTCTCTGTTTATTTCTTCGCATCTGCATTGCATTGTATTATACTCTTCCAATACAGAAATTAATTGAACATTTGATTAATTATTCAAACTAATTTAAAACCACGTAACTAAAATCATTGTCGCCTTTGTTCGACCTTGGTAGACTTGCTAAGTAAAAATATTCCACAACATTCAAAGATTGTGGTTTTTGTTAAAATGTTTTCTGCCTCATATACTACAATTTACGACTATTAAAGAGGCGGATTTTCGAGTTCATCAATTGGTGTCATTGTCGGGGAACGATGGATTTTTAGGGTTTTAAATTATTTTTGTAATTAATTTTTTAACTAATTTTGTGTCATTTTTTATTTGCATTTTATTTTCTGCATTTCATTTTACATTTTCTCTCTCTCTACATATACTAACCGCATCGTCTCTCTTTGCAGATAACTCGGAGCGATTTTTGGATATTATTCAAGGATCTGCAAAGAAGATTGAATTTTATTTTAGTGAGAGAGAGCTTAGATAGTTTAATTTCTACATTATTCTTGGGGTCCCTCTCTCTGAATTCTTGTAATAATTCAGACCGAACTTCTCTGTGGTGTTTCGAGTTTGTTTCAACCCCTTCTGTGTGGTTGGGACCCGACTTGAGTGGCGTAGGAATTAGGCACATATACGCTTATTTATTTACTCTTAATTGTGCTCGTAATTTTTAGGTCACACTTCCACTAATTATACGCACTATAGATCGTTCAACGTTAGCCAAATTGAAATCAATTCTTCCCGCTAATAGAACTATATGCTTAGGGCGTTTTTCAACTATGCATATCATTTAGTGCAATTTAAATTCCTTGTATTGCATCCCGCATGAAGAACACAAGGAATCACTGTAAGTCTTCTTATTAAAGCATGCATCATTGAGTTACGCTTTCATTACCTTTTTCGATTCTCCCTCCTCAGTTACACAACTTAGGAATTAAAAGAATTGGGACTGCTCGTTAGGCGTGAATTTCTATGCTCACATAAACTTCAATGATAACCTTAATCTAAAATTGGGACTGCTAATCAAGGCGACTGTAACTAAATTGACATAAAATTAACTCCTGTATCCGGTGGAGAATAACCCACTTATCGTTTGTAAGGACTAGACCACACACTTAGGACAGAGCTAAAAACTAAAAATTTTCACTCAGACTACTGTTTTAAAAAACAACTAGTTACTTCTCAGTGAGGGTTTGGGGTAGCCGTTTTACGACCCGACTTCCCTTAGTAGAGTAGGTGGTTTAGAGGACCTTGCGTAAGGCTCCATCCTTAAGTAACACGGGTAGCCGTTTAAACGGTCCGTACTTACACCTATATTGGCTGAAAGTAGGTGCAACTAGTTGTATGAACGCGGGACAGTCTTTGTGAAATATTTCGACACCTAACAGCTCCGCTTAATTTTCAAAGATTGTTTTGTCATTAAATTAAAATTGAAAAGATAAGCGGCCGAGCCCTAACGTGCCTTCACCAGTGTTGAGTGGGTAAATTGATGAGTTTTGAATTACGTTTGTTTTAAGCAGGTCTTTTGTACATTTGTACGCTCTGTGGGAAATTCCTTTGTACAATGGATTCTTCTAGAGTTTTCGTTCGGACTCTACGAACAAATCCCCAAGCTCCTCAAGCAACTCATCTCCTCAGTTTCGAGATGACTTTCTTCTCGAAACCTCATGGTATGGAGACAACCCTTTTCTTCAAACCATGGTTCACCCCACATCTATAGGGATTAGTCAACCCCAGGCCAACCCTCTCTCTTACTCCCTTCCCTCTAAAGAAACTTTCATCTTTGGCAGAACCCTTAAACCTTCCAAGCACGAGCCTAACTCAGATTTGTTTGCATCTGAAGGTGAAGAAGAAGACAAGATGCCTCCAAAGAAGGACGATAACGACAATGACCCTATTTGTGCACTTTTGGCTAGAATTACTACTGCCGAACAACACAATGACCTCCTTAAAGTGCAAATGGAGGTGTTGCAACACGGTGAGGTTGCTATGGAAGACACGTACCTCCCTGAATTAGATGAAGACTATAATTGGTTAAGGTCGGTACCCCCGAGGATGTGTTCGAACACAAACCGCACTTCCTCGCATTATTGCCCAAGTTCAGAGGGAATAATTATGAAGAACCATATGTCTTCCTCCGTGACTTCGAGCTAGTCTGCGCTAACCTCTGCCACCCCAGGGTTAGTCAAGACTACATAAGGCTGAGAGCTGTCCCCTTCGCTTTGACTGATAAGGCAGCTTACTAGCTGAAAAATTTAGAGGAAGTGGTCACTACATTGGTCACCTTCAAGATAATGTTCTTAAAGAAATTCTACCCAATTAGTAGAATCAATCAGATGAGGATCAAGCTCATGAGCTTCACCCAACTCCTGAGCGAGCCATTCCATGAAACCTGAGAAAGATTCACATATCTGATCTAGAAATGCCTAGGACACGGGATAAGCAAAATGATGCTGATCCAAAATCTTGTTAGTGGACTTAACCTTGAGACCCAAGGGTTAGTGAGTGCATCCTGCGGAGGAAGCTAGATAGGACGTCGTGATGACACCGTCTATAAGGTGTTTGAGAGACTTGCTGAATCCAACCGTGTATAGACCACCAGTCGGGCTTACATAGCTGACTCTAAAAAGATGGTGAATAATCTGACGACCGATCAGAATGCTGATATGGGGATAATAACAGACAAACTGACTATGGTCGATCAGATTTACAAGAAGGTGGATGAACTCCATAAATCATATGATATGGAGAAATTAGCTAAATTTCCTAAACAAATGGAGGAAGTGGCTGACAAGGTATCCAAAATGCAGATACCTGCCTAACTTCATCCCCTGCTCCCATACATCAAATTCACTATATTCAAGGGCAAGGGGTAGGGTAGCAGAGCCATTGAGGGGGAGATCAAGTCTTTTCCCATCAAACTGAAGAAACCTCCATTCAAACCATTTACGAGGAACCTCCACAAGTTATGGAGATAAACAAAGTTTGGTATAACTTGGAACCTGTCAATTGTTCAGATCAAAACTCTACTTCGAACCCTCGTCCACCACAAGCCCGACTCACCTACCAACCTTAGCAGCAACAACGTTGGCAGTACCACACAGATTATCAGAACCTGCAACCGCAGTCGTAACAGTATCAACGCCAAGGCCAACTGGGCCAACTCAGACAATATCAGCAACCTCAGGTCAAGCAGGGCCAGGAGTCCTCCTCTTCTTCTATCTCTCTAGAACTCCAATGAGTGCTGGACGAACTTCATGATATGAGAGTCGACATAAATCGACTCTCTCGATGGAGAGATGAGGTAACTTCACCCCAAACCGTGATTCCAGCTCAAGTCTAGGCTAATCCCAATAGTCTCGGATAGAATCGGGTATTGATCTCTGAATATTCCTTACCTGAATACGATATCTTGTCGAATAATGGTGCTTATCATATTTCTCCTAGGAACGAAAGGATCATAACCATGCCTGATCGAGCGAAAGATTACGATGACATAGCCCCAGTGTCCACAAATTCACACAATCCTGGGGGAATTGAGGAGGAGAGGCATGTGGAGGAGAAAGAAGAAGACCCACCCACACCACCCGTCATACACTACACCTATGAAGTCCATGGAGAGTCAGAATCTGAGTCTGACAAAGAAGCACCACCAAGACATCTGCAACAGTTGTCCACCAATTTTCCAATTTTTAGATCAGTCAGTCCAAGTCCTTTAGATATGTTTCATTCCTCATTCAATAAAAGTGATGTTTTTGATCACAATGAGTTCATCCCTTTCCCCTGTGCTCTTATGGATGGAAAGAATAAAAACATAAAAAACCAAAAAAATGATGACGAGATGGCCCGCATCTGTAGAGAAAATATTAAGGTCACTCTGTCCCTAGACGAGATGATAGAAAGAGACCTGGCTTTTGAAAATACCTTAAGGTGAGATGCACACTGACAAGGGCCAGCAAAAAGAATCCTAGCCGAATAAAGAAGCGCATAATCTCTATTGCTACATCTCGCATGATAAAAATGAGCTACCAATGAAGAAAAGAGACATGGGTGCTCACTTTGTCACTAGCCAGATCAATGAAATCAAGTTTTCCCGAACATTGTTAGACAATGGCTCATCCATCAATCTCATGCCCACAACTCTATTTTAGCATCTAAATCTAGGTCCTCTTAAGCAGTCTACAGCTGTACTTCAATTTGCAGATACATCAACTAAGAGACATAAGGGGAAGATTCAAAATGTTGTCATCAACATAGAGGGACAAAATTACCTAGTCGATTTCACAATACTTGACATGGATGTCCCTAGAAATTGGAAAGACTCCCATATGATGCTAGGGCAACCCTTCCTTAGGATCGCAGGAGCTATATTCGATTACACATCCGGGAGAATTCAGTTTAGAAAAGTTTAACTTAAAATGAAGCAAACTAGGACTTTGCTGACACTGATTCAAGCACCGAGTCTGAAAAATCAAAACCTGAGGTAGAATATACGAAAGCAACTGTTGGGCTCTAGAGATAAACCCAACCACAATAATAGAATCACCTTCATCTGGAGAGGACATTGTTGATGATTTAGTCTGCCAGCTCATCCATGCATCTACCTATACTCTCGGAGACTCAGAGGTCCCTCTTGACCTGTCAGTCCATTCTCCTTATCGACAATCCCAAAGTGAGGTATACAGATCATACGCGATGTTTGCCACACCACATGCCATCTTTAGCGATCCGATCCCCAAACCATGATGGTAGCCGATATTGATACACTACAAACATCCACATCACAACCCGAATTGGCAATGAGAGAGCCAGATTCGATGAATGATACAGACTTACCCGAGCTCAAATTATTGCCCCCTACTCTTAAATATGCCTTCCTTGTAGGAAATAAGGGGCAGTTTTCGGTCATCATCAGTTCACATCTGACTGAAGAGCAGGAGTTCCGCCTGCTTAAAGTTTAGAGAAAAATCGCAAGGCTATAGGATGCAGATTGTCTGATCTTACAGGGATAAACCCAACCCTTTGCTCACACCATATTTACCTTGAGGATAATGCTAAACCCTCCCATGAATGCCAATGTAGGTTGAATCCAAACTTACGTGAAGTGGTTAAGATTGAGATCGAAAAATGGTGTAAGGCTGGTTTCATATATCCCATCTCAGACTTCAAGTGGGTGTCGCCTTTGCATGACGTCTTGAAAAATCCAGGACTTCAGATTATCACCAATGAGGAGGGAGAGGAGATCACGACACAGGCACCCATGTCGTGGTGAATTAATCTTTTGATATTAACCTATATATCAGGGTATGAAGAAATTAAATTAAATTTGTTGATCATTGTGTTCCAATTCTTGGTAAAAGCAGTGGATCTTGCCAAAAAGATAAAGAAAATAATAATAATAATAATAAATAGAAATCTCATACATTACAAAGTCAATAATTTGAGCTTCCACCAAAGGTGAGCGCTCCCAACCTTTTAAGTTCCAATTTGGACCAAATTCTTAGGCTTTTATGAGTCGGGCTAGTACCCAAAAAGGGCTCTGCATCGTATAGTTATACAAGTCTGGATGTAAAAGGTACTTAGATACTCAAAAGATACACACCTTGGTGCATTCCCATGACAACAAGTACAAACAACTCGACTTCTTTTGTGTATTATTGACAAAAATGTACATGTGATGAATAATTATGAGTGGCAAGTGTATTTTCTGGGATTTTTAGCGTTTTTAGCCTTATCTTCCCCTACTTTATTCCTGTCTATCCGGTCAAGTTTTGACCTTCTCTCGGGGTTTGATTCAACCTGTACCTATTACATATATACAGTCTTGTCTTTCTTTATTTTTCCTTTATTTATTTATTTATTTAAGGATAAAATAGTTATAAATATACAATATTTACACGAGGATGTTGGTTAATAAGAAGATGGATTTATGGATATATACATGTGTTTTATAAGGGATTTTAAGCTAAAATAAATGAATAAAGATGATGAAATGCATATTCATCACCCCCCTATGCTTTACTTTGCTAGTCCCTTAGCAAACACTTATTTGAAAGAATAAGTGAATAAAATAAAAAGAGAAAAAAAGGAAAAATAGAGAACTTAGATCAACATTGAGTATTGAACTTATTTTCATAAAATTGAAGTATGGAGCTCGGTTAGATCTTTGGATTATTAATGTGGCAGAACCTTAATGGGAAATGGACTTAAAACCAAACAACCCTCAAGTTCCATAAGACTTCTATTCAAGTTGCCTCAACAGTCAGGTCAGAACAAGTATACATACACAAATTCTTATGATTATGAATCTTTACTTGTACGGTCCAAGGGAAATATAACTCCTCACCTCAAAGTGGTAAAGAAACAACCTCCCTAAACAAGGTAACTCTAGTCCCCTAGTCTGTGTGGATTATAGGTGCCTGAATGTTGCAACGAAGAAGGACCACTTTCTGCTGTCGTTTATTGATAAAATCTTGGAGAGATTGGCATGGAGAGAATACTTCTGTCTTAGATGGGTACTTGGCTACAATCAGGTAGCCATCGCCCCTGAGGACTAGGAAAAGACTACTTTTATGTGTTCTTTCAGCACTTACGCAATCAAGCGCATGCCTTTTGGGCTTTGCAACGCTCCCAGCACTTTTCAGCAGCGCATGATTGCAGTTTCTGCCGAAATGGTTGGTGATTTCCTAGAAGTCTTCATGGATGACTTCTCGGTTCATGGTGATTCATTCGACGATTGCCTAGTGCACCTGGATCGAGTCCTCTAAAAGTGTAGGGAAGTAAATCTGGTGCTCTCTTGGGAGAAAAGCCATTTCATGGTAAAAAAGGGAATTGTATAAGGGCATGTCATCTCCAAGAAGGGAATGGAGGTTAACCCTGCCAAGGTGGAAGTGATCAAGAAACTCGAACCACCTACCAATGTGAAACAAGTGCAGTCGTTTCTAGGGCATGTCAGATTTTATAGGAGATTTATAAAGAATTTTTCAAAAATTGCCCGACCGCTGAGTGACCTCTCAGGGAAAGACACTAAGTTCATTGTAGATCATAAGTGTCTTGAACCCTTTAAGATTCTCAAAAAGAGGATCATTAAGACTCCTATCCTACAAGCCCCCGACTGGTGTCTTCCCTTCGAGATCATGACAGACGCTTCAGGCTTCGCAGTAGGGGTGGTATTAGGACAAAGAAAAGATGGAATTCCGTATGCTATTCACTACACAAGCAAAGTTTTAGACCCATCTCAGAAAAATTACTGCGACCGAAAAGGAAATGCTTGCAGTAGTCTTTGCCTTGGAAAAATTTCGCTATGCTTCTAGGATCTAAGGTGACAACTTACATAGATCAGTCTGCCATTCGATACTTAATGGCAAAAAAAGATGCAAAAGCACGACTCCTAAAATGGATACTCTTACTTTAGGAATTTGATTTGGAGATTAAAGATCAACCTGCAGTTAAGAATGTCATGGCTGATCATTTATCACGGATCGAACATAACAAAAACCTTGAGTCTCAATCCATCCGTGAAACCTTCCCAGACGAGTCAATTTCTGCTATTGACTCTCTCCCATGGTATGCAAACACGATGAACTATCTTGTCTCCAAGAAAGTTCCTCTCGGTTGGGCCAAGAACAGAATCGACCGACTCAAGTCGGAAGCCAGACACTGCCATTGGAAGGATCCGTTCCTTTTCTTTGAAGGATCGAATTGTATATGGAGAAGATGTATTCCTCAAGAAGAATACCAAAGTGTCCTCAATCTCTGTCATACCTTGGAGGCAGGAGGACATCATTCCGAGAAGAGAACAACTGAGAAGATACTACAATGTGGATTTTACTGGCCGACCTTGTTTAAGGATGCCTACAATTTTGTTAGGTCGTGCCCGGTCTGTCAGAGAATGGGAGGGACCATTGGTCCCAAAGATGCCATTCCTAGTAACCAGTAATCATTTGTGATGTATTCGATGCATGAGGTATTGACTTCATGGGCCCGCTCCCTAACAGTCAAGGATTTGAATATATTCTTCTCACGGTAGACTATTTATCTAGGTGGGTGGATGCTATCCCTACTCGAGCGGCATACAACATGATTGTATGCAAGTTTTTGAAGGATAATATTATTTCGAGGTTTGGGATCCCTAAGGTATTATATCTGATGGGGGTATCCACTTTGTCAACCGAGAGGTGAAGAAGTTGACTAAGGAATACGACATTGAGCATCATGTCACTAGTCCTTACCATCCACAATCCAATGGCATGGCCAAGGTGTCAAACAAGGAGGTCAAAGGAATTTTACAGAGTCTAGTCCGCCCTGATAGGAAGAACTGGTCCCAACTCCTGGACCAGGTTCTATAGGCTTACTAGACAGTTTATAGGACCCACTGAGCACCTCCCCATTTTGAATGGTATATGGAAAGCCGTGTCATTTTCCCGCCGAACTCGTGCATAAATCAGAATGGGCAATCAAAAAGATCAATTGGAACTATCACCAAGCAAAGAAAAACAGAGAGATGGATTTGAATGAACTATCCAAAATCCGAAATCATGCCTACGAAAACAGCACCGTCTACAAGGACAAAGTAAAGAAATGGCACGACAAGAACATTCGAACAAAGACTTTGTCCCAGGCCAGAAAGTATGGTTATTTAATGCAAGACTGAAAATTTTCCAAGGTAAATTGAAATCAAAATGGACGGGACCCTTCATCATAAGAGAGGTGCACAATAACGAAAGTTTTGAGATCTCAGAGACCGCAGATAGCATGCAAATATCTATAGTCAACGGTCAGCTACTTAAATACTTTGTCGAATCCAATGAGCAGTTAGTGCAAGTATAACAGATCTCCTTTACTCAGGGCGCAACACTTGACGAAAAATTCGAACTGCCCCGAAAAACCACCTCTTCAAATCCAACACTCTTCTGTATATTTATTAACCCACGATCCCCCAATACTTAGTACAGGAGAACTAATACCATTGTTTATACATCGCTTCTATTCTTTTCTCCGCACCCTCGACTGCCTCGTTTCTTATTTTTCTACTGTACTTAGTCCCTAAAAAGACTAAGTATAATGGGCACATGTCGACTTCTTTTTGTTTTTCACTCAAACTATATTTAGTACGAGCTATGTCTACATTTCGCTTTGTGCCATGAGGACATAGCACACGCTGAGTATAGGGGGGGTGTTTGTATATATTCTGCTACTTTATCCATAGCTCGTACTTTAATTGTTTTGATCTAACATCAGGGATGGGTACAAGTTGTGTATATTATGCATATAATACTAAATTCTTTCTGTAAAAGAATACATGGTTTTCAAAAAAACCTTAAAAAAACAACTTTTGCAATGTCTTGCATTTCATCAGGCATCTCATGCATTCCTTGGTTGATATATTGCTGACACATTCACTATCACCAAAGGCTTAAGGATTTTACACTTGATTTCTGAGATCTTGAGAGTCTGAGTTAGCCAGCCTTAGTCATTAGGGTTTTTAAGCTCAATATCCACACTTCCCTAGTTTGAAAGATTTGAGCTCTATATTGCACTCTTCATCTCTACCCTCTAAAGAATATGATCAGCACAATCACTTTCACAACTGCATGATTGATGCGATGAGTTAGTTATCACTTGAGGAACAAGAATTGGAGATTTGAGTCTAGATCCGATCTAATGATGCTCGAGGATGGGATAAGGTTAATGAATGATTCAAGAAACCTGAGTGTTAACAAAACTTTAGCCAGTATGTGAATAAGTTCACGTGCTAAGTGTGATGAAACTTAATTTTAATTATTGATCAGTATGCGTCCACTTTTGGTAAAAGCAATGGAGCTAGCTAGCAAATGAAAGAAAAAAATGTAAAGGAAAAGCTCTATCCTCCAAAGATAAATTACAAAAGAGCTTCCACCAAAGGCGAGCACTCCCTAACATTTTCAAAGTGTCCACTTGGACTAAGTGCTAATTAGGACCAAGGAGTCGAGCTAACACCATAAAAAGGATCTGCATCGTAAGTGATACAAGTCTGGGTGTCGAAGGTATCTTAGATACTCAAAAGAGACACACCCGGGTGTACTCCCAGAAAAAAAAGTGCAGACGACTCTGAATTCTCTTGACAGACACATTTCTCAACAAACTAAAAATCTACATGTGTTGAGTAATAAGGCACTCGAGAGGCCCCTTGTTCCAATGAGAGGGAGAGAAAAAATATACACAATCCTATGCCCTCCATCATCTGGCCGTCCATCTACACTTTCAAGTCTGACAAACTAATGAGACGGTTGACTGCATCAAGAATAGATTTATTCCCTAGTGTCGAGGATTAAGTCTAGAGGAGAGTCTCCTGGACTGGAACTTTAGGTGATGTCTTGACTCGACTCTCATAATGCAGTACACTAAAAGTCATATCTTTATATTATATGTACAAATAGATAGTCTAATTAATAGAGAAGTTGGATTCCTTTTGATTAAAGCATGGTTGAGTCCATAATTTTAAGATCACATAAATTAAGGGTCTTCGATGAACTAAGCCTTGAAAATTCACATGCACGGTCAATGATTTATCAAACTAAGTCAATCATTCATTGATGCTCATGGACGAGCATGGTTTAAGTATAGGGGTATGACGAATATCGTATTCATCATGCTAAAATCAGTCAACTAGGCTTTGTCCCTCAAAATTCATTTGTATTTAATCATTAATAAAGCATCATTAGCATACATACATGTGTAAATAATATTTGCATTTCATCAGCATAATTTCATTAAAACTTCCAAGTGTAAATTGGCCAAAAAAACATCTAACTTTCTATATTTTTAATTAATTCATCCTCACTCCAATTGACCTGAAACCACCTCCATTGTGTAGATACAAGAGTAAATAAAAAATATAAAAAAGTTACTAACTCATATAAGTGTCAAATAATCCCAAAGTCTACTTTCACATCTGACAGACTAAAACACGCATATCTCTCTCATACAATGTCCGATTTTGGTATACTCAATTTTAAAATACTCTATTTTCAAATACCTTCAAAACAAGATCAATTTCGTAACTGAGCTCATTTGTGAAATTTGGGTTTTGGGCCTCTTTTATGCATTTATGCTTTTTGTGATTTTTGACCCGATTTTTTATGTATATAGTTAACCCTTTTAATTTTATTTCTTCTTTATTTATGGTCTTTGATGAAAGTTTTATCAAGCGGCTTAAAAATATAAATCTATATTAAGACTGAAATCAAAGAAACTGGCTGTGTCCGAGGGTCCGTTTTGAGTCTGTGCAAAAATCTCATGTTTAGTACCTCTATTTTATTTCCTTATTTTCTTATTTATTAAAAATCCAAAAAATTAGATTTGTGTATAACTAATTTTCTTGTATTTTATCATATTTTTCTATAATTTTATCCTCTTTAAAAACCACCAAAAAATTACAAAACTAAAAAAAAATCGGTTTTCTATACACTTGGAGACCTCCAAAAATACGACTTCGCACAAATGACCTCTTTTGCTTCCAGATCCTTCATGAAAGTTGTAGATCTCGTCGAGACGAATAACTTTAGTGAAGAAAAGTTTTTGATCCGAGGTTCCTATTTCTTCTCTATTTTTCTTCTTTGGGGTTATGCGTGGCAGCCCCTGGGCCTGCCACGTGGCACCCCACTCTCTCTCCTGCCGCCCCTAGGTCACGTGCCCAGCACGTGACCTGTGCCTCTTCCCCTTCCTCCAGCCATTTCCACGACCCCCGCCCCTGCTGCCATTAAGCTCCTCCGCCATGCACGGCGACCGAACGTTACGAACCGCCGCCATCACTCCTCCCCTCGCCAGCTGTTCCACACTCTTCTCTCAACACCACTCATGCCTCCCTATAAAGCTCAATGCTGCCTCCCTCACCGTCTTCATCCGCCGCTACCATAAGAAGAACGTCTGAGCTCCGCGCCCTCAGGTGATAGCTGAGGGGCTTCCCATCGAGCGGCTACGCCTTCCTCCTAATGAGATCCAAGTGTGCTTCCCCTTGCAGCAACAGCTCCAGCAGCCCTGCTTGAGCTCGGTTCTACACCAGAACCTCGAGCAATAATCCGATAAAATGAGCCACCTTCACCGCCCACATGCATCAAACCTATCCTCCGACCCCCGTTCAGGTGATTGATGAACGTGGAATTCTCCTCTTTAATGATCTAAAATTCTCGTAGTATAGGAGGAAAATTCAATTCAGCAAAAACCACACACGTTTGAATGTTGTGGAGCATTTATACTTGGAAAGTCTACCAAGGTCGAACGCAAGGACACATCTACCTAATCTATTTATCGAATTTTGATTAATGAAGTACAAGTGTGAATTACTCTCAATTTCAGGTCTGCATGATGATGCATGATGAACTATGTATTTTATAATGGAATAAAATGATGCATGTAATTTTTAATTGATTTTTAGGAAATTATAAGATGATTCATGAAAGTAATGCAATGGAATTTATATACAGAACAAAAGGTTACAAATATACCCTAAAAATATGAGCAACATAATAAAAAGGGAAATCCAGGTCGTTTTAATCATAATATAAAGAACAGTCATCAAATCAGAGCAAAGATTAGGAGAGCAGGGTCATCATCTATCACAAAAGTTCACTTCATTTGAAATAGTGGCAGATGAGAAAATTAAACATGCTATGATGTAGAGGAAGAAACAAGGATCAAAATGTTACTAAAATCATGTAATTTGGACCTACGATGCTCAAGTTATGTTAGAAACAATGCAGGGTCATAATTGTAATAAAAATGCAAGGAAATAAATGATAAATATTACATTTAGGTCCCTAGAGGGACCTAAATGTAAATACCAAAAACTGCATGGGGTACACTATAAATTTTCCATGCTCATAGGGACCTTTTTTTGTAAATTTTCAAAACATTGAGGGTCTCCCTGTAAATTACCCAGGCACACAAGCGAGGCACGTGCCTGTGGACCATTATGCAAATACCAAAGGTTCCAGGGTCTTTCATGTAATTTTTCCAAGCCCTCACGTGCGGTGCACGTGAGGGGCCTAGGCTCGGAAGGGTACCTCAGGTTCGGGACACGTGGCCGCATCTGGAGATTCAGGTCGAGGTTCAGTGGACTCGAGCCTGTAGGAGCGGATTGAGAATAGGGTCATTCATGTGTCATCATAATGACTGTCCGATCAAGATGATCAGACGACATCTGTGTCTTCGTTGTCCGCCATTGTCTGCCGGAGGAGGCGGGGCTTCGACATGCTTGAGGGAGCTCCTCCACTCGCCACCTGCCCGCCTGAAGGTCGGGGCAGATAACTGAGCCTCTGGCGAGAATCCTTGAAGTGCTGTGAAACTTCGGGGTTGATCGGTGGCGTAGGTCAGTGGAGCTTCACCGGAGACGAGACGCTTGAAGTCCCCCCGATGCACATTCTGACCATTGAGGGTCCTGCATGTGTTAAATGATAGCCGAAGCGTGCGCGATTGCAAGGTGAGTGTAAGGTGAGTGAACGGGGCCGTGAAGCGACGGGACGTGGTGGCCGTGGACCTCTTCTCCGGCGAAGTGGAGGAAAGGGGGAGTCAGAACAGGGGGGTCTAGAGAAGTGAGGGGTGGTCGGCGAGGATGCTGGTGGTCGGGCGGATGTCGTGAGGTGGTCAGCTGAGGGTGGCTGCGAATGAGGATGGCGGAAAAATTCGAAGAAATAGGAAAACAAGAAGGGGGAGATACCTCGTCGAAGAGGGGAACCCGATGGATGAGGGGCTTGGGATGAGCACCTTGGAGGCACTCTGGTCGTCACCCGGTGGGGTCAGCCGAGCCTCGGAGCTCGACGGTGGCTGAGCCAGCCGTAGCACGGCCAAGATGACCATGGGTCAACACTGGGGTGGAGAGGCCATCATCGGAGCTGATGTCTCCCTCCGCTGTCACCGGAGGGACGACGGAGGATGGCCTCAACCTGTGGATTGGTGGACCGACTACTCGGAGCGGATGGAGGGTGGTTTTATAGGAGGGGGGCAGCTGGGAGTTACGTGAGGATGGGGTATTTTTGCAAGAGGAATGAAGGCAAAGGAGAGTAATGGAGAAGGTTGATGAGGGTTACACGAGGATGGCAGAAGAACGGGGGCTATGATGGAGGCATTACGACGAGGAGGGAAGGTCGATGATGAGAGGGAAAATGGAAAGGTGTGCGGCCATGATGAGGTGTAATGGCGAGCTGGAGGAGGACGATGGCCAATAGCCGTTGGATCTAACGATCCAATGGTTAGGATGATAGTGTGGGTAGTCGGCTGCGATCAGATCCAGGGATCTGATCGAACGGCTAGGGTTGAGGCGGTGACGAGCGGTTATGATGGAGGGATAAGGAAGATCCAATAGCCTAGGATGAAGGGATGATGTGGAGCAACGGTAGGCGTAGGATGAGAAGGGGATCAGAGGGCTGAGATTGGAGCGGGGGTGGACGGCTAAGATCAGATCTCATTAGAGATCTGATGGCTGGAAGTGGGCAACATATGGACGGCGGAGATTGAGGCGGGGTGAAAGGAATCCAATGGCTCACGAGAGTGCCGGGTGGCGAAAGGGGGAGGCGGGCCACGTGGGCGACCCAGGGGGCGCCACGTGGCCCAACAAAAAAAATCAAAAAAATAAAAACAAAGACAAATACAAAAGAAATAGTTAGAGGTAAAATTAGAAAAAAGTCAAAACATGAATGTTGTTCGTCTCGACGAGATCTACAACTTTCATGTTGGACAAAAAGCCAAAAGACATCATTTGTACAAAAAGTATTTTTGGGGTATGTTTAAAGGGCTAAAAACACCGACTTTTAGTTTTTGAGTTGTTTTTGTATTTTTTAGTTTTTTTAATGGTCAGTGAATTATAGACAATTAATCTACCTAATTTTTAGGGGTTTTTGATGATAAAATAAATACAAAGAAAAATAAGGGAAATTAAATACAATTAGTTAAGGTTAATTATACACAATATATTAGAGGGTAAAAATACATACTTAATGGAGATTTTTATTGGTTTGATTAAGCCAGGGGTTTAATAGGTGGATTTTAGCATGATGAATACGAGATTCATCAGTGATCCCTTCTACTTGTCCGAATCCACAAACACCCGACACCAAAATTGATTCCATCTCCCTTTGTCGTCCACACGCTGCACCCATCTCCGATCCCCTTCATCTTCTCTTCTCTCTCCTAGGTCTCCCTCCTCTCCGGCCTCACAATGGCCGGAGCTCGGCTCCATTCCCTCACTATCGCTTGAAGCTTCGCTCACCTTTTCCTTCTGTTTTCGACTAATCTCTACAGGTGTTGCACCGCTTCGCTTCTGCCTTGGTCACCGCACACTGCCCTCGCTCTACCTATCCTTGGTCGGCATCTCCCATGAGCGTGTGTCGCCTAGGAGCTACTCCGGCAAGAGTCGTCAACACCACATAGCGTAGCCTCCGCCACGCACGACCACCGCCTCCGCCTTTCGCTTCGTCGTGCTCGCTCTGCCCCTTATGTGTCGATCGGGGGATCAAGCCACGCTCCGCCTGACGAGCGTTGCCGCCCGCTACGCCTCCAGTAGCCATTGGATTGGGCCCAAGCCTTGATCCAACGGTTGTCGTCTCTCCACGCATCCCCGACCGAGCCTCCATCCCAGCCTCGAGGCACATGCCTCCCAAACCACATCTCACTGCCACATAGGCTCGACCATCCCAACCTCGGTCTTGGGCATCCCAGCCGCAGGACCGAGCCTCGAGCCTTGCTGCTCACGTGCATAGCACATGCTGAGATGGAAAAATTGCACCCACGCTCTCGACAATCTCTGAATTTGCAGAAGACCCCCCCGCCAGCCAGGAGGCACGCACGATCCATGTGCCTATTTAGAAAATTTGTAGAGAAGACCTTGACTTTTGAGGAGATTGCAGATGTACCCCCACCAGGGGTAAATTACAAAGGAACCATTCCGACTTTCAGAAGTTGCAGATAGGTCCTCCAGGGTCCTAATTGAGAAGAATACTTAACTTTTTATTGTATTTAGTCATCGGAGCTTTATTTTAGCATATCTTTCTCATACGAACTCAGTTTCTAATGCATAATATGTCGATTTGAAGCTACTTCTGTGCTCTATCATATTATATGCTTTGTGGAATAATCTAAAGATCATTATTGTTGTTTATTGTTCGAAGAGTTATTTGATCTATACATGCCATTTTTTGACTGATTTGTACTACTTATAATGAGAAACTTCTAACTTTATCGTTGGGATTTGTGTGAAGATAGTTAAAGCATGATCTAATTGAATCATTTTATTACAGGGAGAAAGTTGAGCATCAATGATCTTGTGAATCTCGATTCTTGAATTGAAATGGAGAGATATCTTTATTATGATCAAGTATATATTGTCAAATATTTTGGAGATCCTTGAATTGTTTGCAGAATTCATTGAATAGGATTTTTACAGTTCAAAGAATTTGATCTCTTTGTAGGAACTATATAGAGGAGGCTTGAATAGTGCATTCCCTGACTTCCTTATGATTTAAAAATAATTATTGTGGAATAATATTGCAGAGATTAAAAGCTTGAGATCTAAATCAATTCATTGTGGTCAAATGCTAGCTTGAGCTCTAATTGATAAATATTTTTCGATTTAACCTCTTTTGATCTATGATTAATTTTGAGGATTCATTGATCATATCTTTGAGGATACGTATAAAATCATAGATCCTGAGCATAATTCTCTCTGTTTCTTTCTTCACATCTACATTACTTGGTATTATACTCTTCCAACACATAAATTAATTGAACATTTGATTAATTATTCAAATTAATTTAAAACCACACAACTAAAAATCATCGTTCCCTGTGTTCGACCTTAATAGATTTGCCAAGTAAAAAATATTCCACAACATTCAAAGATTGTGGTTTTTGTTGAAATGTTTTCTGCCTCCTATACTACAATTTATGACTACTAAAGAGGCAGATTTTCAAGTTCATCATATATATAGCTAGGGTGGAGCATGGGTCAAGGTCGACCCAACCCAGCCTGATGCCCGGCCCTCTCAAGCCCGATCCAAGCCCAAGCAACCATAGATACATGTGGGCATATGCCTTTATTTCAATCCATTTACCAAATTGGGCTGGGCTCGGGTTTGCACGGGCCCGACCCCAAAGCCCACAGGCCATACCAAATTTTGGCCCGAAATCGTCCCCACCAAAACCCATGCCTGACCCACCTGCATGGCCCATCCTAACCCCCCAACTTCCAAAACTCTAGCCCTAGCTATACACCCACTTGAGTCCCCAAACTGTTCCCCCTCCAAATTCCCACACCAACTCGATGCTGCCTGTTGTTGAATAGAGAAATTTCAGGTTTTAAAATATTGAAATTAATGCATAATATTTGCAACCCTAAAAATCCCTCAACAAAAAATTAATTGAATCTCAAGCAGAAATCAATAAAGAAAATATACCAAGAGAGAACTACTATTTAATTTACATGTATAGCTAACATGATCGAACTTAGGGAGGCTACGAAAATCCCAAGTGCACTGAAAAATCAATGAAAGAATGAAGGAATTTCTATGCAAACTATACTTGGTTTTTTGTGTTTTTGAACTTTTGTAAGTTTTTTTTAAGAATTTTAATTTTATATTTGTTTTTTTATTTTTATTTTTTATTTTTATTTACAATTTTTTTTAAAATAATGGAATAATTAAGAAAAAATCAAGACACAAACACTCAACCAATCTTTTTGTATTTTTCACATATATCAAAATAGCTAGAAAATTAAGCAAAATTATTTTTGGATTTTGATAATTTTCTATTGTTTTTGGTATTTTCCAGATTTTTTTACAATTTTTAAAGTGCTTAAATATATCAACAATATAAAAAAAATAAATATAAAAAAAACTGAACATTTTTTATTCTTTAATATATCAAATAAAATAAAAATGGATGTACAGAATAAAAGAGCAAATTTTATATTTTCTAAAATGCCATTTTGGATTTCTTATATTTTTAATTGAATTTCTATGAAATTTTAATGTTTAAGAATTTTTATGACTTTTTGTGGTTTTTATGAAGAATTAACCTGCAAAAATTGCACAGAAATTAAAATAAAGCGAGAAGTAAACAAGAATTTTTTAGAATTTTTGAAAAGTTTTTTATATATTTTTTTTATCAATTTTTTTGATGCAAACAAGGAATTTTTGAGGTTTTTAAATCTTTAAAATAATAAAAATGATAAAAATACAGACTGCAATAGAAAGCTAGAGAAATTTTTGTGGAATTTTTAAAGGGGTTTTGATTATTTTTATTTGATTTTTGATATGCAAAACAAATGCAGACTCGCATGGACCTAAATGCAAATATTTAAGTTTATAGATTGAATAATAACAGATAAACAAATAGCAGTGTGAAATATATAAATTTCCCAACAAATGCATGTGCAAGCACGTGTGCCTCACTAGAGGGGACCAATATGCAAATAATTTAATTTCAAGGTCCACACATTAACTCTAAACTACAGACTATATATTGCAAATAACCCAAAAGTCACGTGTTACCCATGTGTTATAGTTCAAGTAGGACTTAAATGCATTAAAATAAATGCGAAGTATAAAAGTGCAAATGTTCAAAGAATAAAGTACCGACACATGTCCACGTAGGGACTTATTTGAAATGAAATAAAGACATGGGCATAGATGCAATTGTACCCTTTATTAACATACACTAGGAACGATTGGATGATGATGAGATTCTGATTAAACGACTGAGATATTTTGTGTGTGGATGGCTTCGATTGGGACTGGATCTTCAGTCAACGACCGAACTTTGGGGCAAAATCAATGGTTGAGATCTGAACTGGGACGAATGTGCTTCATCGTGTAGTACTGAAGAGCGCTGGAGTAACTCAGAAGAAGATGGACTCTGGTGAACTTCAATCGAGGAGAACTCCATCTTTGCTTGCCCAAATCCACCGTGAGATGATGCTCTGGCTTCCTGCAGCAAAGCTCTATCGATCCTAGGCTTCAGCGAAGGTCAAATGTGATTGATCGACGAGCTGAAGGTTAAGTGATGAACTGCTCCATATGAACCTCCAACTCATGATTCTTTTCTCTAGATGCTCTCTAAGGACCTGTAACTGAAAACTTACGCTCGGAGGGCTTCCTCGACCATGTTTATTAGCACAAAAAGATAAAAATAATGAATCGGCGAAAGCTCTGATATATATAATTGGAGGGAAAGACGATCTTCGGATCCATGATGATCTGAAGGTGGGCAGAGGGTGGAAGAGCTAGAGAAAGAGACGATGGATGTGTTGGCGTAGTCGGAAGTGGCAGATCATGACTGAATTCCTCCGATCATGCATATCGGAGGTTGAAGATGATACTCTGTTTTAAGTGATTGAGAAGAAATCAAAACGAAAAATAAATGTTGAATTGAAGATAAACCACCTAAGTTACCTACAGAATGGAAGAAAAGGGAGGAATCACCTTGATCTGCGGTTGGTGGCGGAGAGGTAGAGACGCGGCGGAAGGCTTCGACGACGTAGTTGGATCACGAATTTCACTCAAATTCTCGCACTCTCGCTTGAAGGCAGTCATCCTCGGTCCCTGATCAACTTGCCAAAACTCAAACTCGAGGAGGGAATGGGCTAAAATTGGATCAAACGCTCGCCGGAGGTGGAAGGGTAATATTTATAGGTTGAAGTCTGGTGTGGGTTTGAATCCAAAATGGGCTACGATCGAGGCGAGGTTGGCGAGCATGAGGATTAAATGAGCGAAATTAATGGAGAAGGAAGTGGGAGTAGTTAGTGGAAGTCACACATGGGAAAAATGGGTGAAGAAGCGGTGGAACGTGGGTTGAGCGGGAATTATTCAAGGACCAACTAGTTGACCCGGGTCAACAAACTCGGGCTGGCCAATCAGAGGGCGTGGAGAATACGACCAAAATAGGCTAAACGACAAAATAGAGGAAAAAAGTTAAATAATTGAACTAAAATAAAAAAAATGAATTTATTTAATTACATAATGTAAATAAAAAATGTTAAAATAAATTAAATTTTATTTTGGAGATTTTTAATTAATTAAATAATGTATCTACAAGGGTTAAAATAAATACAAGATATTATTTGTAGGTATATATGCCTATATATGCAATGTTTTGATTTTTAATTAATTATTTATACCAATATATACATAATTTAATATTTTATTTATTTACAACATTTTAAAAGGATTTAAGGGTATTTTTATTTGATCTTTAGGAATTAATTTATTAGGTTAATTAAATATGTATATGTACATTATATACATGGTGATACATATACAATAAATATATGATTTTATTTTTTTTGATTTTGTGTTTTTTTATTTGTATTTTATATAAGTTAAATACAATATTCACAATTATTAAAAATACATTATTCACAGATATACAGAAGGAAACAAATAATTAAGTAATTTACATAGTGTATATAGGTATATTATACAATAGTACCCTAATTATCCACATTTCACACCTTAACTCTGATTTTTATGAAATCACCTCCATTTTAATGATAATTTAATTTGGAGTACAATGAAAGCGGGTTTGATGAATTTAAAGTTTTGGTGGAGCAGATATTGATCTTGAAAATTTGTACTTTGTGGCTTTTCGAGAGTGTTGTTATTTACACAATATATAGACCAATTTTTATTGAAAATATTTTTATTATTTACAAAAGAATTTTATTCACAAATTTCAAGAAGAAATAATTGGTAATTACAAAGAATTTGATAATTAATAAAATAATGAAAGAGTGTATAATATAGACAATATTGTACAGGTTATGAATATATACATGTGACAAGTTAATTTTCTGGATTTTCTAGAAATTAAGTGTTATCTTCCCCTACTTCCTTCCTTGTCGATCAGGTCAAATCTTGACCTTCTCTCAGGGTCTGATTTAGCATGTATCTATTGCATATATACAATCTCTTATTTTCTTTATTTTTCCTTTATTTATTTATTTGAGGTTAAAAGAGAGAGAAATATACAATATTTACACAAGAGTTCGAGTTAGTAAAAGAATGAAATCAGTGATATTTACAAGTGTTTTTATAAGGGAGTTTAAGTTAGAATAAATGCATAAAGATGATGAAATGCAGACTCATAACCTATCGCCCCCTCAGAACCTCCATTTCCTCTCAGTGCCAACCGTTAGGCACTGGCGCGACCCCTCCCTCCCTTCCCTGGGCTCCAAGCAAAGGCCACTGCAAGAGGCTTGGCGACCCCCTCCCTCCCCATGCTCCCCTCATCTACAACACGACTATGCCACTTCCTATAATCATACCTCTCCTTCCCTCCCTCACCACTGAACGTAGGCCATCGCCACCACGTCACCTCCTCCCTCTCCGTCCCTCTGTCCCCACCCAACACCCGCCACTGCCACCGCACCACCTCTTCCCTCTCCCTCCCTCCGTCCCCACCCAACACCGGCCACCGCCACCGCGCCATCTCCTCCCTCTCCCTCCCTCCCTGAGTTCCTCCCCACTAAACACATGCCGCCGCTGCACTCCACTCCCATTCCGACAGTCCAATCCCCTTCGACGATGTACGTGGCAACCACACTCCGGTGGTCGTCCTACCTTGGCTAGGGACTCGACTTTGCACCTGGAAGAGGTACACCGTATACCTCGATTTTATCATTTGTTATGTTCTTGTTATTTTAGATGTGAATGTCAATATTAACATTGAATGTGAATGTGAATTTAAAATATTAAATGGTCATATTGTGTTGCAAATATGTATTGTATGTTATCTTTATATTGGTTGTTTGAAATATTGATTTTAAAAAATTACAAGAGTCCAAATCACTTACTCTTATTTTATATTAATTAGATGTCAAATGATCAAAATGAAGAAGTTGCAAATAATCCAATAATGATAGATGTAGAGGGCGATGTCTCAATTGGAAATAAACGTCATAGACAATCACAGTCGTGGTTTGGAACCATCTTACGAGGTTTGGGGTAGTTGATGGAAAAGAAATGTCCAAATATAACTATTGCAAGAAGACCGGGTAATGTCATACATTATTTTTGTCCTCATTTACATTACTTGGTCTCATCTCTGTTAATCTATTAGCAAAATAGGAAAGAGAGCTTTCTTCAGGATCACATCAAGTGGCTTATGGTGATATGGGTTTGTTTGTTGGATATAAATTCACTAGGGTTTATGTTGGAAATGTTGCTGATCATGCTGGGATTTTAAACGGTGCTTGGTATTTGTTGTCTGTGTTTAATTGAATAAAAGTACACTACTGTTGTTTATACACCCTTTTCCTTCCTAAAAATATAAGCAAGAATTAGGGATGTGAACTACTTTAAAACCTGATCTGATAGTTTTTGCAGATCTGCTCTGCGTCTAGGTTGTGTTTGTTTCAACATCTCACATTTTACAGAAGAGATCTAAAACTTGAAATTACAAAATGCTCAGGTAACCCCTTCATTGTGTAGATCTATTACTAACTGTAATATAACATGTCCAATTTCTGTGGGAATCATGGGCCGACCTAACCCAGGACAACCCATCATGAGTCGGGTAGTGCTCGGGCTTGGGCCCAACAATGGAGAAATTAGTGGGCCTGGGCCTGACCCATGGACCCGATTCCATAGATGGGCTTTGGCTGGGCTAGGTTGGGTCTGGCTCGAGCCCGACCCATGCTCCACCCTATATATTGCTCGGGATACTACCATCATGCCCTTGGAAACTCCATAAGGAGTTCAGCTATTGATCAGGGCCTTCAAGAAAGAACTTTCGAGCATGAAGACATCTACACGAAGTCAGCCTGATCTCGCTTGACCAAACTAGATTTCAACCTCCAAAAATCATGTTACGAAGGGTTTCACTCTGATTTTTCATGAAACAAGATGTTGGTGGTGATTGTATTATCTGCACGTGCTTGCAAGATAAATAGAGTTATACCACTCTGCACAGAGCTACGTCCATCAAGCTCCCCAGGTTAATCGATCAACCTCCAAGCCATTGTGTAATCCAAGGTGTTTAGCCAAGATCGAGACAAAGCTAACAATACTATCATTGATCAATTCTAAGAACCACATATAAGTTGTGTCATGAGCTATACTACTATGCCGCCAGGCACAAAGGGAGACCTTATGAGAAGAAGGGCCTAAATTAAGCCTTGCAAATCTAATACAAAGTTGTAGATCACTAAAGTAGTATAAAAATACAAAAAGATCCACTCCCTAAAATTCAAGTGTTGCAAATTCTAGTCCAATGGACTTGAGTACTCCACAATCTAGTCTACTTATGCAATCCCACATTCGAAGCATAGAACCGAGATAGAAACATAGCATAAAATAGAATAGAAAGTGTAACAAACTTTTTCCATTAATATTCATCAATTAACCATATCTGTAAAATACAACATACATGTACAACTAAAATGTACATACCCATATGCATATAATATCTCTCAAAAGGTACAAGTAAAGACATGGAAAACCCTAAAAAAGAGTGCACATACTCAAAAGTAAGCTAACAACAATAGAAACTAAACCAAGCCACTCACCGATGCGGATGCTCCTGAGAACCTGTCATATTTACGAAAGTAGGTACGCCATGAGCAAAGTCACCCAGTACGATGCTAAAACAACTAACTAAGAACTAGAGGCTAACATGTGTACAAAAGAAAGGTAACTGTGCAAATCCAAATCATGTTGTAACTAATTAAAAAATATAGTATCCTTGATCTTTATCCTTGATTCAATTCAGTAGTCCCACACTTTACCATGTGTAGATTCTATCCCACATTTGATTGTAGGGGTGTCTATCGAGTTCAACGAGCTGAGTTAGCCCCAACTCGGACTCGAACTCGATAAGAAACCTAAGGCTCGAACTCGGGCTCGATAAGGGTCGAGCCTTGGATCACCAGCTCGAACTCGAACTCGTCAAGTTCGAGTTGACTCACGAGCCTCTTATCGAGCCACGAGTTTCTGAGCTGGCTCACGAGCCTCAAAATGAGCTGGCTCACGAGCCTCTTATCGAGTAATGAGTTTCTGAGCTGGCTCACAAGCCTAAAAATGAGCTGGCTCATGAACCTATTAACGAGTCGTTGCTCCATTTTATACATTAAATTATGCAAATGAACCTCTTAACGAGTCATTAGGGGTTAGGAAATAGGAACTATCGGTCTATAGTCTGGGGAAGTTTCGGTATATAGGTTTTCAACTTTTTACTAAGAGGGGAAACAAATTATCGAGTCGAGTTTCCGAGTTGAACAACGCCCAACTCGAACTTGACTTGATAAGCTAACGAGCAATAAACCCAACTCGGGCTCGGGCTCGTTAAGGTTTCGAGTCAGGATCGTGAGCCTTTAACGAGCCAAGCCCAAATTCAACACATCGAGCTCAAGCTTTCCTGGCAGCCCTACTTGATTGTGTACCAACTCAAACCCCATACTTTACTGTAGACCAACTCAAACCACTGGTTTGTAATCGCAACATTTTTAGGATCAAATTCCATCAATTTATTGATATAATCTAACCATTTAACACACACACACACACACACACACATATATATATATATTAATGTCCTATAAGGTCTACATCATTTTTAAGATCAAATTTCATCAATTTTAAGGTTCAAATGGGTCCATCATTTCAGAATGATCAATCGTCAAACTTAATAGATTGAGTGCTGATCAATCAGAAAGCCAAACATGATTGTTCATTTTGATCCAAAATGATCGATCAAGCATGATAAATCAACACAATGTGCATGATCGATCATGCTTGGACGATAGCCGGAACTAATCCGACGACTGATGAATGGGAAAAATTAAGGGTCGTATTAATCCACAAGGCGGATCAATAGTCGACGCGACGACCGATCAATAAGTCCCAATCAATCAACAATTAACCCACAATCAGAATAAAGTAATTAAGTCCCAAAAATGGGAATTAAAATTTATTAACTCTACCATAAAATGCATAGTGTATAAGCATGTAGAGGTCGAACCACAGAGAGCAAGAAAAAAGGGTAGCCTATAGGTATTTATGTACACCCCAGTCATCCTTATATTAATCCTCTTTTTGTGGGTTTTTAATTTTTTATATTTATTTTTTAGGATTATTTATTTATTATTTTATTATATATATATGTCCTTTTTTAAAAATTTTCTTTTTATATTTTTAATCATAGAATATATATATTTATATATATATACACAAAGATATTTCATATAAGAGGAGAGAGAGATATATACAATATATAGATATATATGTATGTATAAATGCTCAAAATATAAGAAATATAGTGTTTTTTAGGCTTTTCATATTTTTCTAATTTTTTGTTATTTTTCTAGGATTTTTCTAATTTTTATGCATTTTTAATGTAAAAAATATCCCTGAAATGGGAGTAATTACATATCTGAAACTAATTTGGGTTTTAAAATTAGTAAATAAATCCCAAAATTACCAAACTAATTTTAATACATAAATAATAATATATAGATAATTATAAAATAGGAAAAACATATTTTTGGAGTTTTTGTTGAATTTTTATATTTTTTTGTTTAATTTTGGAGTTTCCTAATTTTTTTAATTTTCTTTTATTCTTTTTATGGGTTTTTAGTTCCTAGACTCAATAAATAGCAAAATATAACATATATATTTTTTTTGCATTTTTTCAAATACAGTTTCTATTTCTTTGGTATTTTATAATTTAAACAGGGCAAAAGTGGCTCCTATTTCAATTTCAATAAATGGAAGAAATGCACAAAATGGCCAAACAAAAATGCAACGTGAATCTACAAGTCACAAAGCATTTAGCCTAATTTTTGTGGATTTTTAGGAGCAAGCTAGGTATTTTTTAATAAATGCATGAAGCACATAAAATACAATAACCTAGTAGGGGCATTTTTACAATTAAAAATAAAGACAGGGTCTCAAGTGCAAATTTACCAATAGAATTAAACATTTATTTAATATTTAAGAACCGTTTAACAATATACAAAAGCGCTAGGGTGTTACAAGCAAAATTTACACGCCTCACGTGGGACTGCATGTGAGGCGGGGAGGGACCCAAGTGCAAATACCATAAATATAGGGGTCCTAACGCAAAAATTCCATTTTATTTACACATGATATTTTATTCACAGTATTAAAAACTAAATACAAAAAGGTAGGGGTTTAAATATGCAATTTACCCCTATATACGCGTTGGTGGACGACGATCCGCTTTTCACTTATCAACGTGGCGGGCTCTGGTAGCTCGATATTACTTCGTCGATCGGCGGTTTGGATTACGTCTGAGGTTCGATCGAGCGGTAGAAGCGGGCTTTGAACGAACAACCATGATCAGATCTGGGGCCGCCTCCTCCATATGACGGTTGCTGTTGTTCACGAAGAACATGGAAGAACACCGAGGTTCCCTACCTTCGATCGCTAATTCCTCCTCCGCCAGATGGTCGTGGGCGATGGAAGTAAGCTCTATACATTCGGGAAGGTGCTCCACAGCTCTTGAGGTACTCAAGAAGTCCCAGGACCCCACGACCAATTCTGGCGAGCTCGATGAAGAAGGGGGGGTCCTGGGAACCTTACAGTCGATTGATTTGAGTCCTAAAGGGCTCCTTTTAGCATATGACCTGCACCAAAAGAAAGAGTGGCTCGAGGGCGTTTCCCTCGACCAGGAGTTGAAGCTGCTGAGCCAAAGAGATGGAGTGGATGGCGAGGTCCGACGATGCGGAGGAGAGGGACCTCGATTCGTAGAGCCAGTAGGGCTCTGGGTGATTGGGGATGATCGTGAGATGGAGAACGCGTAGGGGTTCGAAATGAGGGTGAATAGGGGTTTGGAGGACCGACGAATCACAAGGAACTAGTTGCCGGAGCGGAGCTCCGACGAACTTCGATTTGACTAAACCTACACTAATCTCTACTCTAACCACTATCCTAAAGGCATAATTAAACTACTGGAATAAAACCCTAACTAATTAAGCAATAAAACAACTCTTATACTTGGTGGAGCACCAGGGAGCTGGGCGACGCCGGAGCTCCGCCGTGGGTGCTGCCTCGACTCCTCCGACCTGTTGACGCCTCCGGAAGCAACCCCCTGTCACGAGGTTTCACTCTGGAGTTGAAGCGAGGGTGGAAGAAGACCAAAAGGAGACCCAAAATGGGGAAGGAGGCCGAGACTCTTATTTATGGATATGG
This sequence comes from Ottelia alismoides, assembly GCA_037367405.1. NCBI lineage: Eukaryota > Viridiplantae > Streptophyta > Magnoliopsida > Alismatales > Hydrocharitaceae > Ottelia > Ottelia alismoides. The sequence goes on from JAZKJV010011236.1 coordinate 1,492,282, forward strand.
CGATGCACCCTTATTGATCGGGGTGCCACAAAGAATCGTCTGGTCAGATGATTGATCTGAGATGTTGGCGTGAAGGATGGATCATCGACCGATTTTTTTCATGAAGGAATCGAGGCTAGAAAGTCAATGATCTAGAAGGGGAAGGTCGGAGAAGATGGGCTGAAGAGACACTCTGACACAGGGCAGCTGGTGGCAGAGGAGTTGACCGGGCGGTCAATGAAGGAAAGACTCTGATTGGTCCACATCAGCGCCAAATTGACCTATTAATTAAACATAATAAATAATTTTTATATTTTTTGCTTATAAAATAAAAAAACGTTTATTAAATATTGTAGTATTTATTTATGATATTTATTTATTTTTTGTTGTATTTTATTATGAGTTTATTTTAATAGTGTATTTCTAGGTTTATTTACATGTATTTTGCACAATTTATTTTTATTTTGTGTATTTTATTTTATTATTTTATTATAATATTTTATATATTTATAACTTATTTTTGTGAGTATAAATATATTTTTATTTGATTTTTATGAGTTTATTTGCATATTTAAATAAGTAGGTATATATAATATGTAGGTATACTTATAGGTATTTTACCTAAATTTTATATACATTTTATTTATTTAATGAATTTTATTGGGTTTTATTTTGGATTTACATTTTTAATGGAATTAATAAAAATATGAAAGAATAAAAGAATGAAGATTCCCTTTTTATTTAGGGATTTTTACCTGGCAGACCCTATAAACTTTGCCAATCACCTCTACGACCTTTCAAACTACCTAATTCCCCCCTCGACCCCGTAAACTTGCCAACTCTTACCCGATGAACCCTCCGGGTAATAAGTTTTAAGCCCGTGGGGGTTCTTCGGATAATTTACAGGGTCGATGGGGTAATTACATTCTGCAAAAGGTCGTAGAGGCATTTTAAAACGTTTATAGGGTCTGCTAGGTAAAAATCCCTTTTATTTATATATAAGTAATACATAGGTACTTTGCCTATGTGATTACATAGACTTATTTTATTTGAGGTTTTATTTTAATTTCCATATGTGCATGTATTATGTATATTATTTACAAAATTCTAAAAATATAAATTTGTGAAAATAATGAATAATGAATAATGAATATATATTTTAATCGGTATTATGTACAATGAGGGCCAAAAACCTAACTTTCACAGATGAGTTCCAAAAATTATGAAACCAATTTTATTAAATAGTTCTTGAAAAGTTATATACAATTAAGGGTGATTTAGGTGGATTTTGAGTTTTTATTTGCCAGATATGGGTCTGTGAAGTTGAGCAACTGGCTTTTTATTATGTGTATAAAATGTACACTGTGTATCATTTTTGTACAAACTCTATTTTATATTTTTATTTACATTATTATCTACAAATTTCATGTACAAAATATTTTTATTTAATGAATAAATAAGTATATACAAAATAAGTTTCAAAATGCATAAATGAATGAATAAATAAATGAGGCATTTATTGTATCATTGGCCCTTATCTCTTCCTACTTTATTCCTTGTCGACCAAGCCAATTCTAGACTTGGTCTCGGGGTTCGGATCATAAAATATTTTCAATATTTTATTCTTTTTTCTTTTCTTCTCTTTATTCTATAATTTTGGCATTATAAACCTTATTTTATTTAAAATAACTGCACTGAATAGTGAATTCTATTATAGACAAATTAATGTTATTTACATGCATTAGCTAAAGTTTTCAAGGCCAAAATGATAGAATAAAGGTGATGAAATGGAGATTCATCAACGACGTCCTGCGAACTTGCTCCGATCGTTGATCTGGCTACACCATTATATTCATGCTAACATCCACATCAAGAAAACATAATCGGATCTCACATGTAGGCCATGGATTGGTCAAAAAATTTGAAAAATGTCATGATAAGTTGCTTGTCGTATCCAAAATCATGACGAATTGCGATGAAAACGCTGACAATAGGTAGCTAGTAACCCTTTGTAACCCAATGGTAACAAAACATCGCGAATCCGGCATCAAGTGGAGACTCTAAGATCGTACCTCAGGATCATCCCTCTGTGATGCTCCCTCATCAGAAATAGTTGTTCCACGACGTTTAGCTTATTTGCAAGCCCACCACACGACTGCACTCGCCAAGGCCTTCGAGATGGTGCCCTCGGATCTTTGTTCGATCGTCGAAAGTATCTCCGGTGGCGGAGCTCTGGCGAGGCAAGTAGTCCAGTTATCCAGACCACCTTTGGTCGCACCACTTTATATAGACATGGGCCCAAACAGATCCGGGTTTGGATCCTCATCAGAAAACCATAAACCAACCGTATTTTACCTGTAACTTCCTCATATGGACTCTAATTTAGATGTTCTTAAGCTCGTTGAAAAGGTCTTGACGAATAGTACAATATAAAGTGGTTGTTTGTCTCCTTTGAATATTGGATCATGTCTAAAACTTGGAGTTAGTAATGTCCTATACTTCAAGATCTTACATTAAATGGCAAGGAGCTCTAACTAATTAGCACTGGTCTTTTCTTAATTATGTTAAAGTTCATTAGGATCTAAATGCAATTAAGTAACTTTTATTTTTTTTTCATTTCAATCTCTATTGAGTTATTTTTCATTTAAAACCATTTACCCTTTAAACTTTGATTCGGAATTTTTATTATAGCATCGCCATTGCTCTAAAGTATGTAAACAAATGGTGAGTTTTCAATGCTTTGTGTTGTGGAATGAGTTTGTGAAGGTTAATGCATGTAAATAATGTTTAATTCAATATGAGACTTGGCTTGATTACGCATTTCTTTATTTTGTGGCAAAAATTAAGATCTGAATTTGATTTCATGTGCTTAGAGTTAGTTAAATATTATCTTCACTAAACAAATTAACTAAAGTGCCTCACGTATTACTTTCATAGCCAAAATTTCATAGAATTGCTTACTAGATCATATCAAGGTAGGTAATATCAGTATCGGTATCGACTACATGTCAATACGATATATCATCGATATATCGATGCCATATTGTCCAAACCGACCCGATTTTGTGGAGGAAATGGTCTTGAAAGGGCTAATAACAACCATATTATCGATATATCGATCAATTGTCGATACCGATATATCGCGCTATAGCTTACCCTAGATCATATACAAACAATAAATTTTAAGGATTTTTACAATGATAACCTTTTATGCTTTTATAATTATGCGTTGAACCTTCCACAATTCCGAATTGCATGTAGAACCTTGAACCATTATATAGCATAATGACGTGTTAACTTCCATCCATTTTCTCTATTGCTTAATGTTAGTTATATATTGCTTTCATGAAATAAAATAATAAAAATGCCTATTGTATTATTTTTCATAGCCATAATTTCCTAAAATTGCTCACTATATCATATACACATAATAAATTTTAGGGATTTTTACACCCATAACCTTTTATACTTTTACAATTATACATTGAACCCTCCATAATTTCGAATTACACAGAGAATCTTGGATAAATGTTAACATTACATGGCATAACTATGCGTTAAGTTCCATCCATTTTCTCCATTAAACTTAATAGGGTTGGTTATACATTGACATTTTTACCCCAATTAATAGATTTATTTCTAGATATATCTCGAGTCCCTCCCATCTACTCCGCCCTCCTCCCATCTCCTTAGTCAATCCCTCCTCCTCCTCCTCCTCCTCTAATATCAACCACCTCGGGTCCCCCTCCTCACACCATGATGGCCCTACTCTCCTCCTCCTCCAACCTTCTTGGCTATCCCAACCTCATCCTCTCTTCGTAGTTCTTGGAATTGAACCAGTCAGAGGTTCTCATCTCCTTGGCCCCTTGTGTGTTGAACTTGTAAGACCTTAGCGATCCATTAATGAAATAAAAGATGTTTATTTCTTCTGCTGAATCTAATATTTATGTTTAGACACAAGGAAATGTACCTTAGTACAACTAGGTTATGTATCATAGTCACCATAATATCATACAATTGTTGATATAAATAGTTAGACCATAGAATCTAATGCAAGGTTGTAGATCTAAAAAGTTAGATCGAGGATACAACCAACACTGTCAAGTGATATTCAAGAATGGTCTCCAGTCTGAGAAATAGACGATAATCTTTCTCTAAAGACTGAATTCCGACTCACCTCTTGAAGCATGTCCTCTACATAGGAGTATAGATTCAAATTATTGGATTAGTCAAGTCATTGTGTTGACCAAAAATCAAATATTGATGAAATAGGTCAAATGTTGACCAAAAATCAAAATGTTGATAACAAATCAAAATATTAACTAAAAGTCAAAATGTTGACTTGATGAGGTCGAGATACTAAAAACCTAAATCATATTATCATGAACTTGCACACATCCTTTGACCAGATATATATACACAATTATATGTCCAGGTATGCACATTTGGTATATCGTTTGGTTGATGACCTATACAAGATATATATATATATATATATATATATATATATATATATATATCAGCGTGTTGGTGTGCATGTGAGGAGATATGTGATGTAAGAACTCTCGAAGGAATCATACATGTTCACATTATGTGAAGTAGAAAACAAACTCACTCATGAGTAACTAAGGTCGCATTGAATTCTATGCATGCTCATCTTATTTATGAAATAAGACATAAACTCAGACATAATAACATATCATTTTAGAAAGCATATGATTGATATTTTCGTTCAATGATTGATTGAGAAATCTATTGCTATAACCATGAAGAAAACAATCAAACAAGGATTTGAACTTCGAGTTTAATCAACATCTTCTAGTATGTAGGATGCCTGTGGGAATATTTTGGGTTGATGTGATTATAACAGATTATATTCAATGACACTTCCATTTCGAGATAGTGATGAAATCAGATGGATTTTAGCAATTCCACTTTGTGTCTATATGATCGAGAATTAATTGGATTAAATAGTATATCATAGTACCCATTTCTAATGTCCATTTCTAGATTCAAATGTTGGGAATGGAACCAAATGGAAATGGATCCAAATGGTTATCCCCATCAATGGTTTTAACCATAATATTGGATATCAAGTCAATATACATGGATAATATAATCTCCCTTACATTATCTCTAAGTATCCGTGAATTCTTCTCACAAGTTCCGATTTGATTAGAAATCCTACACGGAGATATCGATATCAAGATAATTGTTATTTTATCATGGATATGATTAATATTGGGATATGTGAATATGATTCATATTAGAGGATGGGGAAGCTGCTCCATGGAGCAGCTAAGCCGGCTGCTCTACGGGGCAGCTTCCCCTCCTTTTTTATTTTTTTGAAATTTATTTCATGTATATTCATCTATATATCCCTCCTACATGCCATTCAAATTTCATGAGAAACGGAGACTCCTATGCCCTTTATCTAGAACGGGTACTTTACAATAAATTTTAGACCGTTAAAAATTACCTGTTTTAGATGGAGGGCATAGGAGTCTCCGTTTCTCACAAAATTTGAATGACATGTAGGAGGGATATATAGATGAATATACATGAAAAAATTTCAAAAAAAAGAGAGGGGAAACTGCCCCGTGGAGCAGCCAGCTTAGCTGCTCCATGGAGCAGCTTCTCTTTCCTCTTCATATTATTGGTTCTAATGAAAATGATTATAGATTCATATTTATATAAATATGATCCACACATATATTTAAGACATGTGAATGTCATTCACATGATTAAACATATATAAATTGTATTTATATATTACTTTGGAGTAATGAATTGGATTCATTTGTTGAGAAGATGATTTGATAAATCTCCCAACACTGGCAGTTATAACTAAATTAAAGAGATAATTAGATAAAATGTCAAGTCCTTGATGGAATTCAATGTGTTATTCCTCAAACCTCTTTATATTTCCTAATTGATACATGCTTACTATAAAATTAAACATCAAAATTCTTCCTAAATAGAATTGAAACTGACACTAGGTTTCAACGTGTATGTGGAGGATATAGTAGATCCTGAAATACTATGATACTATTGAAATACCCGCTCTCTACCACTCTTAATTAACGAAATTAATTATCATTTATAGAATGTGATAAAGATAAAGCCATTAAAAAATGACAAAATAAGAAATAATATTAAAATTAATCCAATGTGATCAATTATTTATTTTATTTGGGCAAATCCCAAGGTCGAACTCAGTGAGGTTATACGAGGGTTTAGAATTTTTTTTCAAAACAACATGTGGTTTTAGATTTTCAAAGATGAATTTTTATGGTTTCTGGATTTTGTAAATTTTTATGGTTTTTTAAATAAAAGATGCAATTAATTAGGGTAAATATGCTGCATGAATTTTTGTAAATATATTATGCAACAAAATAATGCAGTGCAAGGTGAAAAATAAATAATGCACTTTTTTAGAATGTTAAATAATCATAATGAATGAATAATTCAAAGATAGATGCAAAACAATTAAGCAGGAACTTAATTTTATTTGCAAGCTCCCTGAATTAATTTTAGAATATAAATGACTAATTAAGTCTAAAATTGAATCTCAAATCAGTTTTCCCAATTTCTCAAAATTTTTTTATGAGCAATAAAACCAATTTCATAGAATATATGTGCGCAAAATGAACAAATAACTTACTCCCATTTATTGATATCGTATAATGTCTCAAAATGTGAAATTAAGTATTCTCATGGTAGATGCTGCAATAAGCTTCAAAATGACATAAAGAACATCAAAATCGGTTCAATATATCAATGAATGAAGTTCAGGGGAATAAATATCATAAAAATAAATAGAATGTTCTCAATTTGGAACTATGGATAGGCTTGAATGCCAAACCTAGAACCCAGAGGGGATCCTCTGTAAGTTACCCCTCGTGCAGTGTCTTATGTATGAACTACAAAAAATGAAGGGGTGTGGGGGATTTATCCAGAACTTACCCTCTGTTAATTTGTGGGAATTAACACGTGAATAAATGGGTCATTCGTTGTAGGCAGGTAATTAAAACCAATAAAGAAATAACCACTTACTTATTTAATCCAACTAATTTAGAGTGTGTTTATATTTATCTAGCCTGAGCAAGCTTCAGGGTCGAACCCAAGGAGGCAAAGGAACAACTTAGGTTAATGTCTATCAAATTTCATGCACGCTTTTCAATGCGTATCTTTTTGGTATTTTAATGCAATTTTTGAATGCAAATGCAAATGCGGGCCAATTTTAGGATTAGAAAATTAATATCAATCAAATAAAGTTCAAAAATCTCCAAAAACTTGGCCGAGATGTGAATAATGATGAAATGAATTCACTGCACTTTTTTTAGAATTTTCTGATGCAATATGAAATGAATTAATGAATGCAAAAAATGTGAATCACGAGAATTAATTATAATAAATACTAAACCACTTTATTTTTAGGAAATAAAATTATCCAAGATAAGTTAATAAATGAATTATCTTAGAAAAATCCTAAACCTTAAAAATATTGAGAGTAATACCTCTTAAAAATTAATCATTGTGAAGTAAAAAATTATTTTTAGGGAATAAAATATGCTTGTGAATGCAATTCTTTTTGGACACAATGTAAATAATAATTAATTCTATTATCCATGATTTTTTGACAAATTTTAAAGCTATTGTTAATTAGTTATGAATTTCTAAGCACAGATTGGGAAAAATATGCAATTTTTCACAGAAGAAATTGTTAATTATTAACCACAGAGCATAATAATGTAATGAGCATGCCACAATGTAAAGAACTTGTTGAAGAATAATGTAATATTTTTTGAATAATAAAATACTGCAAAAATAAGGTGCAAATAATGAATAGAAGTGAGTTTTTATCTGCAATATTAAAATAATTAAATTTAACCAAAAATGCAAAGCATGGATTAAAAGTAATTACCAACCCTGCCAGGGGGCTTGCTGTAAAATCTCTAAGAGGTCACGTGCAAAGCACGTGACTCTTGGGTGGCTGGGGAGAGGTTTTGGAATTTGGTCGACCTCTTAGGGATTGACTACAAAAGTCCCTTCCCAGCATGTGCTCCTCGCACGAGGTCTCAGGTCAGCCCCCGATGGCGTACAAGGGGCACATGGAGTAGGTGACCGTGGGCGGAGGACTGATCGTAGGCAGAGCATGGCAGAGAGAGCAGTTGCGCAGTCTATGGAGGACGTGATTCGGCCAAAGATGGTGGATCTCCTCACGAGGCGATGGTCGATGGCATGGTTGAAGGCTGGGCAGAGCAGAACCTAGAGTTTTGAGGCTCGTCATTGGGTGGTGTTTGGGCCATCGTACACGATGGAGGGGGCTCTGCTGCTGTAGGTGGTGGCAAGGTCGACCGAAGTCGAAGGTAGTGGAGTCCTCGGAGTGTGTGCAACTGAGGCGAAACCGAGCCCCATGGCTGGAGAGAGGATGACTCCTGATGCGATCTTCGAGGTGGAATAGGAGCCCAGATCTGGTGGCAAAGTGAGGAGGTTGCAGCGCGTGCATGGCGAAGGCACAGAGTTTGTTGGCTCGATGATGAGGATATGGATGTCTAAGCAGAGATGGAACTCAACAGCTACGATGGGTTTAATCGAGTGGATGAGTTGGTGGCAGACTCAAGCTCGAGCTCCACGACCAGGAGAAGACCGGAGCGAGGCTAGCACAACTTCTACACGCTGCAACAAGGCAGAGGTATGGGGCCTTGGATCTTGTTGGCTATCAGAGGTGATGGTGTCACCGTCGTCCCCCTTTTTTTTCAGTTGTGGATCAACAGATGGGTTTCAAGAGGAGCGTCGATGAGGGCTATATAGCTACGAGGAGGTGGCATAGATTTGGATGGTGGAGGTTGATTGGCGCGATGGAGATGATGTGATTAGAATCGGAGACGATGGGTGTGAGATAAGGAAAAAGGGGCAGTGACGACTGGAATTGGAAGGGAATCAGGGTTGACGAGGCAAGGTTCGGGGGAGGCAAATAAGGGATGGGCGACCCGCAAGATCCCCGGGTGGTGGTGGCGATCTGATTGGATGAGGGTGACCGGATATGGAGAGAGGAATGGTGATGGTGCGTCTCGCGGGCGGAGGTGCCGCTGCCCCCAAAGGAAAGGGGCATGACAAGTGGAGGAAGGAAAGGATGGAGGGTCGTCCGATCGACCGAGATCGACGGTCCTCGATGCACCACATGGAAATTATTTTTTATTTTAATATTTTTAATTAATTTTTTAGTAACGAAAATAGAAATATAAATTCCAAAAATGGTTGACATGTGGTTGCTCCAAGAGATGTCACGTGTCACTCTAAAAAATCAGAAATATAAGATAAAAGAAAACTAAAAAGAACTAGTAAAAGACCTCGGGTCAAAAAATTTTCTTCACAAAAGTTGCTCTCTCGATGAGATCTACAACTTTTATGAAGAGATCAAATCCAAAATAGGTCATTTGTACGAACTGATATTTTTCGGGTATTCTATGCACATAAAATACCGATTTTTTTTGTTTTGTAATTTTTTGTCATTTTTACATAAGATAAATATCGAGAAAAAATACGATAAAATCAAAGACAAATATTTACACATTACTCTAGTTTTTGTTTGATTTTTTATTAATTAATAAAATAGAAAAATAAAATTATGTACAATAAAGAGGACTTTTGTACAGACTGACATTGAAGAGTTGGATTTAGTTAATTTCTTTGATTTTGGTTTTATTTTAGGTTTGGATTTTTATATATTTAATAAACTTTTTCAAATAAAATAAGTGAAAAATAAATAAAATAAAAAGAGTTAAATATGTACATAAAATAATAGGTTAAAAGTAGGTAAAATACACTCAAAACACAACTTTCACATATGAGCTCCAATTCATTTGAACTTGACCTTGTTTTGAATGTAATTGAATGTAAATTAGTTTAAAAGTTAGTAGGATTAAATCAAACACCGTATGAGGAATATACCAGCATTTTAGTTGGACATATCTTAAATTATTGTTTGGGTTTATTTCTCAATTATTTCAGTTAGTGCTTTTTGGCATTTTTCCTTTATTTTTGTTAGTCATATGTACACAGTGGAGGTGGTTTCATGTGATTTGAATTAGCATGAATTAATTAAAAATAAGAGAACTTAGCTTATTGGGCTGGGATTTTTGCCTTCTTATTTTATGCAATTATGAATGATAAAATGCAATTATTAATTACACATACATGAATGCTAAATATGTAAGATAATTGTTTAAATGCATATGAATTTTGGGGAATTGAGCTTAATTAATCTATTTTAGAGTGATGAATCATAGATTCATCAACCCTCTATACTCAAACCATGCTTGTCCCTGAGCAATTAAAGAAATGAAATGAGATTGGGTTCCATAGCAAGACCTTGAGCAAAAGGTGTCCTGTGATAATTAGTGTTATAAAATCAACAACCTCCAAGTTCTACACATCATTGTTACAGTTTTGGATCAGAAGTCATCTTAGATCAATCCCCTTCCAAAAGCATACCCCATGAACATTGAACAACTGTCTCATGTGTGTGAAAGATTTTAGCTCTTCCTATCAAGAATGCTAGACTACCATGCAAACCTCTCCTCCAATAACTCATCTCTGGGAGTCAGGTATTTCCTTCTAGGGTCTGTCATGTTGTGTTCACAATCGAAAGAGGGAGAAATTTTTAGAAGAAGAGGAAAAGAATTGGAGGGTGACCAGTGTAGTCACCTCTCCTTATGAAGCCCATCAGTTTAGCTAAGTCTGCATCAATATCTATAGGTTTTCTTGAAGCTTGGACATTTTTTTGGTCAAATATTTATTTGGTAGTTGGCTTCATTTTGTTTGGATTTTTGGTTGCTCTGCGTGGATCTTATTGTGCCCTTACGGATATGGAATCTTTCTTTCCGCACATGTTTTGAGGTCTTAGAAAAAATCTTCCCAACCATATATCCCTTATCCGAAGCTTTATTTCAACCCGTACTCTGGTCTTTAGATGTCCATTCTACCAGAAAAGAGACTTACACAGTCTTCCAACACCCGGTCTAAGTTGAGCTATGTGCATAGTGCAAGAGTACAAATTAATTCCCCATTCAAGAGTCGTACCCAGAACGAGGCGACCAGGTTAGACTCTAAGAGTCAAACTTTGTACATTGTCATGTGGAACTTGAAGAATTAAGTCAAAGATCTAGAACTTCAAAAATCTGATTTCTTGGTGAAGTTCCTCTGAAAATTAGGTGAATTAAGGTTAAGTCAAGACCACTCTCTATTTCTGCTCATAACTCGATTCAGAACCAAGAACTTTTCAGAAATGCATGTGCATGTAGTGCTAGTGAAGTGCAGATATGTGAAATGCAAGCAATTTTTTTAATGAGATTTTTAATGCCCCTATTTTTTGCTTTTTTATAAATGTAAGAGATTTTTTGACGCAAAAAAGAACAAGAAGCCATTTTTCAAATTTTTTGTTACACACACAGTATTAGTTTCAAAACACAAAGTTAGTTTTTTTAACAAGTTATTTACCTACCCCATAAATAAAATATATACTTACGCGAAAGTACGAGCTATGGGTAAAATATATATTGTATATACACACCCCCTTACTTAGCGAATGCTATGTCCTCAGAGCACAATAAGCGTAGAGAAGACATAGCTTGGGCTAAGCATAAGAGAATGAAAAAGAAAAAGGAAAATAAAAGGCGGACCACCCCCTATACTTAGGCTATGTATAATCTAAGTATAGAAGAAGGACGAAAATGAAGCGGACAATAAGTGAATGAGGATAGTATATACAGCGGGCATCGAGCCCCCCTATACTTAGGCTCTGGTCAGCCTAAGTATGAAAGAAGGGTGAAAATGGGGTGGTCGAGAGAAGGAGTGGATGAGGAGACTGGGATATACCGATGGCATCGATCCCTCCTATACTTAGGCCTTAGCCTAAGTAGAGGAAGAAGACGCACAAGGGAACCGATGGGGTTGAGAGAGAAGGGTGCCGATGATTAAGGAGGTTTTCGGTAGATCTTTTTGTGAGCCTGCAGCGAGAGGGCATAATGATTGAAAGAAGATGAAGCAGATGAGTCCTGGCCAATGTTGGAGTTATCCTCAGATGAATAGTATTGGAAGGTATATTGATGGGAAGAAGATGAAGCAAATTAAGCAGATGATTCTAATCCATTGTCAGAGCTATCCTCAGAAGAAAAGTACTCGAAGGTAGAGGCACTCCAAACATTCTTATTTTTAAGCTGCTTCTTAAGCTTTTTCTCAAAATGCGCTCAGTCTTTGGTCAATTGACTTGGATGATGAATATTCTAAAGCCCCATTCTCAGTCTGGTCATAAGAGATTATTCCGGTATATCTAATGAGACCAGGTGAAGGATATGGAATAATCCTTAAGCGCATCATGAAAGCGTGAGCGTCGTATCAAATACGATGAAGAACGACTAGTCGTACTAGTTGTTCGGTGCAACGAGATTTAAAAATTTTCATGCAATGAAAGCACATGATCCAAGAATGATTCTCGGATCGTTTCATCTATAACCACAACAAGTATAAAGGAATACCTCTTGAAGCGTGGTTGATCGAGTCTTTACGAAAAGAGACCTCCTGTCTCAAGTCCGATCATCGGAGAAGTAGCTTGCGAGCGCGGGGATGAGTCGCGTTGTACTCACAATCCAACAAGTTGATCCAAGCACGATGATCTCCTGATCTCGTCGTACGAGATCGAACGTCTCCTTCGTGAGTGCAACACTCCAAGAAGACGGAGAACCGAAGAATGTCGAAGCAGCAGCGCGGTGGCGTAGGCGACGACGATGATCTCCTCTAGGGTTTTGGTGGACGGCCACCAAGTAGAGGGAGAGAGAGTTGGAGTGTGTGGAGAGAAAAAAGAGAGAGAGATGTGCTTCCAAAAGCATGTACAAGAGAGTATGGTATGCCTCTCTATTTATAGGGTTTTAGGATCCATGGATCTCAATCCATGGGACATATAAAATCAATGGATGAGATTGATTTATGTCAATCCAATGGTTAAGATTGTTGTTGGTAAAAACCAACAACTTATTATTTAATTTAGATCAAATATATTTGACAAATCAAATATACATCAATCCTAAAATTAAATCAATCAAGTAAGGAAGCAATGACATGGAGATGGCATCTCCCATGTCAACATGGTGGACGACCACCAATTCCAAGTAGGACTTGGTTGCCGTCCACATGTTTCCATGTGGAGGCAATCTCATGAGATTTCATGAGATTGCATATCTCCATGTATTTCTCCTTTATTTAATCTCAACAATTTTTGTTGTGATTTATTCTCCAAAATTAATTCATAATTAATTTTGAGAATATTGCAATCTTGACATTGGAAAATTGTGAATCACATTCACAACCTAAAATAAAATATAATTTACATTTTTTAATTAATTAGACAATGTGTATTCAATACATATTAATAATTAATCAACGAATATAAATTATAATTATCTCTCTCTAATACATTATAAATCACATTTATAATATATTATGAATAGTTGGATATTACTATCCACATTATTCTTATCCATAATAATTAAATCACATTTAATTATATTGGATAATTCCAAATACATCATGATAATTAAATTACATTTAATTATCAACTTCTTAATGCTTATATCTCATGGAATTATTCTTGAACCCTTCAAGAATAATGCGATTTCTCCTCAGATACTTGGAGATAAGGACAGGGCGATTGTATTGTTCCACGTATAGTGACTTGGATATTGAGATCACATCTCAAATCCAGATCCCATGGACCTCTCATAGATGCTTGATTAAATCAAGGTCGTAAACCTAATCTTCTCATTGCATCTGAATCTCATCCAGATCAATGTCCAATACATGGACTAAGATTAGGTTACTTCTCTACTGAGAGGAGTCACTAAAATCCAGACCTGTTTCATCACTCCCTTGGAATGGAAGCGTCATGGTTATACAATCGTTTATGATCAAATCACCCTCAGGCATTCTCAATACCTGTACATCCTGCATACTGGAAGACTTATGATCATCCAGAAGATATAGATCACTTTTACACTGTCATCTTAATGGTTTGATCAGTAAGTTTCTCAATCTTGGTCCTTGGGATTTCGTACAGATCATATGCTTTCACAAAGCATATATCTTACCTTCAAATTCATGTCATACTTCCAAAGCATGACGACCATGCATGGAATTTGATCAGTCCCAATACCTCATGAGTGATCTCATGTCTCTCGTTTCACAAGTGAACCTGTATGATCCCTTTGAGAGATCGTATTACTCATATGCCCTTACATGCACACCAGCTCGCAGGTGTATAGACCTTGGTTAGGTCATCAACCTATTGGTCTGCCAAATGTACACACTTAGACATACAACAAACATCTGTCTCTGGTCAGAGGATGTTTGCCTATTATGTGACAATATTCAACATAGGTCTTTGGTTATCTCGATCTCGTTAAGTCAACCCATTGACTCAACTAATCTGATACCTCCGAATCACTATTCCCATGCAGAGGACCTACATCAAGAGGTCGATCAGATATCAACCTAATGAGAAAGGATTGCCATCTCCTACTCAGGATGGAGATCATCACTTGACAATCATTTGATGATGCTAGATGAGTCCTCTATCTAACTCCTTAGATATTCATCCAAGCATCAACCTCTATGATTAATCAATGAATCAACAACTGTATGATTATCAAGTTGGCCATGGTACATAACCCATATTGTACAGAGGGACCTTATAGTGCATTCATTCAATCAATTTCAGAAAGGGAGTGAAACATAACCAATAACTTTTATTGATAAATCATTTATAACAATAACATTTATTACAGGAATGGTTCGCCTCGGCTCACATTGCTAACAATCTCCCACTAGACCTCAGAACCATTCAGGAACAATCCTTAAACCCATACTCATTACATGCTGGTCGAAAACCTTCTGTGTCAGAGGTTTGGTTAGAGGATCAATAATGTTGTCGGTAGAGGCCACCTTGGTGATGATTATGTCACCACACTTTTGAATCTCCCAAATGATGTGGTATTTCCTTTCTACGTGCTTGCTCTTCTGATGCCATCTGGGTTCCTTCGCATGGGCAATGGATACTGTGTTATCACAAAGTAGCGGGATGGGAGTATCAGAGGAAACTACGTCAAGCTCCAGGACGAACTTGAGCAACCACCCTGCCTCCTTTGCAACATCCGATGCGACAATGTACTCGGCTTCTGTTGTTGAATCTGCTGTAGTGTCCTGCTTCTTGCTTCTCCAGCTCACAGCACCACCATTCAACATGAATACAAACCCTGATGTCGACTTTCGATCATCAATATCCGATTGGAAGTCAGAATCTGTATATCCCAAGACTTGGAGATCACCATCTCCATAGACCAAGATGTAATCTTGCGTCCGTCTTAGATATTTGAATATGTTCTTTACTGCATTCCAGTGTTGTTCTCCATAGCAGGATTGGTAACGACTTACCACTCCCATTGCATGGCAGATATCTAGCCTAGTACACATCATGGCATACATTAAGCTTCCTACAACTGATGCATAAGGGCATCCAGCCATGGCTTTCTTTTCCTCAACAGTTTGAGGAGCCATTCCTTTAGACAGGTGGATACCATGTCTCAAGGGTAGGAATCCTTTCTTGGAACTATCCGTACGGAATTGTTCAAGAATTTTCTTAATGTATCCATGTTGTGACAATCCCAATATCCTCTTCTCTCGGTTTGTGAACAACTTCAGACCCAAGATGTAAGAGGCTTCTCCAAGATCTTTCATCTCAAAGGTATGGGATAGCCAAATCTTCATACTGGTCATCATCCCTGTATCATTCCCAATGATAAGGATGTCATCTACATAAAGCATGATGAACACAATGGCGCTCCCACTAAGCTTCTTGTACACACAAGGTTCATCGGGATTCTGCACAAAATCATAACTCTTTATGGTTTTGTTAAATCTGATGTTCCAGCTACGAGAAGCTTGCTTGAGCCCATAGATGGATTTCTTCATCTTGCATACTTTGCCATCCTCAGTTATGAAGCCCTGGGGGTGCTCCATATAGATATCCTCCTCGAGGTATCCATTGAGGAAAGCCGTCTTGACGTCCATCTGCCAGATGTCGTAGTCAAGATATGTAGCTATAGCCAGCAGTGTCCTGATGGATTTAAGCATAGCCACAGGAGAGAATGTCTCATCGTAGTCGATGCCTTCTCTCTGTGTGTAGTCCTTGGCTACGAGTCGTGCCTTGAAAGTCTCTACCTTCCCATCAGGTCCCCTCTTTCTCTTGAAGATCCATTTACACCCAATGAGTTTTACCCCTTTAGGTGGATCCTCTAGTGTCCATACACCATTCTTATGCATGGAGTCAATTTCTGACTTCATTGCTAGCATCCATCTATCCATGTCATGATCCGTGAGTGCTTCATCAAATGAAGTAGGATCATTGTCAGTTTCACTTGACACATGGAATCCATACCTTTTAGGTGGTGCAACCACCCTCGAACTCCTTCGAAGAGGTATGTGTGTTTCACCTTTATTTACTTCTTCAATTTCTGGTCTAGGAAGCTCAGAATCCTCAGGGGATTCTATGAGTTCCTCTACTTCACTTTTATCTTGACCTTTGAGGAAATCATCCTCCATAAATTTCACATCTCTAGAGATAAAAACCTTTTGGGTCTCAGGGTCATAGAGTTGTATCCAATACCATCTCTAACATACCCAATGAAGTAACACTCACGAGTGCGAGATTCCGGCTTACTTGCGTCCACGTTCTTCGCATGAACCAAGCAACCCCAAACCCTCAAGTGATTAACACTAGTTTTGTTCCATACCAGAGCTCATGAGGAGTCTTAGGTACAGATTTTCTAGGAATCTTATTCAGGATATATATTGCAGTCTCTACTGTATATCCCCAGAAACTAAGTGGTAAATGTGCTTTACTCATCATTGAATGGACCATATCCATGATGGTCCTATTGCGTCTTTCAGCAACACCATTAAGTTGGGGAGTTCCAGGAGTAGTGAGATTGGAGACAATTCCATTCTCTTTAAGGTATTCCTTGAATTCATCTGAGAGGTACTCGCCACCTCGATCAGATCGAATTTGTTTAATCTTCCTATCGGTTTGGTTTTCAACCAAAGCCTTGAATTCTTTGAACTTTTCAAAGGTTTCAGATTTATGATGTAATAGGAAGACAAACCCGTATCACGAATGGTTATCAATAAACGTCAAATAATATCGATATCCATTTCGAGTCGCGGTACTGAAGGGACCACATACATCGGTATGTATTAGGTTAATAATACCTTCGCATCTTGTAACCTTGTTACGGAAAGGCATCCTAGTCATTTTACCTCGAATACAATGTTCACAGGTAGGTAAAGATTGAACCTGTAGAAAATCCAAAGGTCCATCCTTTATCAATCTATTGATCTTATTAATAGATAAATGACCAAGCCTTTGATGCCAAATCATGTTTGAATGATTTTTATTATCCCTGGATCTTTTAGGGTTTTTATTAGTTGTTATAACATTCATGACATGTTCATTAATGCACAATTCATAGAGTCCACCAGAAGTCAAAATACCATCTGCAATATATTTATCATATTGATTTATGACTAATTTATTACAGAAAAGGAATGAATATCTACTTCTAACTAGCTTAGATACAGATATCAAATTCCTCCTGACTTCAGGTACATAAAGACACTCTTTAAGTACTAGGACTCTACCACTAGATAATGATAGCCGACAAGTCCTGACGGTGACTGCTGCAACACTTGCATTAGATCCCATCTGGATGACTATCTCCCCTTCTTCAAGTTTTCTAGTTTCCTGAAACAAATGCAACAAATTGCATACATGAACAGAAGCACCAGAATCAACAACCCAACTTCCTTCTCGTCCAACGAGAAAACTGGTTTCAATGATAAAAGTAGATTTCATACCTGCTGGGGCTTTACCTTTGTCGACTGACTTCAGGTAATCCGGGCAATTACGCCTCCAGTGCCCCGGCTTCTTACAGTGGTGACAGACGTCTGTTTTCTTCGATGCCATTTGAGTGGATGCATTGGAAGATGAGCCAACACCTTGTCCCTTCTTATTTCTCTTCTGGGCCAAGCCCTTCCGAGAACCTTGCTTCCGACCGCGCTTCCCTCTGACCTGTGCAACCATTGCACTGCCAGCAGGACCATCTTTCTTCATTACATCTTCTGCAGACTTTAATGCAGCAAGAAGCCCAGCGTTTGTCAATTCCAGCTTGTTCATGTGGAACGAAACCAGAAAGTTATTGAAAGAATTGGGCAACGACAACAGAATGAAATCAGATTGCATGTCTGCATCCATGGTTGCCCCCAGAGTCTCCAGCTCCGATAAATACACAAACATTTTGAGTACATATTCACGGACCGAAGTTCCTTCCTACATCTTGCAGCGAACGAGTTCTTTCATAACGTTGTACCGCTGGGTGCGGTTAATGTCACCAAATATATCTTTCAGATTCTGCATTATCTCTTGGCAAGTACTCATCTCCACATGTTGTTTCTGAAGAACATTGGAGAGAGAACCCAAGATGTAGCATCTAGCCAAGACATGATCTTCATCATACTTGTCATTGTATGCTTTCTCTTCCTTTGATTTAGGGTTTTCATGCTTGTCTTCTGAGAGCACATAACTTATGCGCTCGGTTGAGAGAACAAGCTCTAAATTACGGATCCAATCTGAGTAATTTGGTCCGGTCAACTGGTTGACCTCCAGAAGCCTGCTCAGCGGGTTCATGGACTTCATTTTCTGAAATTAAGAATGCACTATATTAGGATATATAATAATATATTCAATTTATTTTTATTTGAACAAGGCATTTTAAATCAAATTAGTCTTGCTCTGTCAACTATGAAAGTTTATTCCCTTAATCACTTTCAAAGTAAGAGATATACTTACCGCTATATCTCAAGCAAGAACTGGGATCTCCTCTTTATGTTTATCATATCCCAATAATATGAGAACCTATGACTCCAATAAAGAGAAGCGGAAACACATTCCGCCTTGCAAGTCCAACTTGCATTTCCCAATTCGGTCTTTAATACCCGGGCCCACCACCCCTAAGGTGATGTTGACCCGTCATTAATTGAACCAACCGTCAACAGGAATACAACTCGTTATGTGCAATCCAATATCGTCCCAATAATATGAGGACCCGATATTGGGGTCACTACGCGTACATCCTTACTCTTTCGAGAAGCGACGAGCCCGATCCAAATGGATCATATGCAGGAGCTGTCACTTCGGACATGCGTCTCCTACATATAATATCTGGCGACGAAACCCTTCGCCTTGACGGGAGACCATGGATGTCACTTATGTGATCCTCCATCTCATATTCAAATTTTAATTAATTATTATGAATTATATTCATGTAATTAATTCTTCCAAGGGAATTAACAACTCTATTCATAATAGAGTATTTTAATTGGACATAATTAATTCAATCATATTAAATTAATTATCAATCCAATTCAATCAACATACTTGATTATTTTACTTGAATATATATGGTATTATTCTCAAAGTACATATTAATTCGAATTTTAATAATTAGAAAATACATCTTGATTTCTTTGTCATTATCAAGTCCCTACCCGCTGTCATGGCCAGTACCGGTGAGAGTGGGATGGACCACATACATTGCAACCCACTACCCCAGCGATCTTCGACTAGACACCATATTCGCCTCGGGAGAGGATAATGCTAAATAGATCAATTTGTACTTGAGAAGATCACCGGTTCTTCAACCGAAATTATACCATATAGTAATAATAAAAATATTTTTGATTATAAGGAAATTTGCTAAACAAATTCCCAATCCTATTCAAGCAAGGAGTTTGATGATTGTGTTTCCAATTATGATCTAGATCAAATCTAATCAATTTACTGGTTGAGGCCAAGTCAATTAAGGAAATAATCATCTTCTAATATTTCTCAAATATTTTCCATTATTATTTCTTGAAATTAACATTTAATTTCATTAATTGACAATTACATGGTTCTTGATTAGGACTGTAATTTCAACAGTGACCCCTACTTACTAAAATTAACATATCTCAATAAAAATCCAAATTAGACAAAATCAATTTTTAAAGATTGCTAATTTGATTTATGATAGAACCTAAGTGATATTTCACGCATATAGAGGCAAATCTAAACAGTAATTAACTCATTAATCATGTTAAGATTTGCAGTTCCCGCAACAGTGCATACATGTTCGTTAAAACAACCATATCTCGAGCAAACGGAATCCAAATTACGTAAACGCAGATCCTATGGTTTCCTTATTTAATGGGGAACAAAATCCAAAAGATTAATTCGTGTTTAAACAATTTAAACATGCCAAATTTATTCACTAAACAGAAGAGCAAAAAACAAATGCGATAAAATCTTTCGCGACCTCTACGAACCCAAGTCGTCCTAGGTTTGCGGATCGTATCCAAAACCATCGACCTAAGGATATGATACCAATTGAAGGATATGTAATAATCCTTAAACGCATCGCGGAAGCATGAGCGTCGTATCGAATACGATGACGAACGACTAGTCGTACTAGTTGTTCGGTGCAGCGGAATTTAAAAATTTCATGCGATGAAACCACATGATCCAAGAACGATTCTCAGATCGTTTCATCTATAACCACAACAAGCATAAAGTAATAACTCTTGAAGCGTGGTTGATCGAGTCTCCTGTCTCAAGTCCGATCGTCGGAGAAGTAGCTTGCGAGCACGGGGATGAGTCGCGTTGTCCTCGCAATCCAACGAGTTGATCCAAGCACGTTGATCTCCTGATCTCGTCGTACGAGATCGAACGTCTCCTTCATGAGTGCAGCACTCCAAGAAGACGAAGAATTGAAGAATGTCGAAGCGGCGACGCGGTGGCGTAGGCGACGACGATGATCTCCTCTAGGGTTTTGGTGGACGGCCACCAAGTAGAGGGAGATAGAGTTGGCGTGTGTGGAGAGAAAAGAGAGAGAGATGTGCTTCCAAAAGCATGTACAAGAGATCATGGTATGCCTCTCTATTTATAGGGTTTTAGGATCCATGGATCTCAATCCATGAGACATATAAAATCAATGGATGAGATTGATTTATGTCAATCCAATGGTCAAGATTGTTGTTGGTAAATAGCAACAACTTATGATTTAATTTTGATCAAATATATTTGACAAATCAAATATACATCAATCCTAAAATTAAATCAATCAAATAAGGAAGCAATGACATGGAGATTGCATCTCCCATGCCAACATGGTGGACGACCACCAATTCCAAGTAGGACTTGGTAGCCGTCCACATGTTTCCTTGTGGAGGCAATCTCATGAGATTTCATGATATTGCATATCTCAATGTATTTCTCCTTTATTTAATCTCAACAATTTTTGTTGTGATTTATTCTCCAAAATTAATTCATAATTAATTTTGAGAATATTGCAATCTTGACATTGGAAAATTGTGAATCACGTTCACAACCCAAAATAAAATATAATTTACAATTTTCAATTAATTAGACAATGTGTATTCAATACACATTAATAAATAATCAATAAATATAAAATATAATTATCTCTCTCTAATACATTATAAATCACATTTATAATATATTATGAATAATTGGATATTACAATCCACATTATTCTTATCCATAATAATTAAATCACATTTTATTATATTGGATAATTCCACATACATCATGATAATTAAATCACATTTAATTATCAACTTCTTAATGCTTAGATCTTATGGAATTATTCTTGAACCCTTCAAGAATAATGCAATTTCTCCTCAGATACTTGGAGATAAGGACAAGGCGATTGTATTGTTCCACGTATAGTGACTTGGATATTGAGATCACATCTCAAATCCAGATCCCATGGACCTCTCATAGAAGCTTGATTAAATCAAGGCCGTAAACCTAATTTTCTCATTGCATCTGAATCTCATTCAGATCAATGTCCAATACATGGACTAAGATTAGGTTACTTCTCTACTGAGCGGAGTCACTAAAATCCAGACCTGTTTCATCACTCCCTCGGAATGGAAGCATCATGGTTAGACCATCGTTTATGATCAAATCACCCTCATGCATTCCCAATACCTGTACATCCTGCACACTGAAAGACTTATGATCATCTTGAAGATATAGATCACGTTTACACTGTCATCTTCCTGGTTTGATCACTAAGTTTCTCAATCTTGGTCCTTGGGATTTGGTACAGATCATATGCTTTCACAATGCTTACCTTCAAATTCATGTCATGCTTCCAAAGCATGACAACCATGCATGGAATTTGATCAGTACCAATACCTCATGAGTGAGCTCATGTCTCCCGGTTCACAAGTGAACCTGTATGATCCCTTTGAGAGATCGTATTACTCATATACCCTTACATGCACACCATCTCACCGGTGTATAGACCTTAGTTAGGTCATCAACCTATTGGTATGCCAAATGTACACACTTAGACATACAACAATACATCTGTCTCTGGTCAGAGGATTTTTGCCTATGATGTGACAGTATTCAACATAAGTCTTTGGTTATCTCGATCTCGTTAAATCAATCCATTGACTCAACTAATCTGATACCTCCGAATCACTATTCCCATGCAGAGGACCTGCATCAAGAGGTTGATCAGATATCAACCTAATGAGAAAGGATTTCCATCTCCTACTCAGGCTGGAGATCATCACTTGACAATTATTTGATGATGGTAGATGAGTCCTCTATCTAACTCCTTAGATATTCATCCAAGCATCAACCTCTATGATTAATCAATGAATCAACAGCTGTATGATTATGGAGTTGGCCATGGTATATAACCCATATTGTACAGAGGGACCTTATAGTGCATTCATACAATCAATTTCATAAAGGGAGTGAAACATAACCAATAACTTTTATTGATAAATCATTTATTACAATAATATTTATTGCAGGAATGGTTCACCTGGGGCTCACATTACTAACAAGTCGGCTCTTGAGGGATAATAGTGAGGGTCAGGAGTCATCCAACGGGGGTCGATATTCGATTGCTTGATTTTATAGGGCTTCAAAGCTGTCGAACTAGGCTTACTCATAATGGTCACTTTATCTGGACCCGATGAGGAATCTTTGAAAGATTCCTTTTCCGGTGTGTCAAAGGTGATGTTCCTAATCTGATTTTTAGAACCTGAAGCAACAAGAAGAGGAAGAGATTGATACAACTTGTGGTATTCGGGGGAAGGACTTGAGTAATTAGTACTCTTCTTTTTCTTCTCACCAAAAGCAATCAGAATTGTCAATTGAGTCCTTGTTCTCTTCCCGCCTGACTTTTTTGGCATTAATTTGTTCATTACAAAACTTTTAAGGTCGGGAAAGTGTTCAATGGCCTGTATTGAGGGAAGTTCAAAAATCAATCTCTTATCTAGTGCGTCCCTCAGAGTAGGATCCAAATTCTTTAAATCCTCTCCACTTTCAATTTTTATGTTTTTTTATATTTTTCATTTTTTGGGTGTTTTTGAATTTTTTTGATTTTTTGGTCTTTTCGATGTGGTGTGTAGATGTGGTTATTTCCACAGTTGAGGAGGGGCTTAGAGGTGTTGAGTTAGAGTCATCCCTAAGGGGTTAATATGCAAAGGTGTCAATGTTAGAGTTATCCCTAGGGTGCACCGAAGTTGTGGGTTTCTCAGTGTTCTCTTGATTTGCAACTTGAGATCCAATCATTTCTTCTTCCATTCTAGTCAAAAAGTCTCTCAACATATCCCGTCTTTGTCTTAACTTGTCATCCTCTAAAAATTTTTCATGATCAATCATGGGCGATGTCTACTTTATGGGAGGATTCTGCAGAAATACGCAGGTATCATACTCGGCATACTGTGACTCAAGCATGCAATGCTAGGTTGAGTAGAGTTCATGGTTGTGAATGGTCGGATCCTCATACAGATTAGTCAACATATATGGTTCATGTGTGTCGAGATCATCAGTCCAGTCTTCTGTATGTGCAGGTTATCCGAAGGAGTGGTATACATGTTGGTTAATAGAGATTTGATCATTACAATCAATGCAATATAAATGATCATCAAGTGCAAACTGCTCCATCCAGTTTGGTTGGGTCACCTTGTTATTTCTGAAGGTCAAGGCAAGTTGTGCTTTTGTGAAGTGTTGACCTATCCCAACAAAATTGTGATTAGAAAATGAAGGCAGTTGGGGTTGGTGACTCTACCAGTTGTTTGTCCCAGTAGTAGATTCCTCTTCAAATGGTTCATGAGTTCTGATGAGAAATCAGGAATAAGATGGGTTATCCTAGGATTGAAGTTGATCATGTGTAGAGAAGGCTGGGAGAGGTGGAGAATATAAAGAAGTGTTGAATTTGAGCAGATGATCCGAGTAAAATGGATGGGAGTTCATAGAGTGGGATGGATTCATCTGAGGGTATGGAGGATGTCTGGAGGAAGAGGGTTTAAATGATTGGAGTTTGATCGAAAAGAAATAATCAGGTGGGTACTCGGACCAATGTCCCATCATTTTTAAAGGAGATGGATGAGATGAGATAATGCATCTTGTTTAAAAGTGTGCAAGGCACATGATACTCCCAAGAAGAAATCCTATTTTTTATAAATCAAGAAGGGAGAGTGATGGTACAAGTATGCGGTTTTTTATTATTCAAACTCGATTCATGCATACCAATGCAAACACAATACAAACCCCAGGTTCACCAACTCACACAGTGAAGGACACAAGAGTCCGACCAATTTATCTTTTCAATTTTAATTGGTGATAATTTCATTCTTGGAGAAAAATTAGCGAGCTATTAGGTGCCGAAAATTTTTCTAGAGACTGACCTGAATTTGTATGGCTAGTTGCATCCACTTTCAGCCAATATGGGTGTAAGTATGGACCTAAAACGACTACCTGTGTTACTTTAGGATGGTGCCAATCGCGTTGTACTTTAACCACCACTCTGTTAAGGGAGACCATAGTTCCCTCACTAAGAAGTAGCTATTCGTTTTTAGAATCAGTAGTCTAAATGAAAATTCCGGAGCTTGGTTCTATCCTAGGTGTTCATCCCTTGCTCACTCAGAAAGATAAATGAATCCAAGAATGGAGTTATTCTCCCGCAAAAATCTCAATTTTACGGGTTAAATAAAGTCAGCCTTGTTTAGCAGTCCCAATTTTAGTTTAGGCGGCCAGTGAAAAATTAAATGAGCAAGAATACACGTCTACTCTCCAGTCCCATTTTCCTTTAGATTTTAAGTGATAAAACAAGAGGGAGAAATTGAAAGAAAAGATACATGCAAGAAACAATGATGCATGCTTAATTAGAAGACTTGTAATTATTCCTCGCAATCTCCACGCGGGATGCAATACAAGAATTTAAAAATTATTCAATATGATATGCAAGCTGACAAAACCACACCTAGTAGAAAGTTCTATTAACCGGGAAGTATGAGTTAAATTTTTGACTAAGTTGAATGAGCTAATGTGCGTCTCAATTAAGTGCAATGTGGTCCTAGGTTCTATGAGCATATACAAATAAATCCTAGAAGCTCTAATAGCCGTGTGCAGATCTATCCTACAAGCCACTCAAGTCGGACCCCACCCTCACCGGAGAGTGAAATAAGCCACGACACACCACATACAAAGTTCAAGTCTTGTTTACACGTGCGAGATTCCAAACGGAAACCGCTATAAATGAGCCATTATTACACATAATTAGATAATGCTGAAAAATAAATCCTAGACTCTATCTCTCTCATGACTCATCTCGATCTTAATTTATGCGACTTTTTGGCCGTCGATGAAGATGCATTAGTATTGGGAAAACTGCTTCACATACATCAGGTACCTCGCACGAAAAATAAGAGAGAGAGAGTGTGTAAGAGAGTGACACAAAAAATAATCAAGAAAATACAAGACATAAAATAAATGCTGAAATGAAATAAATGGTAGAAAATAAATGGAAAATACACAATGAAGGCTTGGGGGTCAAACTACCCAAGTGTATGAAAAACCTAACAGTAAATTTTCTAGACAAAAAACCTAAGCCATTTGCCTTCCCGGCAACGGTGTCATCCGATTTATTCAAAAATTACCCTCTATTAATTTGTGGGAATTAACGTGTGAATAAATGTGTTGTTCATTATAGGCATGTAATCGGAACTAGTTGTGCTAATCGAATCAAATACCTTCGAATCCATCTTGATTCAGATTCATTTCATTATAAAAGTTTCGAATCGAACTTGAATCAAATCTCAAACGAATTAACTAATCTAGATTAAAATTCAATTCGTTATAAGTTTTGAATATTCAAATTCGATTAATTTTGTTTCAAATCACGATGTTAACTAATGAATAATGAATATAAAATATATTTCTATAAAAAATATTCTAAGTTTCAAAGAACAAAATAATCTTTATGATTCTATTTTGTGAAAAAAGTACAGTAAGTAAAAATGCCTTAAAATAATTTGATTAGGCTTATTATACATGATAGATATTAGTGATGAAATAGTGAATGCATTGTGCTTACCTGTGCATGTTGATGAACGTCAAGAACATGCTCATGTAGAAAATTCTACAAATTAATCATGTTATTTGAAGAAGAAATACTAAAAAACAATAATTTAACACTTTATGCATAATGCATAAGAAAAATAAAATAAGTTTAAAGAAATGGTTCAAAATCCTACACCTTACTTGAAAATACTTCACATTATAAAAAGTATTATATGTCACAAACATGAACTTTTAAACGTTTGAGAAACATGAAATATACATATTCATCTTAAAATAATGCAAGAAAGTAGCCCTCAAACATCAATGTTGAACACATATGGACTTTTAGATTCCTTGATCCTTGCCAATGATGTTGATAGAAGCCTAAAGATCACACCTACACTTCCACATACTTCACATAAAGAAAAATCATTAGAATCGAGACTACACTAGTTGAATCGAATGTACATGTATATTTAAGCTGATAACTATCCTTATCCATGAGAAGATCATATCTAATCTCGAAATGCTACCCTCAAGCTTTCATCTTGACAAACAACATACTGCATTTTATATAAAATTGGAATTCACGATAAGTATGATATGATCGAAACTAAGTCGGGGTACAATAATCTTATATTTGAAGATTGAATGTCATGAGTAGCTCGAATCCAATCAGTGGTACATACAAGCGACTCAACCGTTTTAGGAGATAAAGAATTTCTATAATCAGTGAGGACTCTCCCTCCAGTGCTGAAAGCTAACTCTGATGCAACTGAACTAACTAGAATTGACAATATTTCACGATCCATAATAGAAAGCACATGAAATGTCAAAGTATTGGTTTTCACCAATCCAAGACATCAAAAGATGGATCTCCTTTTCCGTATCTCAATGTTGGATCTTCCAAGTATCTTTCTGAAGGATATTGAGAATCCTCAAGCGCATCATGGAAGCGTGACGATCGTATCTCATACGATCGGAGCGACTACTCGCACTAGTCGTGAGATGCAACGGAAATTAATTTTTTTTAAATCTAAAGATGAAACCACATGATCACGAGAACACTTCTCGGATAGTTTCATCAAACCACAAAGTATAAGGAATACCTCTTGGAGTGTGGTTGTGATCGCGAGATCCCAAACAAGAGATCCTCCTGTCTCAAGTCTGATCCACGAAGAATGCACTTGCGGGCACGATGATGAGTCGCATCCTTCCCGCAATCTTTGATGAAGATCCAAGCATCGAGTCCCCTGATTTTGTCAAACAAAATCCGTCGTCTTCCTCTAGAGCAAGTCGTCCCAAAGAAGAATGAGATCCCCGAGTCCTCGAAGGCGAAGGAGAGAGTCTCTCCTTTCTCAACACAAGATGGACGGCCACCTTTTGGAGGAGAGAAAGAGAGAGAGGGCGAGAATATGAGAGAGAGAGTTGTAGGAGTGCACAACTCTTCATCATGTGTTTCAAGAAAGGCTAGCCTAGCCCTCCTTATATATTAGTTTAGGATCCCAATGGATCTCAATCCATGGGATACATAGATCCAACGACCATGCTTGGTCTATGTAAAATCAATGGCTATGATTATTGTTGGCTTAAAACCAACAATATTAATTTATATTAAATTAAATATATATTGAATTATTATCAACACAATTTAATTAACATAAATTAATTTATTAAGAGATAATATGATAACAAAAAAAGAGAAGACAACAAACCTCCTAAAACATAGGAGGCGTCACCTATGTCCAAGTCATGGGTGACACCACCTTTGTTTTTTGGTGGTGATTTTTGTCTCCTTTTTATTTATCTTATTATTTCTTAATTAATTGCAATAACTATTATTGCAATAATATCCACCAAATTAGTTCCAAATTAATTTGTGAATATTTCAATCATGCCATTGAAGAAAATGTGAATCATATTCACATCCCAAACTAATTAATTATATTTCCAATTAATTACTTAATGTGAATCCAATTCACATATTAATAATTAACAAATGCTATTTACAATATTTCTCTCTCTCTTATATATTATAAATCATATTTATAATATATATGATTAATATGGATAGTGCTATCCACATTATTCATATCCATGATAATTAAATCACATTTAATCATCTTGGATCTCTTTTCTCATATGCCCAAATAACATGAATCATATTCACGTTATTCATATCTTTGATAATTAAATCACATTTAACTATCTTAGATATCTCTTCTTATAATATGAATCAAATTCATATTATTCATGATAATTAAATCATATTTAATTATCCATTTCTCAATGCTTGGATACTAAATTCATCATAAAAATTATTCTTGAACTCCTTCAAGAATAATGTGCTCTCTGTGCAGATACTTGGAGATAAGGACAGGGCAATTGTATTGTTCCACGTATAGTGACTTGGATATTGAGATCACATCTCAAATCCAGATCTCGGGCCTCTCATAGATGCTTGATTAAATCAAGACCACAAATCTAATCTTCTTATTGCATCTGAATCTCATTCAGATCAATGCCCAACATTTGGTCCAAGATCAGATTACTTCTCTACTGAGAGGAGTCACTAAAATCCAGACCCGTTTCATCACTCCCTAGGAATGGAAGCGTCATGGTTATACAATCGTTTATGATCACATCACCCTCAGGTATTCCCAACACCTGTACATCCTGCATACTGGAAGACCCAGAATAAAACCCAAAGTATTAGATCAACTTTATACAGTCTACTTCAGGGTTTTATCAGTAAGTTCTCATTTGATCATTGGGATTTGGTATCGATCATATACCTTCCAAAAGCATATATCATACCTAGGTCTTGATCATATACTTTCCGAAAGTATATATCAAACCTACAAATTCAGTCAAGCTTCCAAAGCGAGACGACCGTGCACGGAATTTGATTCTTCCCAATATCTCATGAGTGAGCTCATGTCTTCTGGTTCAGTAATGAACCTGTATGATCCCTTTGAGAGATCGTATTACTCATATGCCCTTATATGCACACCAGCGCGCCGGTGTATAGATCTTGATTAGGTCATCAACCTATTGGTCTGCCAAATGTACATACTCAGACATATAGTAACACATCTGTCTCCGGTCAGAGGATGCGTGCTTGTATCGTGACAGCATACGATATAGGACTTTGGTTATCTCGATCTCGTTAAGTCAAGCCATTGACCTAACTAGTCTGACACCTCCGAATCACTATTCCTATGCAGAGGACCTGCATCAAGAGGTCGGTCAGATATCAGCCTATGTGAGAAAGGATTGCCATCTCCTACTCAGGCTGGAGATCACATCTTAACAATCATTTGACGGTGCTTGATGAGTCCTCAATCTAACTCTTTAGATATTCATCCAAGCACCAGCCTCTATGATTCAATAATTGAATCAACAGCTGTATGATCATTAAGATAGCCATGGTACATAACCCTAATTGTACAGAGGGACCTATTATGCAAATTATTTATTCATCATTTCAGATCAGGGAATGACATTCACAATAACATTTATTGCATAATGGCTCGCTGTGGGCTCACATGTCCAACAATCTCCCACTAGCCCTAAGAGCCATTAATGGGCTAATCATTTAAACCCACACTCATGTGACAATCATAGGCTATTTAGAAAATAGCTATGTAAGCTGATCAGTCACTCTGTTCCCAAAAGACTATGCCAAGTCCTTTTACGACACTTTCATATCTCTTAGTAACAGTGCTCGCATCCAATGCGAATGTTGCATCTAATGCAACCAATACTCAATCTAGTCAAAGCAGTTATAGTGTCCTTGATACTATTGCTCAATAACTATTATAACCAGTATTTCCATAATCTTTATCATAATACCCTTATTCCTGGAGATCACTATCTCATAAGGTAATTACAGTTAAGACCTTTTAGATCTCTAACTATAAAGTCGTAAGCTCTTGAAGATAAGACTTAGAGATCACTATCTCTAAAGCCTTGTCATCTTTGAAGATTTTTTTATTACTGCAATCAAGTGTTCTTTCTCCATAGTAGGAATAGTAACAGTTTACTACTCCCACTGCATGGCAGATATCTGGCTTTTGTACACATCTAGCATAGACTTGGCTTCTCATAACTGATGCACAAGTGCAAGCAATTCTAGCATTCACATCCTCAACTCTTTGAGGTACTAACCCTTTAGATATGTCAGTACCAAATCTTAAGGTAAGGAAGCCTTTCTTGGAATTTCCAAGAATAGAATATGTCCAGGGTGTACTACAAATGTGATAGTCCCAATACCCTCTTTTCTTTGCTTCTGAACACCTTCAGAACTAAGATCTAAGAGGTATTCTTGAGATCATATCTCAAGGTATGGAATAGCCAGTCTATAAAACACTTATTATCATCCTTATATCATTCCAAATGATCATGATACAATCTACATTTAGCACGATGAACACAATGACACTCCCACTAAGCTTCACATGGTACATCAAGATTCTATCTGAAATCATAACACTTATGATTTCTTCAAATCTGATGTTCCAACTACAAGAAGCTTATTTGAGTCCACAGATGGATTTCTTTAGCTTTCACACCTTACTTTCCCAAATCATGAAGCCCTGGGGCTACTTCATGTGGATATCCTCAGAGAGGTATTCTTCAGAGGAATGCAATCTTGAATTACATCCTGAAGATGCAATAGTCAAGTTGTGTAGCTAAGGTTAGCAATATTCTGATGATTTTAAGCATGGTCACCTAAGAGCAAGTCTCATTGCAAGCAATGTCTTCTCTTCCGATGTGTAGCTTATGGCTACGAACCGAGCTTTGAAGGTCTCTACTTCTCATCAAGTTCCCTCTTCTCTTGAAGATCCATTTACACCTTAACGGGTCTTACCCTTATAGGTGTATCCTCGAGGGTCCATATACAACATTTGTATATGAAGTCTACTTTAGACTTTATTGCTAATATCCATCTTTCCATGTCATGATCCTCAGGAGCTTCATCACATGAAGTCCGATCATTGTCAGACTTAACTGACTCATGGAATACATCCTCAAACTCATTTGAAGAGGTATTAATGGTTCATATTTAATTGTCCTTTTAGTTCCCGATTTCAGGAGCCTCATTATCTTCTCAAGATTAAATGAGTTCCTTCACTTCATTTTCATCTTGATTCTCAAGAGTCTTAATCCTCCAAGAATCACATTCTCAGAGATGAGATCTTTTAAGAATCTCAAGGTCATAAAGTAGGTATCCAATACCATCCTTTATTTTCCTAATGAAGTAGCACTCTCTAGTACTTAATTCCAGCTTACATGCATGGAACCTTATTAAGGATATATATTGTAGTCTCTACTACACATATATTCTTGGAAACTAAGGGATAATTATGCTAAAATTCATCATTGATCAAATCATGTCATACATGATCCAATTGTATCTCCCTACAACTCCATTGAGTTTAGGTTTATCTGGAGGAGTGAGATAGAAATGATATTCATATCTCCATAAGGTATTCTTTGAATTTTATCTAACAGGTGCAAGTTACCTAGGTTATATCAAATTCATTTCATATTTCTTCAAACTTTGGTTCTAAACCAAAATTATGAAATCTTTGAACATTTCAAAGGTTTCTCAGGTGAAGAGAAGAAATCTTATATCATACATAATCATCAATAGATAATCACATATCCATAATGTTCACTATGATATAGATGATCCACATACATCAATATGTATGAAATCCTGAATACCTTGACATCTTGCACCTTTCCTAAAGAAGGGTGTATTGGACATTTTTCTTTGAATACAATATTCACAAGTATGCAAGTTTTGAAAATTTTAGACATTCTAAAGTTTCATATCTTACTTGTCCATTGATCTCATCAACAGACATATGTCCAAGACATGATGCCAGATCATTGTCAAATGATCTTTATCCTCCTATTGATCTTTTAAGGTTTAATTTTCAGTATTAGAAATCTTAATGAACCATTCATTAATTTTTCTAATTTTATGGAGTCCACTAGATGTTAGATTACTATCTGAAATATATCCATCATAACTCTTTATGATAGTTCTATCTCAGAATTCATGTTTATTTCCAACATTTAGAAACAAACAATGAGGGTATTCTAATATCTAGGTCATAAAAACATTGTCTAAGACTAAGGGCTCTCCCACTGAGAATATGAAGTCTATCCATCCAACAGAGATTGCTGCAACAATTACAGCAATATCCATGTAGATGACTACTAAACTTTAAGATCAAATTTCTAATCTTCTAATATATATATGCAACCAATTGCAAATGTCATTAGAAGATTGAGAAACAATTGTCAGACTTTTTCTTATGAAATAAGAAAGTCAGAGTCAATGATTATATGTAGATTATTCTGATGCTCTATCTGAATCCTTCACTGAGGATTTTAGACAGATTTGATAGTCATACTATCAACACATCGACTTATTACAGTATTGGCATTCATCCAACTCTTTGGATGTCATATGGAAGTCATAGAAGTACAATCAACTCTTTGACATTCCTTCTCTCATGGGTCCAACCCACGCTTCCACTGTGCTCTCTTCATCTATAAAACAACCATTGCTTAAGACTAAGGATCTCTTACGTTAAATTCAAAAGAATTCAGTATAAGAGTATTTTAACATTTATACATGCTTCATTAAATTCATACAATATGAATATTATGAAGCTTCATGAATGACTAGAGTATAGATAGTAGAATGATGACATTCACCGTATCTACATCCATCTAAACTCTTAAAACATTGGTTCAGGTAGGTATTCAAACATTTTGAATACATCATCTCTTTAGAGCCACCATTCTGCATAATGTAGAGAACCACGTCATTCATGATTAAATGTCTAGAGCACATATTATGCCAGAACATCTTCTTAGATTTTTATAAGGATTATTTTGATAATTACGATCACCATCGACATGTCACTTCCAAAGTACACTCGATGAAAGATCAAGACTATAGAGACATACGAACCCTAAGATGATGTCTTATTGTCTTATTTAATTATCATTCCTCATTAATATGAGGAAACTTGCACATTGCAACCACATACATTATGTGTCCAATTGCAAGTACAATATCTGGATCATGAGTCCAATCCATGATATTTTACTGGTTATCAATGAGTATAACATTGAGTGGGTTTAATGAAGGATTATCTGAAATAAGAAATTTGCATAAGTGTATATATATTATATTTACATATTTTACTTTGATTTAGGAATTTTTATATCAAAGTTACCTTGCCTTGTCAACAATGAAAGTTCATTCCCTTAATCACTTTCAATGTAAGAGATATTCTTACCATTATATCTCTAGCAAGATCTGGGATCTCCTTTCCTATCTTTGTCACATCCCAATAATATGAGAACCTGCGACTCCGATAAAAAGAAGCGGGAACACATTCCGCCTTGCAAGCCCAACTTGCATTTCCAATTCGGTCTTTAACACCCGGGCCCACCCCCCCTAAGGTGATGTTGACCCGTTGCTAATTGAACCAACCGTCAACATGCTTAAAACTCGCTATACGCAATCCAATATCGCCCCAATAATATGAGGATCCGATATTAGGGTCACTACGTATACGGCCTTACACTTTCGAGAAGCAAAGAACCCGATCCAAATAATTGTATATAGGATCTGTCACTTCGGACAGGCGTCTCCTATATACAACTTTTGGTGACGAAATTATTTACCTTGACGAGAGATCATGGATGTCACTTATGTGATCCTCCACCTCTTATTCAAATTGTAATAATTAATTATCGTGAATCATATTGACATAATTAATTCTTCCAAGGAAAATACACATCTATTCATAATAGAGTGTTTTAATAGGATATAATTAATTTAATCACATTAAATTAACTATCAATGCTATTATCAATCAACAAACTTTGAATTTTACTTGAATAGTAGGTATAATATCAAAGTATGTATTATTTCAAATTCTAATAATTAGAAAAATACACTTTGATTTCTCCGGCATTATCCAATCCCTACCCGCTATCATGGCCAGTACTGGCGAGAGTGGGACGGATCACATACGTTGCAACCTGCTACCCCAGCGATCTCCGACTAGACACCATATCCACCTCAGGAAAGGATAATGTCAGATAGTTCATCATGTACTTTGAGATGCTCATTGGTCTTTCAACCGAAATTATACCATATAATATACATCAAAACAATTTTGATTATATTATAAGGAGATTTGCTAAACAAATCCCCAATCCTATTCAAGTAAGAGGGTTTTGCATGAAAAAGTTGTCCTACAACTATTGTAGGATAAACTAAGGTTCTTCATGAAAAAAGAGTTTGTTGATGATTTCATATCAACCAATGATCAAGATCAATTATCTTATCATTATGGTTTAGGCAAATGTCATTCAATGAAATAATTATCTCTTTAAATATTTCACAAATATTTATCACTAATTATTTCAGAAAATTAAAAATTAATTTTCATCATCATATTTGAATGACTTATCACAAGATTCATGATCAAATTTGTCAATTTCCAGCAGTGACCCCCAATCACTAAAATTAACTTATCTTGATCAATTTAAATCCAAAATTCGCAAAATTAGTACCCTAAGATTGACAACTTGATTTACAACAGAACCCACATGATAATTCACGCATTTTGAGGCATGTCAAAACCGTAATTAACAAATTAATCACGTTCAATTTCGCTTTTCCCGCAACAGTGAATACATGCTTATTCAAAAGACCATATCTTGAGCAAATTAAATCCAAATTTAGTAAACTCAAATCCTATTGTTTTCTTGTTTAATGGGGAATAAAATCCAATTGAATATTTAGTATTTAAATAATTTAAACAGTGCCGAAAAAATCAATTAGACAGAGTTGCGAAAATTCAAATGCGCTAAAACTTTTGCGACCCTTTCAAACCCAAGTCGTCCTAGGTCTATGGATCATATCCAAAACCTTATTCGACCTAAGGCTCTGATACCACTTGAAGGATATTGAGAATCCTCAAGCGCATCACAGAAGCGTGACGATCGTATCTCATACGATCGGGGTGACTAGTCGCACTAGTCGCAAGATGCAGCAGAAATTAATTTTTTTTAAATCTAAAGATGAAACCACATGATCATGAGAATACTTCTCGGATCGTTTCATCAAACCACAAAGTATAAGGAATACCTCTTGGAGTGTGGTTGTGATCGCGAGATCCCAAACAAGAGATCCTCCTGTCTCAAGTCCGATCCACAAAGAATGCACTTACGGGCACGATGATGAGTCGCATCCTTCCCGCAATCTTTGATGAAGATCCAAGCGTCGAGTCCCCTGATTTTGTCAAACAAAATCCGTCATCTTCCTCTAGAGAAAGTCTCCCCAAAGAAGAAGGAGATACCCGAGTCGTCGAAGGCGAAGGCGAGAGTCTTTCCTTTCTCAACACAAGATGGACGACCACCTTTTGGAGGAGAGAAAGAGAGAGAGAGAGAGAGGGCGAGAATATGAGAGAGAGAGAGAGAGAGAGAGAGTTGTAGGCGTGTACAACTATTCATCATGTGTTTCAAGAAAGGCTAGCCTAGCCTTCCTTATATATTAGTTTAGGATCCAATGGATCTCAATCCATGGGATACATAGATCCAACAACCATGCTTGGTCTATGTAAAATCAATGGCTATGATTGTTGTTGGCTTAAAATCAATAACATTAATTTATATTAAGTTAAATATATGTTGAATTATTATCAACACAATTTAATTAACATAAATTAATTTATTAAGAGATAATATGATAACAAAAAAAGAGAAGACAACAAACCTCCTAAAACATAGGAGGCGTCACCTATGACCAAGTCATGGGTGACACCACCTTTGTTTTTTGGTGGTGATTTTTGTCTCCTTTTTATTTATCTTATTATTTTTAATTAATTGCAATAACTATTATTGCAATAATATCCACCAAATTAGTTCCAATTAATTTGTGAATATTTCAATCATGCCATTGAAGAAAATGTGAATCATATTCACATCCCAAACTAATTAATTACATTTCCAATTAATTACTTAATGTGAATCCAATTCACATATTAATAATTAACAAATACTATTTACAATATTTCTCTCTCTCTTATATATTATAAATCATATTTATAATATATATGATTAATATGGATAGTGCTATCCACATTATTCATATCCATGATAAATAAATCACATTTAATCATCTTGGATCTCTTTTCTCATGTGCCCAAATAACATGAATCATATTCACGTTATTCATATCTTTGATAATTAAATCACATTTAACTATCTTAGATATCTCTTCTTATAATATGAATCAAATTCATATTATTCATGATAATTAAATCATATTTAATTATCCATTTTCTCAATGCTTCTATACTAAATTCATCATAGGAATTATTCTTGAACTCCTTCAAGAATAATGTGCTTTCTCCGCAGATACTTGGAGATAAGGACTGGGCGATTGTATTGTTCCACGTATAGTGTCTTGGATATTGGGATCACATCTCAAATCCAGATCTCGGGCCTCTAATAGATGCTTGATTAAATCAAGACCGCAAATCTAATCTTCTTATTGCATCTGAATCACATTCGGATCAATGTCCAACATTTGGACCAAGATCAGATTACTTCTCTACTGAGAGGAGTCACTAAAATCCAGACCCGTTTCATCACTCCCTAGGATTGGAAGCGTCATGGTTATACAATCGTTTATGATCACATCACCCTCATGTATTCCCAACACCTGTACATCCTGCATACTGGAAGACCCAGAATAAAACCCAAAGTATTAGATCAACTTTATACTGTCTACTTCAGGGTTTTATCAGTAAGTTCTCATTTGATCATTGGGATTTGGTATCGATCATATACGTTCCAAAAGCATATATCATACCTAGGTCTTGATCATATACTTTCCAAAAGTATATATCAAACCTACAAATTCAGTCAAGCTTCCAAAGCGAGACGACCGTGCATGGAATTTGATTCTTCCCAATATCTCATGAGTGAGCTCATGTCTTCCGGTTCAGTAATGAACCTGTATGATCCCTTTGAGAGATCGTATTACTCATATGCCCTTATATGCACACCAGCACGTCGGTGTATAGACCTTGATTAGGTCATCAACCTATTGGTCTGCCAAATGTACATACTCAGACATATAGTAACATATCTGTCTCCGGTCAGAGGATGCGTGCCTGTATCGTGACAGCATACGATATAGGACTTTGGTTATCTCGATCTCGTTAAGTCAACCCATTGACCTAACTAATCTGACACCTCCGAATCACAATTCCTATGTAGAGGACCTATTTCAAGAGGTCGGTCAGATATCAGCCTATGTGAAAAAGGATTGCCATCTCCTACTCATGCTGGAGATCACATCTTAACAATCATTTGATGGTGCTTGATGAGTCCTCAATCTAACTCTTTAGATATTCATCCAAGCATCAGCCTCTATGATTCAATAATTGAATCAACAGCTGTATGATCATTAAGATAGCCATGGTACATAACCCTAATTGTACAGAGGGACCTATTATGCAAATTATTTATTCATCATTTCAGATCAGGGAATGATTTTCGCAATAACATTTATTGCATAATGGCTCGCCGTGGGCTCACATGTCCAACACTTTCCAAGTCAGATTTTTCAGGAGGTTTACTCAACATTATCTAAATAATCATCCACTTCAGCTTCACTCGATAATTCAAGAGGAAATGCATTCGAAGATTCTTTATTTCACCAAAGTTTCTGCTTCCATCATTTTGTTTACCCACTCTTTGCAAGTAAAAATAATATATTCCCAATAATTCTTTCTTCAATTTCATTAATTGCTCTTGAGATTCAATATAAGTGTAAATTTACAAAAAAAATTTATAGACTTCAATTTATGTCTCGGATCAAGGAGGCAAGCAATAAACATTAAAAGGCTGCAATCTTTTCAATACTTATCGAACTTTTGCTTAATTGCAATGGCTGATTCTCGAATAAAATAATCACTCAAAAATATATTATCTTTTTTGGGTACTTTTCAAATTTTTGGAAGAAATAAATTTGTTGTTGAAAACTTTGTACCAGAAAAAACTTGTGTTGCTTCAAAAACTTGCTTCAAAAGTGGGCAGATTTTTTCAACTTTCTTCCACTCTTCTTGTGATTTCAACCACTTGTAACTCTCATCTCTTCTAGCATAATTTTGAAACATATTTTTATAACAAAGTGCAGAATCAAGCATGAAAAAATGGAATTCCAACGAGTGGCACATCCATGGAAAGTCCCCTTGAAGTAGGAAGATTCAGTTGCAATCTCTCCAAATCACTTTAAACATGCACTACTTTTTTGATGTATTTCACACTTTCTCTTATATTAGAAATAGTGTTTTCTAATACATAAAGGCTATTTTGAGCCACAAGATTAAGTAAATGTGCACAACATCTCACATGAAAGAGTTTTCCTTTAAATAATAAACACCCCCTTCCACTGAATGTGTCTTTCAATGTACTTACCACTACATCATTAGTAGTAGCATTGTCTAGTGTGACACTGACAATATTGTTGTCAATCCCCCAATCAACTAAGCAATTCAGAATAGCATCCGCAATAACGATACCAGTATGTGGTGGTTCCATCTCACAAAGATTAAGAATATGCTTTTACAACTTCCAATTTGCATCTACATAATGTTCAGTAAGGCACATGTACCCTATTATTTGATTTGATGTCCAAGTGTCAGTTGTGAGACTGATCATGTCCACATGTAGAAAATCTTTTTTCATTTTTTCCTTTTCTATTGAGAAAAGCTTCATGCATTCATTTGTTATTGTAGCCCTTGAAACTTACCAAAAGCTGGAATGAAATATTTTAGGAATGCATTAAGCCAAAAATCCTCCACAACAGTAAAAGCATGCTCATGAACTATGACCCACTTAGAATTTAATTATCTTCCTTTCATTTGGTCAAACTTCAAAGCTGATAATGTGATTTCATTCAAATGTTTGGACTCAGATGACGAATGATCAAAAGAAGGTGTTCTTTGTTTCTCATCTTCTGAATCTTGCATGATACAATAACATTCTCTATGATTTTTTAAATGAGAAGTGGTTCCACAGTGCATTACCTTGAATGTTTTTTTTACAATTCATGCATTTCTTCTTTTCAACTATCATTCCACCAATTTTTTCATTCTCTCTAGTAAATGATTGATAAACCATGAATCTTTTCTTTCTATCAATATTTTTAATTATTTCATGATTCGATTTTTCCGCTTCTTCTCCTTCTTCTACCACTTTTTCTTCTCCAATATTATCATTGTCATGCCTATTAACCATTTCATGAACGCTATCTTGAGATGATGGCATGCTTGAATTATACTTATAAAAATAAAATGAATACACATACTCAATACTACATTTAAAAGTTCCATATCAATATAGAAAAATAAGATAGATATATACCTACCCAAAATAATGACCAGAAGATTGTGTTCCATGTTTCTCTGGAGAGCCCTCCATATCTTCCCTTATCTCATTATGACCCATCTCCATGATATCTGAGTAAAAAAATCATGAAATCCCACATATCTCATAAGTCCTATGCCAAGATATTAATGCCAAGATATAACAGGAAGAATGGTTGGTTATTATCCACATTGAAGTTAACTGCAAGAAGATAGCGGGAAGAACCTTTCTTTTAATCATCAAATATTAAAGGCAGAGATATCAAGCATATGTTATGCGCATTAATGGTGGATTTGTTTTTCACAGATTTTAACATAGCCCCATCTCTTCATAGCTGGAAATCATGGAACGATCCCTTCATGTGCATCTTTAAACTCTACACCCCACTCAATAGAATTAAATTATCATGCGCCATGAGATTTATACATTATATTCTCAATGACATTCAATTGGGATGAAGATATGATCTAAAGCCAACTTATGCTTTCAATCTATACTGCGTGCACAATCTTTATGGTTATCAAATCACTGTATCCTGTTTAAAATGATACCAGTCTCTAAGAATGGGGACCTGATGTGCCTTTAGTTTAGATAATGTATTGCTTTTCCTAATAAGTTTTGTACATCTACATGCTATATGCGTTTAAATTTTCTAGGGAAAAGTAGAAGAGATACTACAACTTTTGAATATCTAAATCATGTGGATCTTAGAAAACTTGGCTAAGCATTAAATCAATAGAATGGTAACTCAATTATAGATATTGGATAATTATATATGTGCTTTATATCCATTCCAGTTAGGGTTGGCTATTGAGCCTAACGAGCCGAACCAGGGTTGGGCTCGATAAGTCTTGAGCCGAGCCCTTTATTGAGCTCGAGCCTCTTATCAGGCTTGGTCTGGGCTCGAACCTATTCAGGCTTGTTAAGGAAATAGGTGTTTTTTTGGTGAAATAGTGTTTTACCTGGGCTCGAACTCGAGACCTCCTTTTTTAAAGATCATCCACCTTACCAGTAGGCCACCATCTGAGTTGTATATAAAAGTTAAATTATAATATATAATTTAACATTCTGGTTGTTAATAAAAAAGAAAAAAATACTAAATATCTAACTATAACCTAGATTAACATATATAAAAGGTAGAAAATCCAAGTCTACATCGTAGTCCACCCAACATTGTTACATAAATAATGTACATGCATAATCCACCATTAATAATGTTGCAAAATAAATACAAAAAAAAAATCATTGTAGTTTCATAAATAGAATATATATTCCTTATCGAGCCCGTTATTGAGTTATCGAGCTGAGCAGGGCTCAGCTCGGACTCGGCTCAATAAGCTATCGAGCCCAAAAATCGAGCTCGGGCTCGACTCAATAGCTTAATGAGCCAAGCTCACGAGCCCTTATCGAGCTGAGCCCGAGCCTGTCTCATCGAGCCGTGACTCAATAGCCAGCCCTAATTCCAATAGCAGAATGTATCATGAGATATCAAAAGTAACTGTTTTTTATATTTCTAAAAAAGAGAATGATTCACAGGAATATAGACTAATCACACACATCAGAGATGACTGCCATAAATCAAAGTTCCAATGACTAAACTTAGAAATATGTTTAACTAAAATATTTATACAACAAGACATTTATCACAAAACATGTATCTGATCATAATGTGTACAATAATAAATAAATAAAATAAAGGAACACACAACACACCTTAGAGAATATAACGATCTCTAGATAAGACCACCGATTATTAGGGTGTTGTAGTAGTGGAATTCAGTGGTTTAAAAGAGGAGGATGCAAGGGACAACAATTGTGTGCACCTGGAGCTTGGAGAACTAGTGACCAATGTGCAACTGATGGGGAGGGCAGGGAGAACCAGAGAGCACTGTGCGACTGAAAGGGGGGAGTGTGGAGAATTAGTTATTGCTTTGCGCTCCTAGGGCTGGGAGCTGGAAGAAGCAGCAACACAGTTGGTGATTCGGTGCTGTGGTGGGAGAAACGACGAGTGGCGGGATGAAGTTTAGGTTTACTAACACAATCGTGGGTGGGATAGGTTTTGGGTGGGGGCTTTTGAGTGCTTGGAATTGGGCAGGACTGGACGGGTATATGAAAATTTGGACCTAAACTTGGGCCTAATTTTGGGTATATAATGGATTTTCAAATTAAATTAAAATATATATGTGTGTGCACATATATGTTTGTATATATGTATATATTGAATCGAATTGTTATCGAATGAATTCATATCAATTCAGATTCAATTCATTAGAAAATCGAATCCACGAATGAAATTTATATTCTATTCATTTAACTTCGAATCGAATTATTTTTGAATGAATCCTAATCAAGTTCGAATGATTCAGTGTGACGCCCTCGTCCCTCTCTAGGATCCAGGTATTCGGCAAACCAATCCATGCACATACATTCAACATTCGAATATTTGACATTCACAAAAGAAGGAGAAAATAGCAACATGCATAATTTCATTAGAAATTTAAAATTTTTGCTTGCATTGCATTCACTCTATTCACAACCACATGTATTTCCATTCACCAATTCCATCGCATTCCATTGTCCGTTTCCATACATTCCATTTCCATGTCCACAAAATATACATTACATGCCATGTCTCTCAAAAAGTAGAAGCTATAAGTACATGAAATAGTAAAAGGAACTACTAATACTGTACCACTAAAAGGGTGAAGCTCCACAAAAAGGATGGTGCCTCCAACAAATCACTACTACGAACCTGCGGATCTACACGTAGGTACGTAATGAGCAAAGTTGCTCAATATGATATAAACAACTATATAACAACAAGCAAGATATAATTTAAATGTGGCAAAAGAACAACTGAGTAATTGATCTCACAAAGAATTACATTATTGTTATTATTATTTGATCTGGATATGGATATGAGTAACCGAGCTTCGTGGATAGTCTGTAGTCTTGGTCTTGGTGAGACCTCACACTATGAGTGTAAGGCAAAGAGGATGCTTTAGGGTTGGGGTGCCTCCGTATACATGCGATGGGGTACAATGCATCCTAACTAAGTTCCCAACATGTCCACTTAGCCCAACTTCCCAATGATACTTTCGATTCACAATTTAGATTTCAAACCGCAAATAATCGCGACAACCCAATCCTCCTTATACCTAGGAGAACTATATCTCATTCCCAACTTCATTAAACCACATTTCCCGGGACTCCCCTCTTAGCCTGTACACGAGTGCTAACTCTAAGTGATAAGCGAAACATTAGACTACCAACCATGAATACTTGGCTTGCGCTCGAGCACTGGGCTAAAGCACACAAGTGCCGAGGCCAACATCGTCAGACTAGCACCTCGGTGTGCTAAGCAACATGTCCCCCAACCATCACAACTACATTAGCAATTGGGATCGCAACCATCTAGGTCTCTACCCCGAACCCCAAGGGTGCATGCACCTCCCTTGAAGGCAACTACTCCACTACCCACCTGTCACTTAAGACTAATTAACCATGGTATGGACAAGAACCTTGCGGGAAAGGCATCCTCGAACACATGTGTAATATACATCTCTGGATACCAATAAGCAAGGATATAGAATCACAATCAATTAGATTATGCCCTTAGGCCTTGTTATCCTCCATAATGTTGTAAAGTTAGAAGTGTTGTTTAAGTTATTATATAGATAGGCATAATCCTCTTTCTTTGTT
This sequence comes from Ottelia alismoides, assembly GCA_037367405.1. Lineage (NCBI taxonomy): Eukaryota > Viridiplantae > Streptophyta > Magnoliopsida > Alismatales > Hydrocharitaceae > Ottelia > Ottelia alismoides. The sequence goes on from JAZKJV010011236.1 coordinate 1,535,987, forward strand.
GTGATCTTAGAATGGAAGTTAAAAACTCTAATCAGTTTGTTCAGACTGACAGAAGATGAACTTCTCTTTCAGTGATACTATCATGAACAACTATTCTAACACATACACGAATTAGATTTTATTTACAACTAAAGCTATTGGTTTCGAGGCACAATGCGTATGTGTGCTTTTCTGGAATTCTGGAAATACGGGAAATCATTGTTCATTCAAACCCCAAAATTCTAGTGTTTTGGAAAAATTTTCAATTTGTATCTCTACAGGAACTTCAGGCCAATTCCATGATTCGTAGAGTAGACATAGTCGATTGAAACAAAGTGCAGGAAATCTGATAGGAATTAAGTTATGATCTCATAACAAGACCAATATTCACAAACTATACTAACTCTGGAGTTCACGTATATCTCTCACCATTGACGAAAGAAATTCCAAAGCAGACATTTTTTTTTTATAAAAAAAACTATTGGTATGCTGGTATATCTGAATCCACGTGCACCTTCAAAGATATCCCTTTGTTAACTAATAATATAGAGTATGGCTGTATGCCATTATTTGTGCCATCCCTCTTAAAAAAATGGAACAAGCATACAAAATCTTGCATGCCCAAAATTGAGCAGGTATAGAGACCTTCTAACCATTTTAATATCATATGAAGAATCCATCATATTCTAAATGGCAGAATCAAATGTGGCTAACAAAAGCCACAGATATTGACGTGTGAGCAATTCAGGGTTTAGAGGTGCAGCAGGCATTGCAAAATTTGTCATGGCATAATGGCCAGTAATATGTATCCATTCTGTAGAACAAGAGGCGAAAACCAAGTCACTATTTATAGGTGGCAACATGTGACATATACACCGATTTCACAATACTATTAATGTGTGATGTCACACCGGCTATGCCTAAAATTGTTAATGAAACATATGCATGATTTTCATTAATAAGGTATATAATCTTATAAGAATTGGAGAAAAATGTATGAGATACATACAGACGGATAGCTGAGTAAGAACCGCATTAGACTCCAAAGGTTTTGGAACCCACACATCTATCCTAGAACAGACAGATCTTATAGATGCATCCGAATTTTCATACCATATCTCACCCCAAACGTGCGACGAGAATCCCTACGACTCTATGGAGTTTCAAGCATATAAGTTCAAATAGAACATGTGGAATCCACAACAAGAGGAGGGGAGCGTCGTACCTCAAGATCTTCGTCACCTCGGTTATTCCATCGGTGAAGAACGACGTGATCGATGCTTCGTTTGCTATGAGAACCGCACAAGGGGATTCTTTGGACTTCCTCTACACGAAGATGATTTTGGATCGTCGATTCTATGTGCTCCGGCGAGCTCCGATGAGGGAGAGGGAGGAGGAAAGGGCTAGAGGTCAAAGGGAGAATGATTTGGGGGTATTTTGGGTGTGGTTTCACGAAGGAGCCGGGTCATATGGTCCAAATCCGGGTTCGGATCCAAATATGACTTGTACCCCTCCTCACTAAAATGGCCGTAACTCGAGCTCCCGAAATCGGATTTTAACATTCTTAGACTCGTTGGAAAGACCTCGACGATCACTACGAATAGACTCTTTACTTGAATTTTTTGGTCACTAGACAAGTATAGATTTTGTGATTAAGCCCTGACTCGATCAAGATTTGCATTTTAGTTCATGTTCAATTTTCATGATTATAACTATTTACTTATTTAATCAAATTAATTTAGTATGGTTTTATGTTTATTTAGCCTAGAAAATCCCCAGGGTCGAACTCAAGGAGGCAAAGGAACAATATAGGTTAATGTTTATCAAATTCCATACGTGATTTTCGAGGCAGATCTTTTTATTATTTTTTAATGCAATTTTTTAACCCAAATGCAAATGTGAGCCAATTTTAAGAACTAGAAAATTAATATCAATCAAATGAAGTCCAAAAATCACCAAAACTTAGCCAGATGTGAATAATGATGAAATGAATGTATTGTAGTTTTTTTGGAATTGTCTGATGCAATATGAATACTTAATGAATTAATGAATGTAAAAATTGTGAATCACAATAATTAATTATAAAAAATATTAAACCTCTTTATTTTCAAGAAATAAAATTATCCAAGATAGATCACTAAATGAACTATCTTAGAAAAATCCTAAACCCTAAAAATGTTGAATTTAATACCTTTTAAAAATTATTAATTGAGAAACACAAAAAAAATTTACGGAATAAATTATGCATGCGAATACAGTTATAGGAATAATGTAAATAATAATTAATTCTACTATCCATGAATTTTTGGATCTATTGTTAATGAATTATGAATTAATTATAAACTAGAAAAACATGCAATTTTTCACAGAAGTAGTTATTGATAATTAACCATAGAGCATGAAAGTATAATGAGAATCCACAATGTAAAGAATTAATTGAAGAATAGTGTGTTATTTTTTGAATAATAAAATAATGCAAAAATGAGGTGCAAATAATCAATAGAAGTAAGGGTTTTGTCTACAATGTTACAATAATTAGATTAAAGCAAAAATGCAAAGCAAGGATTAAAACGTAATTACTTACCCTGCTAGGGGCTTGCTGTAAAATCTCCAAGAGGTCATGTGCGGTGGCTGGGGAGAGGTTTTAGAATTTGGTGGACCTCAGTGGGGTTTAATGCAAAAGTCCCCACCCGACATGTGCTCCTCACATGGGGGAGGGTCTCATGTCAGCCCCCCGTAGTGCGCGAGCGACTAGCAGAGTGGGTGAACGTGGGCAGAGGACTGGTCGTCGGTGGAGCACGGTAGAGGGTGCAGTGGTGTAGTCGATGGAGGAGGTGAGTCGGTAGAAGATGGTAGAGCTCCTCACGAGGCGATGGTCGATGGCATGGATGAACACATGGTGGAGCGACACTTGGAGTTTTGAGGCTCGTCAGTGGGTGGTATTCAGGCTATCGCACACAGTGGAGGTGGCTCTGCTGCTGCAGGTGGTGGCGTGGTTGGCCAAAGTCGAAGGTGGTGGAGTCCTCAGCATGTGTGCGATTGAGGCGAAATAGAGCCCCACAGCTAGAGAGAAGATGTCTCCTGATGCGGTCGTCGAGGTGGAGTAGGAGCCCAGCTCTGGTGGCGAAGTGCGGAGGTTGGAGGAGCGTGCATGGCGAAGGCACGGAGGTCATTGTCTCGATGGTGAGGATATGGATGTCGAAGCGAAGATGGAACTCGACGGCTATAGTGGGTCTAATTGAGTGCATACAGTGGTGGCAGACTCAAGCTCGAGTTCATGGCCTGGAAAAGACCGGAGCGAGGCCAACATGGCTGCTAAACACTGCAACAAGGCGAGGGTATGGGGTCTACAATCTCGCCAACTGTCAGAGGTGATGTTATCACCATTGGCCCCTTTTTTTCAGATGTGGATCGACAGATGGGTTTCAAGAGGAGCGACAGTGAGGCTATATAGCTACGAGGAGGTGGCATAGATTAGGAAGGTGGGGGTTGATTGGCGTGATGGAGATGACATGAATGGAATCAGAGACAAGGGGTGCGAGATCGAGAAAAAGGGGGTAGCGACAACTGGATTTGGAAAGGAATTGGAGTTGACAAGGGGAGGATCGTGGGAAGCGAATCGGGGATGGGCGATACGCAAGATACCCGAGCAGCAGTGGCGATCTGATTAGATGAGGGCGACGACCAGAGATGAGAGAGGAAAGGTGATGATGCGACTCACAAGCGGCGACGCCCCCGCTTCCAAAAGGAAAGGGGTGTGATGAGCTGAGGAAGGAGAGGATCGAGGGATGTCCAATCAACCGAGATCAGACGATCATCGATGCACCACATGGATTTTTATTTTTTGTTTTTAATTTTTTTTTAATAAATGAAAAAGAAATAAAAAATCTAAAAATGGGTGACACATGGTGGTTCCAGGAGCTGCCAGTGTTACTCCTAGAAAAACCAGAAATATCAAATAAAAGAAAAATAAAAAAAATAGTACGACATCAGATCAAAAAGATCTCTTCATAAAAGTTTCTCGTCTCGATGACTCTACAACTTTCATAAAGAGAATAAACCAAAATAGGTCATTTGTATGAAGTGATATTTTTGGGGTACTCTATGTACATTGAATACCGAATTTTAGTGTTTTGTAATTTTTTTTATCATTTTTTAATAAGACAAAAATCAAGAAAAAATACGATAAAATCAAAGAAAAATATTTACACATTACTCTATTTTTGGATTTTTATTTATTAAGAAATTGGAAAAATAAAATAATGTACGATACAAACAACTTTTTGTACAGACTGATAATGAAGACTTGGACTCAATTAATTTCTTTGATTTTGGTTTTATTTTAGGTTTGTATTTTTACGCATTTTAATAAAACTTTTGTCAAACAAAGTAAATAAAAATAAATAAAAAAATTAAATATGTACATAACATAATAGGTTAAAATGGGTAAAATATACAATGTCCAAAAGAGGCCCAAAACCCAACTTTCACATATGAGCTCCGATTCACTTGAACTTGATCTTGTTTTGAAGGTAATTGAATGCACATTAGTTCAAAAGTGAATATGATTAAATCAGATAATGTATGAGGAAGATATCAGTATTTTAGTCCGACAGATCTGAAATAGGGTTAGGGTTTATTTCTCAATTATTTCAGTTAGTGGTTTTTTTTGTGTTTTTCTTCATTCTTGTTAGTCATATATACACAGTGGAGGTGGTTTCATATGATTTGGAGTTTGCATGAATTAAATAAAAATAAGAGAAGTTAGCTTATTTTACAGGTCAATTGGGCTGGGATTTTTTGGCTTCTTGTTTTATGTAATTATGAATGACAAAATGTAATTATTAATTACACATGCATGAATGCTAAATATACAAGATAATTGATAAAATGCATATGAATTTTGGGGTACTGAGCTTAATTAATCTCTTTTATAGTGTTTTAATCACAAATTCATCAGTGGGCGTAAAATTTCCGCATGCACGTGAATTAGCTCACATCATGGGGTATCTTCTATGCAATATTTCGAAAATGGAGGGATGCTTCTGCAAATTCTCCCAAGTCACACATGAGAAACGTGTCCAGGGGGCGGTTCGACTGGCGAAGGAGGCATGGATGGCTTCCCTCCACATGGCTTCTCCAGGCTGCTTTGGGGCGTCCAAGGATAGAAACTCGGATATGGAAGGCATATGTTCCTCTCCTGATCGGATTGAAGGTCTGATAATTGGCTTTATGAGAAACCTTTGATTTGGATCGAACATCACATGTAGGATGGAAAGTTCTTCCTCTTCTCTTCTTGACAGAGATTTGTGTCATCGATGATAGGAAGTGCTCCGGGCAGAGGAGACGAGGATTCCTACTTGCGATGGTCGCTCAGGTGGCTGGGACACGACCATCGTTATGGGATTTAAGATCCTGTACTTGCAAGGGAAGATGAAGACTTGAGTCTCTTGACTTAGTCTTATTGTTACAGCACAAAGGAAAGGAGGAGGGGGCGATGCTCCTGCTTGCAAATGGAGAGGGAAGGAGCGAGGCTCCAGTGATGTTTCATCAAAGATAGGGAGGATTACGCAAACGTAGAATAAAACTTGTAGGATTCAGAGTTGGGATGATGTCAGATTTGGTAAGAGATGGGTTCGTTTGAAGGAGATGGGGATGGCTCGGGGAGATGGAGGTATAATCAAGATGTTGTGAAGAAGAAGAATGAAACGAGGAAGAATAAGAATAATCAGTTGAGAAAAGAAGAGAGAAAAAGAGGGCATATGATGAATAACCATTCTTTTACCTTTATTCTTTCATATTGACTTTAAATCCCTAGTAAAATACATGTAAATACCACTAACTTGCATGAATTAACATTCTAACATTAATGTATAAATAGGGCATTAACACATGTATTTAAACCCAAAATAAAAGAATAAAGAAAAGAGAAGAAAATTAAAGGAAGTACTTATGATACTGACTGACCCCGAACCCCGAGACCAAGTCAAGTATTGCACAGGTCGATCGGGAATAGAGTAGGGGGAAATAGGGTAAAATGTTGTACAAGAATACCAAGAAAATCCTAATTATTCTAAGTCCAATATACTATGTAATTGCATGGAATTATACTATTTTATTTATCATCATAAACACCTCAAACAATAATGTGTTCAACACAAAACTTGTACATATTAATATTAAGAAAATAAGAAAACTACTGGCAAAAATAAATCATGCACATGCCACTCAGTACATTCAGTTGAAAAGGCCACAAATAAAACTTCATTTATTAATATCTTCTCCATATGAACTAAAAATGAACCAAACTCACTCCATTGTATTTCAAATTCAATTATATTTAAAGTGAAAGTGGTTTCTTTTGCTTTAGAGCTAAAATACAAAAGCTGACTAATTGGGGTACTATGGTACTTGTACATTTGTAAAATAAGCGAATTTATATTATTTAGTATATTTTGAGTCTCCTTATATTTTTGAATCATTGTATGTATTATAAAAACATCTATAAAAATACAAATAAAAAACATTCAAAAATACCAAAACAAGTTAATAAATCTTAATATATATATGTATGTATGTATGATGTACATATGTTATAAATACATGTATTATTTGTACATATAAACAAAACCATAAAAAATACAAACATATATATAAATATCTATTTAATATACTTGTAAATAAATACATTATGTTAATATGCTATTATAAAAATAACATAATAAAAATACAAATACATAGTATATAGGTATAAAAACCTATAACTAATTATATTTAAATAATACTCTCTAATTACTAAGGGCATATATATAATAAAAATCATTAAAAATAGTTTAGAAAATAATACATATTTTTTATGTTTTAAGTTTTTAAAATAAAATAGTTTACTTTTTTATAGAATTATTTCTCATTTCTCATTTCTATTTTGTCTTCCAGTGGTCCTACGTGGACCAATCACCACCCTTGAAGTGTTGACCCCCTTGTCAACACCTCCCTCTACACATGTTGCCTTCCAGTATTGTTAGAAACTTTGCAACCCCACTCTTCTCCAATTTTCTATGCCTTCTCCACGTTTCTGATAGCCTCGAGCCCCTCACGAACATTGTTCGTCAAATCACACCACCACACTTGCTCCCACCAACAACCATCATGGAGTATGCTATCCTCGATCAAAGTCAACTCATTGTTCTTTGCTATAAAACCTAACTCATTTCTCCTCCAACTTTAGCTAATCCTCTTCGAGCCACTATAACCCTTATATTCCCATGCTGGAGTGACCCCATTGGTGATAGGAAGGCAACCCCCATGATTTGCGACGAGGAGAAGGCGATCGAGTCATGGACCAAGCAGCGAGCCTGACTCTAGCGACTGCAGCTTCCAGGTCCCCAGACCCATCGAGGCATGGTTTCTCTATTGCTTTAGTTTCGTAATTTCAGTGCTAGTGTAGATCTGTTGTTAATTTCAGTAGATTCCATTTAGTTTAATAAAAAACTGTACATAGGAGCAATAGGCTCTAGCCTCTGTTCTTCATTACAAACAACATGTTCCGACTCGTCAGACACCTCATCATCTTCCCCTACATTTTCTACATCATCTCAACCATCCATTCACCCTCGATCTTGAATAGATCGAGGTACCCGATCTCCTTCTACTTCCAATCGTCAGAGGTGCCCAAACCATCCCATTCCTCTATGATTCAGCCTCATTTTTGGGTTGAGAGATAAACTCTCGAGCCTTGAGTAATTTTGTGTAGGTCACGTGTTGCGAGACCTCCTCTTGGAGTAGATTCAAAGCCTGCAACTCAGTCCCAGGTGACCTGAAGTTTTTAGGAGCTCCCAACCTTGTTTAGCGAGGCCTGGATCATTTTGAAACCATATAAAATCATAGACGTGTCCCAAGAATTATTTGAGACCTCAAGAAGCTCGATCCTTCACTAGGGTATGGAGAATTACATGATCGAAGCTCGGCCCGAGTCACATTCTTCCTAGTTCTTCCAGAGATCTCCTCTGTCGTCCGATGAAGTTCATATTACCAGATCTAATTTTGGACGTTGCTGCGAGGTGAATCGATGCCTCATCCCTACCGTCTATGTGTTAAGTGAAGGCACGTACACCGTTCATCTGCGCATCATTGGAGGGTTATTTGCATAATCAACCCTCCACCTTTTTTCATTTATTTCAAGCGCTTAAATGTTCGTCTGCTATGTCATTACTTAGTTTATTTTGCAATTTGATCCACAGAACTTTGGATATTTGCTAACTAGTCCTTCACAAGCATTGTATATTTAAAACTCTGGTTACATTGCATATCTAGCCCTAGATTTTGTTCTGATATTATGAAATGCATGTATATTTATGGAAATTAGAAATATGCCCTTGCTCTATTGAGATAATTTATTTTGTGCATTTTATCTTTATTAAATCTCTGTATCAGTCTAAAAATTCTAGGAAAATCAACATAAATGCTTGAAACTTAGCTTGATCATATATATTTTTTATTTGGCATTTTATTGCATTTTCCTATTTATAAAAATTTCAAAAATAAGCATTCTTCCCCTATTTAGCATTTAAAAATACAGAAAATTCAAATACCTCTCCAAAAATTCCAAAAAATTATACTAGTTATATTGTAGTATATTCTACCACATATCGAAAAATCATTAAAAAATATAATATTTAAAACCTAAAAATCTTATAAAAATCATAAAATATTATATAAAAATCCGAAATATTTATTTTTACTTGGAATTTTCTTTGTTATATATAGTTTATATTAAAAATTACTAAGGGTTAATTTTGAACCTATACATATTTTAAAATGCCCTAAACATGTTTGTATATTTATCTTATTCAGTGTTTTACATTTTTCTAACTTTAAATTTCCACAAAAAATATAAAATAACTAAAAATTACCAAAAATAGAGAAAAATACAAAAAACCCAAAAAATTTTGGTTTTTTCCTTTTGACTTATTTACAAAAATCCAGAAAATAATATATATATATGTGTGTTTTTATATTATTATTTATCATATTTTAAAATAAAAAGGAATTAAATTTTTTTAAAAGTAAAAATAAAATATAAAAAATCACAAAATAACCAAAAATTATAAAATATTTAAAAAACCATAAAAAGTTGCATAACTAAAAACTCACAAAGTAATAAAAAACAAAAAAACATAACACTAGTAAAACTAAAAACATAAAAATTATTATTAAATAACAATAATTAATAATAATTTACTTCTACCCACATTTGGTCTCAGTAGTTCAACACTTTTCATACTTGTACCTATACAAATATTTGAATAGATATAATAAATTTTGACTCACACACACTTTGATATTCATCTATATATTGTAGGTTGATTGTTGATTGATTTAGTGAGGTACCTAATTGTCACAATGACTCCTGACGTAGCTTATTAGGTGAGCAGATCGAACATTTCACTGTAAATCAAATGTCACCATTGTTGGGGAGCAATGGTAAGGGTAGATAAAGTATATCTGTATAGTTATATGCTTTCTTTCATGTTTAGCTCTTATTTCTTTTTGGTTATTTTTGTATAAAATGTTGTGACCATCTCTTTTTTTAACTTTGCTGCAAGGGCCTATTGAGAGAGGGAGGATTTTTAGGAGATCCAAGTCACCCGAGCAAGGTGGAGGCCGGCTCTCAGACTGAACCGACAGGAAAGAGATGCAGAGGAGAATCGAGAGAACCACAGAACAACTTTTTTATCTAGATTAGAACATATTAGGTTGTCTTTTATTTTGTGTCAGAGAGATTTGATGGTTAATTTGTAATAATCAAGACTCTATGGACACAACATTTTACGGGTTTGTCACCAAGTGTATGTTCACTTGGGGGACCCAGTCAGATTTTTCATAATTTTCTCGCTTTCTATCTTTATTCCTCTATATTTTCCCTTTGTTTCACTTTGATTTCTATGATTTGTGCTTTTTGACTTCTTTTCTTTTCACGTCATGTCTGCTTGAGCTTGTAGATCTAGTATTGATGCTGATACTTAGGTTCACAACCTAACCTACCTCATGTTCTTATAGTTATATTGTGTTTGGACTTAAACCAAATAAAAACGTTCTTCACAAAACAACAATTCCTTGTTTAGGATGAATTCAAGCTTGCATTGCATGTAGATTAGTTGTATTTTATGCACGGATCAATAGAGTGCTGGCGTAAGATACAAACCTTCTTCTCTAGCATTTGCATTCATAGTTTTCTCGTGCATCGGCTTTTCCATCATCATTCCCCCATTTTGTTGGCCTTAGGAATAAAAAAGAAATTGGAAAATTCGTTAGGTATTTGCATGAAAAATAACTAAAAAACTGAAAACCAGAAAATTTAAAAAGGGACTGCAAAAAAACTTTGATCAAAGTAAAATTGAGTAATGAACCTCATTGTTTTGGGTTTATAAAGCCCACATTAATTTTAGGTACCTTTCAGACTAAGTGAGGCACGAACCTAGGACTTAGAGCTCAAATCCTAGTTTGGATATTACCTTGACTACCACCTGGGTTCACGAAGTACCAGCACTTCTATCGGTGCCTGGGCAAGTAGGACCAAGTCTACTTGCGGGTTTGGTCTGAATTACTGAGCATAGTGGTGCTATGAAAGTGGGACCCTGTCTCATCATGCCACGTCCGAGTACCCTTCGAGGGAAGTATTGGATTTGCTATATCAGCTTCGTTCCTCCTCTTCTTTGGTTGAGTAGTGGACCCAGATCTGATATAAAGGATCTTTCAAAAGTACAAGCTACAAGATACAAAGGAAGTGGGAAGTACATGGCACTTATCCAGTAGTACTCACTCTCCTGTAGAGATAATGCTTAGGTTTATTTGAAAGATTGCTTGAAAGCAAATAAATAAAAACTACCAAGATAATCCCGAACTTTCATGGCTTCACTGGTTGAGCTAATGAATCCTTTTCTCTTGAGGATTGTTTTATTAGTTTTATATTAGGTCAAAGATAAAAAAATCACGTACTTGCATCTTTTTACTCGCACTTCTTTTCATTTCTTCTTTTCATATTGCTTATTTTGAGCCTTCATTTCTTTTCCTCTTAGTTTTATCTCTTCTTCATTTTCTTACTACGTTCCTTCATCATTCCATTTCTTTTTTATTCTTAGGATGTCAGATCTAAGAGAATTTTGTTCAGACTCCCTGAACACCTACATCAAACCCTCGATGCCTACATCTCCAATAATTCAGGGCAATTCTAGGGAAACCAGTTCAGACTTTGCAAACCTCTCTAAAGACTCCCTACTTCCTTCTTCACCAAGAATTTGGGATGACTCTCTTCTTGAGTTCTCTTCCTTCAAATGGAGATCGACCAATCTTCATTCACATCTCCTACTCTTATAACTTTCAATATTGGCCCTAATCTTGAATACTTCCAATTATCTGGTGTATATTTCAAGACTGATCATGGTATATTTCCTATTGCAGACCAAGAACCCGATCCAGATATGTCATCATCTGATTCAGATTCTGAAATGGCTCCTCAGAAAGAAAAGGCACAACAAACATATCAGAATGAGGTCAACAACCAAATGCTAACTTCCATATAGTCTATACAACAATAGTTGATCGCACAGGCTAAGGCTTCCAGGAAATGTTTATGGAGATGAGGATATATAGAAAGAACATAGGAGGAGGGGAAGAACATCCAACAAATGGATACCATGGAGGAGAGCAGGAGAGAAGAGAGGCACCGAAGCCAACTCTAAAAGAAACATATAGCAATGGAGTCGGTCAGGTTACATAGTATATCTGGATACCACAGATCCACAAACATTTTGAACTAAAGCCACAATTACTCTCTCTCTCCTGCCTACCTTTCATGAGAACACGAATGAGGAATCCTACATCCACCTGCGGCAATTCAATTGCATCTGCGGAACCATGCATTACCCCAACATCCCGTTGGAGGTAGTTAAGATGACTGACTTCCCATTTAGCATTCAGGATAAGTCTCTCTATTGGATCAATCTTTTGGGGAAGTTGGTAACGATATGGGAAGAGCTGAAATCATCTTTCCTGCATAAATATTATCCGCTAGGTCGGCTCAATCTGATGCGAGCTTTTATCTCAAACTTCTCGTAATTATCCCACAAGATAATTCACGAGGCATGGGAATGTTTCAAAGGTCTGCAGGAGAAGTGCCCCCATCATGATATCCCGAAGATCGATGTGGACCAATTTTTTTCGAGGGATTGAATCAAGATAGCCAAAGGCTGGTAGATGTCGCATGTGAAGGATCTCATTTTAACAAGGATGAAGATGTCGTTGGTAAATTTTGGAGGAGATGGCCAAAGGATCAACCACATTGTATTCATTTCGTGCATTCTAGAAGAACCTGTAGATCCTCCACAAACTCGTCAATATGGCATCATCTTACAAAGAGGACAAGAACGAGAGTTCCAATCTCAATATTATCGGGAACCACCTGTGCATGGTAGACATCATTAAAAGTGATCACAAGGCCTTGAGAAAATCAATGTGATCGAATACAAAATTAAGAAACTAGACAAGCTCGACCATATCATAAAGCAGCTGCAGCTTCTGGTGAGCACAATCAACTCATGTCAGTTTGCGAGTACTTCAGCCGAGACCTCTATTGGTGAGCCGAGAGAACAACTGCAGCAGTAGAGTCCAGGGCAGCCTCAGTTAGTCCAATATTTGTACTACTTGTAGGTACCCGATCTGGGCCCACCATAGCAGCTGCAACAGATGCATATGGTCGTGTACTGTCTAAAGCCCTCGACATACATCGAGCCATTCTTCCCACCTCTACCATAAATCCAAAAGGTGAATGGCATTTGGGGCAATGGACCACATATGACCTTTCTAGGAGGACAACACCAAGGTCAATCTTTAGCCATCGGTGATTCCACCAACATCAAGGTGGAAGAACTATACATCACCAACCTTCTCTACACCAGTCTCCACAGAACACCCACACATGGGAACCGAATCACCAGCAATCGACATATCACCACCAACAGTATCACTATCAGCCGACTGCTCTGTATTAGAATCAGTATCCCCAACCTCCTCATTACCAACAATATCCTCCTCATCCCTTTTTTCAAAGCTACTCGTCACAACCTTTGCACTCGTATCTGTCTCAGCAAGATCAACACGTCGAACTGACCAAGGCAACACAGATGAATCCAACACTTGATTGCTTGGCTCGGCTTGTGAAAACATGACATAGATGAGCCAGAAGTTGGATGACTTATCTGTCGCGAAGACCATCCCTACGTAGGTTGAGACAAATACCAATAACTACCATCGAAAAAACAAGTAGATTGCAATGAATCCTCCCCCACCAAGTCAGGTATAAACACTTCATTTATGTTATCTAATGCTATGACTCTCAGAAGTGGGTAGGACATTACAATCGTCTGCAACCACGAAAGGGAAGAATAAAGCTTCAGAGGGCCAATCATCATCTTCTGCCATCGTGATCCTGCATCAAGTCATGGGGATGAAGAAGAAGAAGAGAGAGAAATCACACCATATCAGAAAAACCAACAAAATCAAGAAACTTCAAAATACCAAAAAGAAATAACAACCGAGGCCAAGTCGTTCAAGCCGAGGAGATGCCAACACCTGCATCTTATCCCATTACTATCGATGAAGCCGATGTTTCAGTTTTTTGCTCTCCCCTATGATGAATGATTGTACGTTTTCTAATCATTCATTTGTAGAAGATGATTCCCAAGAAAATTTTGGTTATGAAACTATAAATATTTCTTTTTTCGATGCTAAGAAAAACAATAAAAAATAAAAATTGAAGACATCTTTATCTGACACTGGATTTGCAGAAATATTGCAGAATATTTTTTTGGAAATGCCGTTGTTAAAATCCATGGAATACATGCCTAACATGAAGAAAGGAAAGAAAGAGGCATGTATATCAAAGCATCATCCCCACAAATAGATGCAACATAGAAGAATAGAATATCCTGACCATGACCACCATGAATACGAGCAGCAACATCTCAACTAAAAAGAAGTACGCAAGTTCCTTTAATCAGATGCGAGATCTTTAATAAAATTTTTGAGCATACTCTACTTGATAACGACTCTTCAATAAACCTCATGCACACTTCTCTCCTCAAGCAATTCGGGCTTGGTCCGTTGAAATCAACCAAGATAATCCTTAAGTTTGCTAATCGATTTATTAAGTGACCCTTGTGTATATTAGAGGACGTTATTGTAATCGTGCAAGATATGAATTTCTAATGGACTTCATTGTCTTGGACATGGAATCCTCCACATCGTTACTCTAGACCCCTATCATACTTGATCCCTTCGAACAACCAAAGCAGTAGTTGATTACGCATTTAAAAAGATTACCTTTCGCACCACAACAATAAGGTCTTCATAGAGATGATCATAGAGACCAGATCAGTGGATCACACATCTGAGAACAATGAACCAAATACATAACTTACAAACAACTGTGACATCATTGATGAGATCATAGATCCAAGTTTGTCCTTGAATGATATTTTGACCCAAGAATTCCTCTTCCTCAAGGAAGATCGGGAAATCACAATCGAACTTTGATCCTATGCTGATAGGGAGATCTATGTAGATGAGCTGATCAAGTTATTTGAAGAAAATCCATCCCAAACTGAACAAGAGGAAGCAATTACAAACATGTTCAGTATTTTATTATCTGAGCTAAGAGTAATCGAGGTGGATGACAAATTATTGGCAAACCATGCACCAACAACCTAGTCTCGTAGGTTACTGAAAAGTCGACTCAAACTCCATAAGAATTAAAGTCACTTCCAATAAATCTGAAGATGCCTTCCTTGTGGGTGTGCATGAACAATATCTGGTCATCATCTGTTTGTAATTAACCATCGATCAAGAATCTCGTGTGCCAGAGGTTCTAGAGAAAAATCGCAAGGCTCTTGGTTGGAATGTTTCTAATATCCGAGGGATAAATCCGATCTTGTATTCATACCATATCTACTTAGAGGATGACAACAAGCCGTACCACGAGTTTCAACGTAAGCTGAATAGTTGTCATGAAAGAGACCACAAAGTGGTGTGAGGTTGGCTTTATTTATCCAATCTCTGATTCTAACTGGGTAAGCTGATTGCACAAGGTTCTCAAGAAATCTGGAATTACGGTGGTTATAAATGACCAAGAAGAAGAGATCCCTACTCGAGTACCTACGTTATGGCATGTTTGTGTAGATTAGCAGTGCCTGGACTCAACGACAAGAAAGATCACTTTCCTCTGCTATTTATTGCTCAAGTTCTCAAACGATTGGCAATGAAAGAGCTCTTTTGTTTCTATGATGGATACTTTA
This sequence comes from Ottelia alismoides, assembly GCA_037367405.1. Classification (NCBI taxonomy): domain Eukaryota; kingdom Viridiplantae; phylum Streptophyta; class Magnoliopsida; order Alismatales; family Hydrocharitaceae; genus Ottelia; species Ottelia alismoides. The sequence goes on from JAZKJV010011236.1 coordinate 1,551,316, forward strand.
TGTACAACAAGTGGCAATCACTCTTGAAGGTTAAGATAAGACTACTTCCACTTATCCGTTTGACACTTATTCCTTTAAGTGGATGCCCTTTGGATTGCGTAACATACCCACTACATTCAAAAGGTGTATGTTGGTTGCGTTCAACGACATGGTGGGTAGTTTTTTGGAGGTTTTTATGGATGATTTTTGGGTCGATGTTGACAGTTTGATGCTTGTCTTTTGCATCTAGACCACATACTGAAGAGATGCGGTGAGGATAATTTAGTGCTCTTTTGGGAGAAGAGTCATTTATTATCGCTGAAGGGATTGTGTTGGGACATGTTGTCTCTAAACGAGGTATGAAGGTTGACCCGGCTAAGGTGGATGTCATTTCTAAACTTGAGCCACCAAAAACACTAAAATAGGTGAGATCCTTTCTAGGGAACGCCAAATTTTATAGAAGATTTATTCAATACTTTAGCAGGATTGCCCGAGCTCTCACCGAGATGCTAGGAAAGAAGGCTGACTTCATTGTGGATAACAAGTTCCTCCAAGCCTTTAATCAATTAAAAGAACTGGTTTCTCGAGCACATGTCCTACATCCATCTGATTGGTCTCTCCCATTTGAGATCATGACATATGCATCAGACTTTGTTATTAAGGCTATGTTAGAAAAACGTAGGGATGGATTATCGTATGCTATACGTTATGCCAACAGGACATTAGATGAGGCCTAGAAAAACTATACAATTATAGAGAAAGAGATGCTAGTAGTGGTTTTCTCCCTTGAGAAGTTCAAGTCTCACGTTTTGGTTCCAAAGTTATCATATTCATCAACCACTCTACTATCCGATACTTACATCAAAAGAAGGATGCCAAGTCATGAGTGCTCCATTAGATCCTTCTGTTATAGGAATTTAATTTGGAAATAAGAGATAAACCTAGAGTCAAGAGTGTGGTAGCATATTATTTATCCAGAATTGAAATCACAGAGAATCCCTTGAGCAATGTCTCGATCACAGAGACCTTTCTTGATGAATCAGTTTTGAGTGTCATATTTCTCTTCTGGTAAGTTGATATTGTGAACTATCTCCTCTTTGGGAAAGTTCTACAAGACTAGACTTGAGTAAATAATGACAAGTTTTTGTCCGATATTTTTCTACCTATGGGAAGATCCATACCTTTTCAGATAAGGTTCGGATTGCATTTGGCATAGGTGCATTCCTCAGGAGTACACTAGTGCCCTCGAGCACTGTCATAAGCTCGAAGTAGGAGAACACCTTTCTGGAATTAGGACAATAACAAAAGTATTATAGTGTAGACTATGGTGGTCTACACTATTCAAGGTTGGTACAACATATGTGAAAGGCTACATTGACTGTCAGAAATTGGAGGAACCATTGGTTCCAAATATTCAATGCCACTCAAGTTCATACAAATATCTGCTGTATTTGATGCTTGGGGTATTGATTTCATGGTCTCATTTGCTAACAGTCAGAGATACGAATACGCGCTGCTTGATGTAGATTATGTAAGTCATTAGGTAAAGGCTATATCCACCTGATCTGTAGATAGCCGTACAATTTGTCTCTTTCTTAAGGACACCATTATCTCACGATTCAAAATCCCTACTATCTTAATATCAGATAGGGTAGCCATTTTATAAACAGTGAAGTCAAGAATCTTGTGAATGAGTATGGCATTGAACATCAGATCGTATCTCCTTGCCACCCATAATGTAATGACTTGACTGAACTTTCAAATATTTAGATCAAGACGATTCTGTAGAAGCTTGCACAACCAAATAAGAAGAATTGGTCTCAACTCCTTGATTCCAATCTATGGGCTTAACAGATGGCCTACAATACTGCATTAGGTACCTCTCACTATCATCTTGTTTACGAAAAGCCTTGCCATCTGACCGCCGAGTTAATTCACAAATCCTTTTGTCCAGTCAATGTATGTAATTTGGACTCATAAATAAGTGTTCAGAACCAGAAGATTGATCTGAATAGACTCATGGAATTATGCGATTAGGCATATGATAACAACCTGATGTACAAGGAGAAATTCAAACAATGGCACAAAAAGCATATCAGATGAAAGGCTTTCGATCCTAGTAAGAAGACGTGGTTATTTGATGCAAAATTAAAGATCAAATAGACTGGGCCATTTTTAGTGAAGACTGTATGTGACAACAGTAACATCGTTATATTTGAGTAGTCATCTGACATACATCCGTTCATAGTCAACGGACAGTTGCTGAAGCTGTATTTAGAGCGTAGCACGTCCTGCCCGTTGTTGGTTCTATTGATGTGGCATTTCAAGAAGAAGAATTCCTATCATTAGAATATTCAGACACTTGAGCTACAAAAAGATTATTTTTCTTTGTTCTTTTTCATTTCTTTTCCTTTCTTTCATCCATTTTGTTCATTCATCCATTTCATAAGTGCTATACTGAGGATTACTAGATCCTAGTTATGGGGGGATGAGAAACTCAAATTTTCCCTTATTGTTCCCTTGCTTGTCTCTCAACTTGTTGATATTCTTTTCCATACTAAGTGCCTCTTTACCCTAACTATAGGGGGAGACGAGTCATCGATTTCGTATATTCTCACCCTCTACCATCCCTGCTTAATATACAATGTTCTATACTCAAGATTAGTTGATCCTAAGTATATAGAGGATGATCGACTTCTCATTCTTTCATTGAATCGTTGTAATATAGTATTCTTCTATATTTAGCATGAGTTATATCTTCCTTTGTTACTCTTTACTCACTATGAGGACATAGTTCGGGCTAAGTACAGGGGGGTCGTATATATTATATATATACTTTTGCCATAACTCACACTTTCTTGTCTTTTCCATAATACGGCTTTAATACAATGGGTGAGGGTAATCAGTAAAAAGATTGAAAAACTCTTGTAAATATGTGTAAACTTTTGTAAAAACAAGTTTGAACATATTTTAGGATTGATTTTGAAAAATAGTTATGAAATGTTTTGATAAATATTTTGAAAACTTTTGAAAAATCTTTGTAAAATATTTGCAAACCTTTGTAAAATATTCCTTTATAAATATTTGTAAAAAGATTGTGCAAATGTTTATACTTGTTGTAAAATTATTTGCAAAATAAGTTTTCAAAAATTTTTGTAAAATGTTTGCGAAAATGTTTTTGAAAATCTTGTACATAAATATGTTGTAAACTTAACAAAATATAACCCTTTTGTAAATAAAATCGTATACCTGTATAACATCCTTTCTTACTACGTAAACATTCCTTATGAATACTTGTAAATACAAGCAATTCACTAACCCTTTCAAAAATACCAAAAAAATTAAAAAAATTCAAAACTTGCAAAACTCTTTAAAAACCACATAAATAGTTTAAAACTAGAAAATCTACAAAAAAAATACTCTTTGCATTTGCATATTTTTCAGAATTATTTTTTACAATTGAATTAGTCTAGAATAAAATCAGAAGTTTGGAGCTTGGTTATGACCTTAATCCATTTAATTTCATAAGAACCTTATAGGAACTGTAGTTAAGACTTTTCATGTTAATATGACTTAATTCTTTGAGTCCACAAGACTATGTTACCATGTCATCTTGATTAGTCTAAGTAGAATATTTCACGACACATGCATGCCCCTTGTCAATAGTGGCCTATCTTGGACAAGCACTCTCCACATATCTCAACTCAGATGAGGTGGTGGAGAGCATAACTCTTTTTCTTGAGAAGCTCGCGTATGGAAACATATGCTGCTCCAATAGGTGGCCAGTGCACCCCAACCTAATCTAGTGGCGGTGATATCTAAAGAAAGGATGTTGTGGGTTGCAACAAAGCTAAGGATGTTGTGGGTTGCAATAAAGCTTCAAAAGATGGATAGTCTGCTAGCTCAAGAAGAAATTTTCCTTATGTAAATGTCGCTATTTTATACATTTAAAAAATGAAATAAAGACTCCAAGAAGTTAGACATATAAAAAGTAAATGAAAAATCATTCCCATCGTGGTTATGTATCAATAAGCAAGGCTTATGCTTCAAAGTCAAAGTTACAAGGCTTCCCGCAGCTGGAGATTGTCTACACTAGCCAAGCTCCAAAGGATATGTGGCTACACTGGTCATTGTCCATTCTTCTCTCTACCCCCTCTTCTTTGAGTCGGTTGCACTTGAACTTAGAAGGTAATACCTGAAAAACGAGAAAATAGGAGTCGCTAAATAACTGCATGACAAATCAGGCTCACTGTCGCTGAGGCGACTACTCGAATCCTCTTGTTGTTTCGACAATTAACCCTCATTGATAATAAATCAATTAAGAGCAGGGGTTAAAATTTATTATACCCTACTAAGAATGTATAATGGCAAGCAAGTAGGGTCGAACACATGAAGCAAGGGAATAGAGCATGCAAAATATGAAATCAATGCACAAATTATCACTCAACTTCTTAGACAAGATGCAATTTTTGTGGGTTTTAATTTTTAACTTTTATTTCATTTTTCATTTTATATTCTATATTTTGATTGTTAATTTCTTATGTTTTTATATTTCCTTTTTTATATTTTTACATTTTTATATTTTTTCCTTTTAAAAATATATAATATAGCTATATAAGGGTATACATAAAATATAAACTAGGGTAGATATAAAAGTTAATAAAAATAATCAAAAATAAGAAAAGAAAATATTTTTGGGTTTTATATAATTTTTACTATTTTTTTATTTTTTTAAGAATTTTTGATAATTTTTATATATTTTTAAAGTTAGAAAATATCCTAAATCAGGGTTTAATTAAATACCTAAAATTAAAATGGAGATGAAAATATCAAACAGAAAAAAATTCTCCAAATTAATTTTAATATGTAGATAATAATATAAATAAAATCCAATAATAAAAAAATACAATTTTTGGGACTTTTGGGATATTTATATATTTTTATATGGATTTTTAGGGTTTTTCTATTTTTAGGTGTTTTTATAATTTTCAGAGATTTTTGGTCTGGAGTTGTAAAATAACTTAATAAATGCAAAATACATTTTTTTGTAATTTTTCAAAAGATTTTTTAATTTTATGGGTTTTTTAGTCTAGACAGGGAAAATTGGGGCGTTTTGTATTTTTAACATAATAATAAAAGCTCCTAAATTGCAAAATAAAAATAGGGCTTGAAACTAGATACAATCAGGAACACACATGTATTTTTTTGGATTTTTTAGGGCTGTATAGAAATATGAAATACATATAAGAAATAAAATGAAACTAAATTACTAGCAAGGGTGTTTTTGCAAATAAAATAAAGCTCAGGGGTTGCATTGCAATTCTCACAAAAACAAGTAACTGAATATTACAAAATTCCGACCAAATAGTAAATAACCAAACCCACAAGGGCTTGGTTGCAAAATACCCACACCTCACGCGTACCAAGCATGTGAGGTGATGCGACCGAGGATTGATATGCAATTATACAAAGTATGGAGAGCCTAAGTGCAATTCATACAAAACATATACAACAATAGATTAAAGTTTTCAGGCTATTAATTAAAATACATAAACGCATGTGTAAAAAATGCAAAATACCAACAAATTGCGCACGATCGAATGATCAGATTCCACCCACTTGACACGTGGCGCCACCTCGTGCGACGATGCCACTTCGTAGTGAACGGCTACGATTAGATCTCCCTGGAGCGATCAATAGTCGAGGCATGAAGGATCAGACTATTGCTGCTATGCCTGGAGAGAGACCTTGATTAGACAGCTTGGAGATGATGGGGAAGAACAACTGAAGAACTCTGCCTTGGCGAGGTTCGATCCGATCTTCTTCCTTCATTCATCGTCCCCAAGAGCTTAGGATTGTTTCAAAACACTCTTGGGGTTCTTTCGCACCAGCTAATGGACTCAGGAGGGATCGACGAGCTCCAGTAGGGGGAGTCAGGGAGCTTCACCTGCTGGTTGTTCTGAGGCGCTAGGAGGTCTAGATTGACCCCTTTCTTGTATTTTCCTGCAGGTGTTAGTTGCAAAAAAAACACGGAGAGGCAATAGGTGGGTGTAGGTGGCAGAATGAGCAGGATGTGAGGTGGATAACTTCCTCCGACGAGCGATGGAGGAGAAGGAAGGTGATTGTGTGTTTTGTGCAAGAACACGGTGAGCGGGAGTGAGTCGGGAGGAGAGAATGCGAAGGGGAAGAAGACGAGGGGAGTTGGCATGGCATATAATGTCAGACACGATCGGAATCAACTAGCGGAGCTAGAGATCCGGCGGATGACGATTTTGGGATTGACACTAAGTTTGAGAAAATCGATAGGAATAAGCTAGACATCTAAGATACTGTTACACTAGTGAATGAAAAGGATATAAAAAATGAAGGAGAAAGCTCATCGGGGCTTGCCTGGAACGAAGCTCTGGGCGGAGACAGTGGCGGAGCTGGACCGGCCTCGATTCGACACCAAACGCCAAGAGAGACCTGCCAAGTCTTCCTGCTGTCACCAGGAAGAGAGAGATGGTCTTAGAACTAAGGATAGAAGGAGTAAGAGGGATCAAAATTAGAATTTGGTTCGGAGGCTATCCTTTATACATGTGGTGGAGCAAAAATTGAGGGAAATCTGGAGGAGCAGTGATCCTCCGCTCAAGGAAATGCGTAGGCGTGTAAGAGCAAGGATCAAGGTCACAAATTCAAAAAGGAATCATGCCTCAATAGTGAACGAGTCGAGCTCCAAAAATGGACAAAAAAAGTCAAACAGGGTTCTTATAGGATGCATACCTGGGGAGGAGTGTCGACCGAGCTCAACTCTTGACTCCCCCTGATTGGTCCACGTGGACCAATCAGAAAAGGCTGGTCAGAAATGATTCAAACTTCAATAATAAATAATAAATGATTTTATAAATTTTAGATTATAAAATAAAAAATGCTTCTTATTTTATGTAGAATTTTATTATGATTTTTATTTATTTTTTAGAGCTTTGTACTTACAAGTTACTTTTTGGGGTACATTATAGGTATATTCACATATATATATTTATGTCTTTTATTTTTATTTTATATTTTTGATTTTATTAATTTGACTTATTATTTTATATAATTATAACTTATTTTTATATACGTAAATATATTTTTATTATTTTTTGATTTATTATATACACTTTAATAAATAGATCTATTTATTATATATGTATTTCATCAATGTATTATATGTGCATATTTTATTTTAGTGTTTTCTGCATGATTTTAATTTTGTTTTAATATATATATATTATAAATAATATTCAAAAAATTATAAAAATATAAAATTATAAAAATAATTAATACTGAATAAAATGAATATTTTAATCGGGTGAATTATACAATAATGGTCCAAAACCTAACTTTTACACCTTAACTCCAAAAAATATGAAACTACCTTCATTAAATAGCTTATGAAAAGTTATATACAATTAAGGTAATTTTGATATATTTTGAGTTTTATTTGAGAGTTATGGATATGGGAAGTTGGGATTTTGGAATCTTATTTAGACTATATATTTTATTCTGTATATTATTTTTGTATGAAATAAATTTTGTATTTTTTTTTATATTTTTATATCTACAACTTTCATGTACAAAGTTTCTTTATTTGAAGTATAAAAAGTGGAACTATAAATTGGTCCCAAAAATGGATAAAGAATGAATTATTAAAAGGGATTTTTTATTGTATTTTGGACCTTATCTCCCCCTACTTTATTTTTTGTCGATCTATTCATCTAGATGCCTAGGTCTCGGGGTTTAGGGTCATAAAATAACTTCGATATTTTATTCTTTTTTTCTTTTCTTTTCTTTATTCTATAATTCTGGTATTAAAAATAATATTTTATTCACATTTTGTACAATAATGCATGAATGCTAAAATGCATGAATTAAGGGTATTTACACACATTTACTAGGATTTTTAATGCCAAAATGATATAATAAAGGTAATGAAGGATATTCATCACCCCCTATACTTGCCTTTGCTAGTTCCTAGCAAACACTTATGCAATAAGTGCAGAAAAGAAAACCAAAGAAAAGAAAAAGAAAGAAAATGGATCAAGTTTAATTATCAAACTTGTCTTCACAAGATCAAACTTAGGAGCTTAAGTCAGACCTTTGGAATTTTAGTGCGGGCAGAACCTTATGGGAATCGGATTTGAAATCCAACAGCCTTCGAGAATCCCAAAACTCTGCTCAAGTCTCCTCAATAGCCAGGTCAAAATACTTCAACTTATACGCAAATACTTATGATTATGAACTTGACTCGTACAATATATGTGATCGTGGCTCTCCCCAACTGAAATGACAAAGACACTGACATGACAACCTAGTGATTCCCCAATCCAGCAACTCCTTCCTTGAGGAGCGGGGTATTCCCGTCTAAGTTCAAGTGACAATCGGCTCAAGAGGAGGGGGTGAAGAGAAGAATGGATGGTAGCCGGTGTAGCTACATATCCTAGGATGCAAGACCAGTGTAGTCAAGTCATCCAGCTGCAGGCTCACATGATTTGACTTTGAAGCTCAAGCTTTCTTATTGACTATACAAATATCTGCACTCCGGCAGACATTTTATTTTCAATCAGGCCTGTCCACTTTTTTGGAGTTTTTGCTTTTAGCCTTTTTTTGAAATACTATATACAACATCATTTACATAAGGAGTTTTTCCTCTTGAGCCAGTAGACATCCCTCTTTTGAAGCATTATTGCAACCCACACTCTCCTGTCTTTAGATATCAACGCCACTGGATGGGTTGGGGTGTACTTCCCTTCCACTTTTGTGCATCTCATACCGGCAAATCCAATCCCCTTACCACTCCAACTGAGTTGAGCCAAGTGAAAGGTGCAGGTGTCCAAGTTAGGTCATCATCAACAAGAGTTGTGCATGTGCTCCGAAATACTCTACTTAGCCGTCAAGAATCCATTGAACCAAGTCTCATTATCCTCAAAGAATTAAGTCAACCAGACCTAAAGTACCTCAATTATAGTTCCTATAAGGTTCTTGTTATTAGGTAGATTAAAGGTCCAACCAAGCACCAATCTTCGAATTTTACTTAGACTTGTTCAATCACCAAACTCAATCCAAAAAATGTGAATGCTACGCAAATGCTATTCATAATGTAGAAAATATTTTTGTGATGCAGTTTTCAAGGATTTTGAACTTTTTACAGATTTTTGAAAAAGATGATGCACATGCATTTTTTGGTCTTTTTCAAAAAGATTTTGCAAATGTTTTTGGTATTTTAGTTTTGCAAATGTTTTTGTGATTTTTGAAAATAAAAGATTTTGGATAAAAACTAGGTATAGATATTTACACGGGGATGTATCTTATAATTACAAGAATCAGGGTTTTTAAGAATTTATAAGGGGCAAGTGATCATTTTTATAGATATATATATATATATAAAGAAGTTTAATGTGATGTATATATTCTTTAAACTTATTTGAAAATCATTTTACAAATAATTTTGGAAATCCATAGTCGAAAATAATTTTACAAACAATGTTTACAAATATGTACACATATTTGAAAATCATTTTGCAAAGGTTTTTCAAATAGTATATAAAGATTTTTTCAAAATATTTTTGCGATCATTTTCAAACCGTTTTCAGATAGTTTTTCAAACATTTTTATTTCACACAAATAAAAGAAATTTTACAAACAAAACAATTTTTACAAAGACTAAAAATATTGAACTAAATATTTTCTAAATAGTTTTCAAAAGATTTTTCAAGAAGATTTTGAAACTATTTTCAAATATTTTGCAAAAAATATTTTTACCTGATTTATTAATCAATAAATACAAAGTACTTTGAGGAATAGTACACACCTTTTTATTTAACTGTTTTTAATGAATTTAATAGTAATTTAGATAGTATTTTAGCCATAATTATTATTAAAAATACGAAAGTATGAGTTATGGGTAAAGTATATACAGAGTATATACAATCCCCTATACTTAGCTTGAAATATGTCCTCATAGATCAGAGAGAAAAAGAGAAGACATAATTCGTACTGAGTATAGAATAGTCTAAACAATAAATGAATACAGAATGAATGAATGAATGAGAAGTTGACCATCCCCCCCTACACTTAGGATCAAATAATCTTAAGTATAGTAGACTGTACACAAAGCAGAGAGGGTCAAGGGTGGGAATGAACATATTGTACTCAGACTGTCTCCCCCTATACTTAAGGTAATATATCCCTAAGTATAGACAAGAAGAGGAGACAATGGAGAGGATCAAAGAATGACAAAATTCAGCGTGCGCTCCCCCTATACTTAGGACAAAGTACGTCCTAAGTATAGAAGACTGACAAAAGGGGCGACACCTTTTTGATAGAAAAAGAAGAGTGAAAAGGAAAACAAGAAAAGAAGAAAAGATAAGTAAAGATAGACTATGGAATTTGAACAACTCGGGGTGCACATCCCCCCTATACTTGGGACAAAGTCAGTGTAGCAATGATGAAGGGGATGCCACCTTTTCGGTAGAATAAGAGATGAAAGGAGGAAAAGAAGAAAATAAGAAAAGTTATTCAAAAATATTTTGATTTGATTTGTCTTCGACTGTAGCTAGTTCATCATCATAGATCACTTGAACGGAGTCAACGACAGACAGAAATGTGTCATGTTCAAGATAAGGCTTCAGAAGCTGTCCATTGACCACAAACGGATGTACGTCAGCTGACAAACCAGATATCATTACGCTTCCATTGTCACACATATGTCTCACTGTGAACGACCCAGTCCATTTGCTCTTCAGTTTGCCTCTAAAGATCTTTAATTTTGCATCGAACAACCACACAGTCTAACTCGGCTCGAAGGATTTGTGGTGGATATGCTTTTCGTGCCACTTCTTGACCTTCTCCTTGTACATCAGGCTAATATCATATGCATAATCTCTGAATTCTAATAATCGGTTCAGTTCCACTTTTCAGTTCTTCCCATCTTTCTCAGAATCCAAGTTGCAGATGTTAATGTCCCATAAAGATTTATGAATCGGCTCAACGGGTAGATGACATGGCTTGCCATACACAAGGCGGTAGGGAGACATTCCTAGTGGTGACTTATACGCAGTTCTGTAAGCCCAAGGAAGTGAATCAAGCAGCTGAGACCAGTTCTTGCGATCCAGACACACAAGCTTCTGTAGAATTGTTTTTATCTCCCTGTTTGAACATTCAGCTAAGCCATTAGACTGTGGGTGGTATGGTGAAGTGACACGATGTTCTATGCAGAATTCCTGAGTTAGCTTCTTCACCTCTCTATTTATGAAATGACTAACCTCATCAGATATTAGAATTTTGGGAATCTCAAACCGTGCAATGATGAGATCTATAAGGAATCGACAGACAGTTCGACTGTCAGCGGTTTGGGCGGGAATAGCCTCCACCTAGCGACTCACATAGTCGACAACAAGTAGAATATATTCATAGCCTTGACTGTTCGGAAACGGACCCATAAATTCGATGTCCCATGCATCGAAGACGTCTGATATTTGAATGAACTTTAGAGGCATCGTGTCTCTCATTCCTATGGTGCCGCCCATCTTCTGGCAGTTAGTGCAACACTTGACATAATCTTCTGCATCATAAAATAATGTCGACCACCAAAGGCCACTCTGAAGAATCTTTGTTGCCGTTCGTCTTCCTGAATGATGCCCTCCAGATTCTTGGTCATGACAAAGTGCGAGGACACTCGGAACTTCTTCCTTAGGAATACACCTCCTCCAGATGCAATCTATCCCCTCACGAAATTTATATGGATCCTCCCACTGGTAAAAATGTATTTTAGACCAGAATTTGTCTACTTTCAGCTTCGCCAATCTTGTAAAGTTCTCTTGGACACAAGATAATTCACAATATCAACATACTAGGGGAGCGAGGTGACTGACAAAATTGCCTCATCTGGAAAGGTTTCTGTTATAGGTTGCAAGTTTATCTCAAGAGATTCAGGCTCGGGAAGTCTAGATAAGTGGTCGGCCACCACATTCTTAACTCCAGATTTATCTCGAATTTCAAGGTCAAATTCCCGGAGGAGTAGGATCCACCGGATGAGACGTGGCTTGGTGTCCTTCTTCTGCTGTAAGTACATGATGTCCGAATGATCTCTGTAAATGATAACCTTAGATTCAGGGAGATGGGATCTGAACTTTTTCAAGGCAAAGACTACCGTTAGTAGCTCTTTCTCAGTGACTGTGTAATTCCTTTGGGCTTCATCGACCGTTCAAGTAGCATAATGAATCGCAAATGGTACATTATATTTCCTCTGTCCGAGCACAACATCGATGGCATAATCTGATGCATATGTCATTATCTCAAAAGGCTGTGTCCAAATCGACGGCTCAAGACAGGGGCCTGAGTGATAAGTTCTTTCAATTGATTAAAGGCAAGGAGCACACGATCGTCCACAACGAAATCATTTTCCTTTCCTAGTAACTCGGTCAACAATTTGGCCAACTTACTGAACTATTTGATAAATCACTTATAAAAACCGACATGGCCCAAGAATGACTGAATGTTTGATGGTTGTTGGCGACTCTAGCTTGGAAATCACCTCCACCTTGGCCGGGTCAACATCCATGTCACATTTAGATACAACATGACCCAGCACAATCCCCTCAGTTATCATGAAGGTGCTCTTCTCCTATGAGAGCACCAGATTCACTTCACAGTACCACTGTAAGACTCGATCTAAATAATCAAGGCATTGATCAAAGGATTCCCCGTAAACTGAGAAATCATCCATAAATACCGCAAGAAAATTGCCCACCATGTCAGTGAAAACTGCAAGCGTGCACCTCTAAAATGTGGCTGAGGCGTTGCATAGCCTGAAAGTCATCCATCTGAAGGCGTATGTACCAAAGGGACGTGAACGTGGTCTTATCTTGATATTTAGGAGCTATATCAACTTGGTTATATCTAAAATATCCATCCACGAAGCAGAAGTATTCCTTCGCGGCAAATCTCTCAAGAATCTGGTCGATGAAGGGCAATGGAAAGAGGTCCTTCTTGGTGGAGAGATTGAGTCTTATATAATCATCGCACACTCGCCATGAAGTGGGTACTCTAGTCGCGATCTCCTCTTCTTTGTCATTCTTCACGATAGTGATCCCTGATTTCTTTGGGACTACATGCAGAGGGCTCACCCATTTGCTGTCGGAGATGGGATTTATGAATACCGCATCGCATCATTTCTGAATTTCTTTCATAACAACCTCTCGAAGGTTTGGATTTCCCCTTCTCTCAAATTTGCGGGAGAGTCTGTTGTCCTCTTCAAGGAAAATGCAATGCTAGCACAAGGGCGGATTGATCCCATGGAGATCCGAAGTTTTCCAGCCTATTGCCATGTGGTTACGTTCAAGAACCTCCATCAGACGAGATTCCTGGTCTTCGGTCAAATGATCACTGATAATGTCCGGTACATATTAGGTTCACCCGCAAGGAAGGTAATCTTCATATTGGAGGGAAACTCTTTCAGCTCCGGTGGAGTGGGATCTGCTTCAATGGTGACTTCGACTATCATAGAAGGTGGTGGTTCTTTCGTCTGGTTGGTGTCCACCATGCTCTGTTCTGCTTTTTCATTCAAATCTTTACAGAACTCTTCAACAAGTCTTCTTCATTGCATAAATCTTCGATGATCTGCTCTTGTTATTGAAGGCATATCATCTCCATCCAATCCTCATCAAGCAAATCAACAAGAATCTCATCATCATCAATAAGGGAAAATTCGACTGCGTTCTCCATTTCTCCCTTGGGTCAGAGGAATACATGGATCTTATTATCATCCATAAAGAGGTTGGTGTCTTGAATTTCTGCCAAAGACACAGTCTTCAGAATTATTAATCACCCTCGCACATGCTGCAGAAGCCCTCTCTGTAGGTCTTGCATCGGACAAGGTCTCTATCTTCATTTTATTATCGCTGGAGCCGACAGTGATCTCTCCAATACCAAAATTCACCACTGCATTGGCTGTTCACAGGAACGTCCGTCTAAGTATGATTAGGGTGAGGAGAAAAGGTGCGGAGACATCCATTTCCAGTACGACAAAATCGACTGGGAATTGCATTCCCTGAACCATGACGATAATATCCTCCAACATGCCCGTAGGCCCCTTAACATATTTGTCTGCGAATTGCAGAATCATCTTTGTATGTTTAACTAGTCCTAGCCTGAATTCTGTGAGTAGTGAGGCTGGCATCAAGTTGACAGAAGACCCGTTGTCGAGCAAAGTGCGTTCGAACACCTAGTTGATCATCTGAGAGAGAATGAGTGGTTCTCCCTTATCTGGCTTCTTGTCTGGAAGGTTGCTGATGGCATTGACTGTGTCCATTGTAAGAAAGCCCAAGGAAGTGAATCAAGCAGCTGAGACCAGTTCTTGCGATCCAGACACACAAGCTTCTGTAGAATTGTTTTTATCTCCCTTTTTGAACATTCGGCTAAGCCATTGAACCGTGGGTGGTATGGTGAAGCGACACGATGTTCTATGCAGAATTCTTGAGTTATCTTCTTCACCTCTCCATTTATGAAATGAGTAACCTCATCAGATATTAAAATTTTGGGAATCTCGAATCGTGCAATGATGAGATCTCTAAGGAATCGACAGACAGTCCGACTGTCAGCGGTTTGGATGGGAATAACCTCCACCCAGCGACTCACATAGTCGATAACAAGTAGAATATATTCGTAGCCCTGACTGTTCGAAAATGGACCCATAAATTTGATGTCCCAAGCATCGAAGACGTCTGATATTTGAATGAAATTTAGAGGCTTCGTGTCTCTCATTCCTATGGTGCCGCCCATGTTCTCGCAGTTCGTGCAACACTTGACATAATCTTCTGCATCCATAAATAATGTCAGCCACCAAAGGCCACTTCGAAGAACCATTATTGCCATTCATCTGCCTGAATGATGCCCTCCAGATTCTTGGTCATGACAAAGTGCAAGGACGCTCGGAACTTCCTCCTTAGGAATACACCTCCTCCAGATGCAATCTATCCCCTCACGAAATAGATATGGATCCTCCCACTGGTAAAAATGGATTTTAGACAAGAATTTGTCTACTTTCAGCTTCGACCAATCTTGTGGAGTTCTCTGGACACAAGATAATTCACAATATCAACATACTAGGGGAGCGAGGTGACTGACAAAATTGCCTCATCTGGAAAGGTTTCTGTTATAGGTTGCAAGTTTAGCTCATGAGATTCAGGTTTGGGAAGTCTAGATTTGTGGTCGCCCACCACATTCTTAACTCTAGGTTTATCTCAAATTTCAAGGTCAAATTCCCGGAGGAGTAGGATCCACCAGATGAGACGTGGCTTGATGTCCTTTTGCTGTAAGTACATGATGGACGAATGATTTGTGCAAATGATAACCTTGGATTTAGGGAGATGGGATCTGAACTTTGTCAAGGCAAAGACTATTGTTAGTATCTCTTTCTCAGTAACTGTGTAATTCCTTTGGGCTTCATCGACCGTTTGAGTAACATAATGAATCACAAATAGTACATTATCTTTCCTCTGTTCGAGCACAACACCGATGGCATAATCTGATGCATATGTCATTATCTCAAAAGGCTATGTCCAAATCGACGGCTCAAGACAATGTCCTGAGTGATAAGTTCTTTCAATTAATTAAAGGCAAGGAGCACACGATCGTCCACAATGAAATCATTTTCCTTTCCTAGCAACTCGGTCAACAGTTTGGCCAACTTACTGAAATCTTTGATAAATCGCTTGTAAAAACCAACATGGCCCAAGAATGACCTGAACTGTTTGATGGTTGTTGATAACTCTAGCTTGGAAATCACCTCCACCTTGCCCGGTCAACTTCCATGTCACATTTAGATACAACGTGACCGAACACAATCCCC
Organism: Ottelia alismoides; assembly: GCA_037367405.1. Classification (NCBI taxonomy): domain Eukaryota; kingdom Viridiplantae; phylum Streptophyta; class Magnoliopsida; order Alismatales; family Hydrocharitaceae; genus Ottelia; species Ottelia alismoides. Next base: position 1,567,166 of record JAZKJV010011236.1, read on the forward strand.
TCAGTCATCATGAAGGTGCTCTTATCCCACGAGAGCACCAGATTCACTTCACAGTACCTCCGTAACACTCGATCTAAATAATCAAGGCATTGATCAAAGGAGTCCCCGTAAACTGAGAAATCATCCATAAATCCCTCAAGAAAATTGCCCACCGTGCAAGTGAAAACTGCAAGCGTGCACCTCTAAAATGTGGCTGAGGTGTTGCATAGCCCGATCGACATCCGTCTGAAGGCATATGTACCAAAGGGACATGAACGTGGTCTTATCTAGATCTTTAGTAGCTATAGCAACTTGGTTATATCTAAAATATCCATCCAAGAAGCAGAAGCATTCCTTCGTGGCAAATCTCTCAAGAATCTGGTCGATGAAGGGCAATGGAAAGTGGTCCTTCATGGTGGAGAGATTGAGTCTTATATAATCATCGCACACTCGCCATGAAGTGGTTACTCTAGTCGCGATCTCCTCTTCTTTATCATTCTTCACGAAAGTGATCCCTAATTTCTTTGGGACTACATGCAGAGGGCTCACCCATTTGCTGTCGGACATGGGATATATGAATCTCGCATCACATAATTTCTGAATTTCTTTCATAACAACCTCCCGAAGGTTTGTATTTCCCCTTCTCTCAAATTTGCGGGAGAGTCTGTTGCCCTCTTTAATGAAAACCCGATGCTAGCACAAGGGCAGATTGATCCCATGGAGATCCGAAGTTTTCCTGTCTATTGCCATGTGTTTACGTTCAAGAACCTCCATCAGACGAGATTCCTGGTCTTCGGTCAAATGAGCATTGATAATGACCGGTACATATCAGGTTCACCCGCAAGGAAGGTATTCTTCATATTGGAGGGCAGCTGTTTCAGCTCAATCGGAGTGGGATCTGCTTCAATGGTGACTTCAACTATCATAGAAGGTGGTGGTTCTTTCGTCTGTTCGGTGTCCACCATGCTCTATTCTGCTTTTTCATTCAAAACTTTACAGAACTCTTCAACAATGTCTTCTTCATTGCAGAAATCTTCAATGATCTGCTCTTGTTATTAAAGGCACATCATCTCCATCCAAACCTCATCAAGCAAATCAACAAGAATCTCATCATCATCAATAAGGGAAAATTCGACTGCGTTCTCCATTTCTCCCTTGGTTCAGAGGAATTCATGGATCTTATTGTCATCCATAAAGAGGTTGGTGTCTTGAATTTCTGCCAAAGTCATAGTCTTCAGAATTATTAATCACCCTCGCACATGCTGCAGAAGCCCTTTCTGTAGGTCTTGCATCGGACAAGGTCTCTATCTTCATTTTATTGTCGTTGGAGCTGAAAGTGATCTCTCCAATACCATAATTCACCACTGCATTGGCTGTTCGCAGGAACGTCCGTCCAAGTATGATTAGGGTGAGGAGCAAAGGTGCGGAGACATCCATATCCAGTACGACAAAATCGACTAGGAATTGCTTTCCCTGAACCATGACGATAATGTCCTCCAACATGCCCGTAGACCCCTTGACAGATTTGTCTGCGAATTGCAGAATCATCTTTGTATGTTTAAGTAGTCCTAGCCTGAATTCTGTGAGCAGTGAGGCTAGCATCAAGTTGACAGAAGGCCCGTTGTCAAGCAAAGTGCGTTCGAACACCTAGTTGAACATCTGACAGAGAATGAGTGGTGCTCCCTTATCTGGCTTCTTGTCTGGGAGGTTGCTTATGGCATTGACTGTGTTCATTGTAAGAAAGCCCAAGGAAGTGAATCAAGCAGCTGAGACCAGTTCTTGCGATCCATACACACAAGCTTCTGTAGAATTGTTTTTATCTCCCTGTTTGAACATTCAGCTAAGCCACTGGACTGTGGGTGGTATGGTGAAGCGACACGATGTTCTATGCAGAATTCTCGAGTTAGCTTCTTCACCTCTCTATTTATGAAATGACTAACGTCATCAGATATTAGAATTTTGGGAACCTCGAACCATGCAATGATGAGATCTCTAAGGAATCGACATATAGTCCGACTGTCAGCGGTTCGGGAGGGAATAGCCTCCACCCAACGACTCACATAGTCGACAACAAGTAGAATATATTCGTAGCCCTGACTGTTCGGAAACGGACCCATAAATTTGATGTCCCATGCATCGTAGATGTCTGATATTTGAATGAACTTTAGAGGCATCGTGTCTCTCATTCCTATGGTGCCGCCCATCTTCTCGCAGTTAGTGCAACACTTGACATAGTCTTCTGCATCCTTAAATAATGTTAGCCACCAAAGGCCACTCCAAAGAATCATTATTGCCGTTCGTCTGCCTGAATGGTGCCCTCCAGATTCTTGGTCATGACAAAGTGCGAGGACGCTCGGAACTTCCTCCTTAGGAATACACCTCCTCCAGATGCAATCTATCCCCTCACAAAATAGATATGGATCCTCCCACTGGTAAAAATGGATTTTAGACAAGAATTTGTCTACTTTCAGCCTCAGCCAATCTTGTGGAGTTCTCTTGGACACAAGATAATTCACAATATCAGCATACTAGGGGAGCGAGGCGACTGACAAAATTGCCTCGTCTGGAAAGGTTTCTATTATAGGTTGCAAGTTTAGCTCATGAGATTTAGGATCGGGAAGTCTAGATTTGTGGTCGGCCACCACATTCTTAACTCCAGGTTTATCTCAAATTTCAAGGTCAAATTCCTGGAGGAGTAGGATCCACCAGATTAGACGTGGCTTGGTGTCCTTCTGCTGTAAGTACATGATGGACGAATGATCTGTGTAAATGATAACCTTGGATTCAGGGAGATGGGAGCTGAACATTTTCAAGGCAAAGACTATTGTTAGTAGCTCTTTCTCAGTGACTGTGTAATTCCTTTGGGCTTCATCGACCGTTCGAGTAGCATAATGAATCACAAGTGGTACATTATCTTTCCTCTGCTCGAGCACAACACCGATGGCATAATCTGATGCATATGTCATTATCTCAAGAGGCTGTATCCAAATCGACGGCTCAAGACAGTGGCCTGAGTGATAAGTTCTTTCAATTGATTAAAGGCAAGGAGCACACGATCATCCACAATGAAATCATTTTCCTTTCCTAGCAACTTGGTCAACAGTTTGGCCAACTTACTGAAATCTTTGATAAATCGCTTGTAAAAACCGACATGGCCCAAGAATGACCTGAACTGTTTGATGGTTGTTGGTAACTCTAGCTTGGAAATCGCCTCCACCTTGCCCGATCAACTTCCATGTCACATTTAGATACAACGTGACCCAACACAATCCCCTCAGTCATCATGAAGGTGCTCTTATCCCACGAGAGCACCAGATTCACTTCACAGTACCTCCGTAACACTCGATCTAAATAATCAAGGCATTGATCAAAGGAGTCCCCGTAAACTGAGAAATCATCCATAAATTCCTCAATAAAATTGCCCACCATGTTAGTGAAAACTGCAAGCATGCACCTCTAAAATGTGGCTGAGGCGTTGCATAGCTCAAACGGCATCCGTCTGAAGGCGTATGTACCAAAGGGACGTGAATGTGGTCTTATCTTGATTTTTAGGAGCTATAGCAACTTGGTTATATCTAAAATATCCATCCAAGAAGCAGAAGTATTCCTTCACGGCAAATCTCTCAAGAATCTGGTCGATGAAGGGCAATAGAAAGTGGTCCTTCATGGTGGAGAGATTGAGTCTTATATAATCATCGCACACTCGCCATGAAGTGGGTACTCTAGTCGCGATCTCCTTTTCTTTGTCATTCTTCACGATAGTGATCCCTGATTTCTTTGGGACTACATGCAGAGGGCTCACCCATTTGCTGCCGTACATGGGATATATGAATCTTGCATCGCATCATTTCTGAATTTCTTTAAAAACAACCTCCCGAAGGTTTGGATTTCCCCTTCTCTCAAATTTGCGGGAGAATATGTTGTCCTCTTTAAGGAAAATGCGATGCTAGCACAAGGGCGGATTGATCCCATGGAGATCCGAAGTTTTCCAGCCTATTGCCATGTGGTTACGTTCAAGAACCTCCATCAGACGAGATTCCTCATATTCGGTCAAATGGGCATTGATAATGACCGGTACATATTAGGTTCACCCGTAAGGAAGGTATTCTTCATATTGGAGGGCAGCTGTTTCAGCTCAGGCGGAGTGGGATCTGCTTCAATGGTGACTTAAACTATCATAGAAGGTGGTGGTTCTTTCATCTGTTCGGTGTCCACCATGCTCTGTTCTGCTTTTTCATTCAAAACTTTACAGAACTCTTCAACAATGTCTTCTTCATTGCAGAAATCTTCAATGATCTGCTCTTGTTATTGAGGACACATCATCTCCATCCAAACCTCATCAAGCAAATCAACAAGAATCTCATCATCATCAATAAGGGAAAATTCGACTGCGTTCTCCATTTCTCCCTTGGTTCAGAGGAATTCATGGATCTTATTGTCATCCATAAAGAGGTTGGTGTCTTGAATTTCTGCCAAAGTCACAGTCTTCAGTATTATTAATCACCCTCGCACATGCTGCAGAAGCCCTCTCTGTAGGTCTTACATCGGACAAGGTCTCTATCTTCATATTATTGTCGCTGGAGCCGAAAGTGATCTCTCCAATACCATAATTCGCCACTGCATTGGTTGTTCGCAGGAACGTCCTTCCAAGTATGATTAGGGTGAGGAGCAAAGGTGCGGAGACATCCATATCTAGTACGACAAAATCGACTAGGAATTGCATTCTCTGAACCATGACGATAATGTCCTCCAACATGCCCGTAGACCCCTTGATAGATTTGTCTGCGAATTGCAGAATCATCTTTGTATGTTTAAGCAGTCCTAGCCTGAATTCTGTGAGCAGTGAGGCTGGCATCAAGTTGACAGAAGACCCGTTGTCGAGCAAAGTGCGTTCGAACACCTAGTTGAACATCTTACTGAGAATGAGTAGTGCTCCCTTATCTGGCTTCTTGTCTGGGAGGTTTCTGATGGCATTGACTGTGTCCATTGTAAGAAAGCCCAAGGAAGTGAATCCAGCTGAGACCAGTTCTTGCGATCCAGATACACAAGCTTCTATAGAATTATTTTTATCTCCCTATTTGAACATTCATCTAAGCCATTGGATTGTGGGTGGTATGGTGAAGCGACACGATGTTTCTGTGTAGAATTCCCGAGTTAGCTTCTTCACCTCTCTATTTAAGAAATGACTAACCTCATCAGATATTAGAATTTTGGGAATCTCGAACAGTGCATTGATGAGATCTCTAATGAATCGATAGACAGTCCGACTGTCAGCGGTTCGGGAGGGAATAGCCTCCACCCAGCGACTCACATAATCGACAACAAGTAGAATATATTCGTAGCCCTGACTGTTCGGAAACAGACCCATAAATTCGATGTCCCATGCATCAAAGACGTCTGATATTTGAATGAACTTTAGAGGCATCGTGTCTCTCATTCCTATGGTGCCGCCCATCTTCTCGCAGTTAGTGCAACACTTGTCATAATATTCTGCATCCTTAAATAATGTCAGCCACCAAAGGCCACTCCGAAGAACCTTTGTTGCCGTTCGTCTGCCTGAATGGTGCCTCCAAATTCTTGGTCATGACAAAGTACGAGGACACTCGGAACTTCCTCCTTAGGAATACACCTCCTCCAGATGCATTCTATCCCATCACAAAATAGATATGGATCCTCCCACTGGTAAAAATGGATTTTAGAAAAGAATTTGTCTACTTTCAGCTTCGGCCAATCTTGTGGAGTTCTCTCGAACACAAGATAATTCACAATATCAGCATACTAGGGGAGCGAGGTAACTGACAAAATTGCCTCATCTGGAAAGGTTTCTGTTATAGGTTGCAAGTTTATCTCAAGAGATTCAGGCTCGACAAATCTAGATAAGTGGTCGGCCACTACATTCTTAACTCTAGGTTTATCTCGAATTTCAAGGTCAAATTCTCGAAGGAGTAGGATCCACTGGATGAGACGTGGCTTGGTGTCCTTCTTCTACTGTAAGTACATGATGGCCGAATGATCTGTGTAAATGATAACCTTGGATTCGGGGAGATGGGATCTGAACTTTTTCAAGGCAAAGACTACCGTTAGTAGCTCTTTCTCAATGACTGTGTAATTCCTTTGGGCTTCATCGCCTGTTCGAGTAGCATAATGAATCGCAAATGGTACATTATCTTTCCTCTGTCCGAGCACAACACCGATGGCAAAATCTGATGCATATGTCATTCTCTCAAAAGGCTGTGTCCAAATCGACGGCTCAAGACAGGGGCCCTGAGTGATAAGTTCTTTCAATTGATTAAAGGCAAGGAGCACACGATCGTCCATAATGAAATTATTTTCCTTTCTTAGCAACTCGGTTAACAGTTTGGCCAACTTACTGAAATCTTTGATAAATCGCTTGTAAAAACCGACATGGCCCAAGAATGACCTGAACTGTTTGATGGTTGTTGGTAACTCTAGCTTGGAAATCACCTCCACCTTTCCCGATCAACTTCCATGTCACATTTAGATACAACGTGACCCAACACAATCCCCTCAGTCATCATGAAGGTGCTCTTATCCCACGAGAGCACCAGATTCACTTCACAGTACCTCCGTAACACTCGATCTAAATAATCAAGGCATTGATCAAAGGAGTCCCCGTAAACTGAGAAATCATCCATAAATCCCTCAATAAAATTGCCCACCATGTTAGTGAAAACTGCAAGCGTGCACCTCTAAAATGTGGCTGAGGCGTTGCATAGCTCAAACGGCATCCGTCTGAAGGCGTATGTACCAAAGGGACGTGAACGTGGTCTTATCTTGATTTTTAGGAGCTATAGCAACTTGGTTATATCTAAAATATCCATCCAAGAAGCAGAAGTATTCCTTCACGGCAAATCTCTCAAGAATCTGGTCGATGAAGGGCAATAGAAAGTGGTCCTTCATGGTGGAGAGATTGAGTCTTATATAATCATCGGACACTCGCCATGAAGTGGGTACTCTAGTCGCGATCTCCTCTTCTTTGTCGTTCTTCACGATAGTGATCCCTGATTTCTTTGGGACTACATGCAGAGGGCTCACCCATTTGCTGCCGGAAATGGGATATATGAATCTTGCATCGCATCATTTCTGAATTTCTTTCAAAACAACCTCCCGAAGGTTTGGATTTCCCCTTCTCTCAAATTTGCGGGAGAATCTGTTGTCCTTTTTAAGGACAATGCGATGCTAGCACAAGGGCGGATTGATCCCATGGAGATCCGAAGTTTTCCAGCCTATTGCCATGTGGTTACGTTCAAGAACCTCCATCAGACGAGATTCCTCATATTCGGTCAAATGGGCATTGATAATGACCGGTACATATTAGGTTCACCCGTAAGGAAGGTATTCTTCATATTGGAGGGCAGCTGTTTCAGCTCAGGCGGAGTGGGATCTGCTTCAATGGTGACTTCAACTATCATAGAAGGTGGTGGTTCTTTCGTCTGTTCGGTGTCCACCATGCTCTGTTCTGCTTTTTCATTCAAAACTTCATAGAACTCTTCAACAATGTCTTCTTCATTGAAGAAATCTTTAATGATCTGCTCTTGTGATTGAAGGAACATCATCTCCATCCAAATCTCATCAAGCAAATCAACAAGAATCTCACCATCATCAATAAGGGAAAATTCGACTACGTTCTCCATTTCTCCCTTGGGTCAGAGGAATTCATGGATCTTATTATCATCCGTAAAGAGGTTGATGTCTTGAATATCTGCCAAAGTCACAGTCTTCAGAATTATTAATCACCCTTGCACATGCTGCAGAAGCCCTCTCTGTAGGTCTTGCATCGGACAAGGTCTCTATCTTCATTTTATTGTCGCTGGAGCTGAAAGTGATCTCTCCTATACCATAATTCACCACTGCATTGGCTGTTCGCAAGAACGTCTGTCCAAGTATGATTAGGGTGAGGAGCAAAGGTGCGGAGACATCCATATCCAGTACGATAAAATCGAATGGGAATTGCATTCCCTGAACCATGACGATAACGTCCTCCAACATGCCCGTAGACCCCTTGACAGATTTTTCTGCGAATTGCAGAATCATCTTTGTTTGTTTAAGCACAGTCCTAGCCTGAATTCTGTGAGCATTGAGGCTGGCATCAAGTTGACAGAAGACCCGTTGTCGAGCAAAGTGCGTTCGAACACCTAGTTGAACATCTGACAAAGAATGAGTGGTGCTCCCTTATCTGGCTTCTTGTTTGGAAGGTTGCTGATGGCATTGACTGTGTCCATTGTAAGAATATGCTTTTCTGATTTGCCATCTTTGCTTCTGGAATTGTGAGGATGAGGCCTATGCCTATTTGTACATGCATCTTTCGGTCCTTTCTTCACAACTGGAATGTACTCAGGAGCTTTCATCAAAGGCACGCTCAATACCAAATTCTCGATAATTTCCACAATGGCAGAATCAGACAAAGCATTTTTTAAAATTTTCATTTTTTGTGCTTTTTCATTGCTTCTGGAAATGGAATATTTACATAATGTAAAATAGTGTCATTCAAAATTGTATCCATATCATTGTTTACAGGTAGATGGCAAAAAGGTATATAATCATCTACAATATGTGGACAAAAAACTGTAGGCTCAGCTTCTGGTGTTGGCTTTGGACTCACTACAGGTGCAAGATTTTTCAAGGCTGGAGCTGGTTCTGTGGCACGTGCATGCGTCTCCAATGTTGGCTAGTCTTCATCAAGGCTTCTGTTGTCTTTTGTATTTTTGTTTTTTCCTTCATTTTTTGTGAATTTTCTGAAGATGGTGTTCCTCCAAAAATGTTGCTAGGCCCTCCTGCTAGCTGGATTGATGACTCCCCGTCAAATGCAATGCGCTTTCCCTTCACAGCAACCGATGGTTGCAGTGCTCTACTACTCCTGAGAGTAACAACATCAGATATAAACAAATCATTTCTACCTGAATTGGGCAGATCACTACGAACTACCTACTCTTGCATCGGAAATTATTGGGTTTAGCCTCGACTTGGGCTGGCATGACAGTTTTGGCAGTCATCAGGTCGTTTATATTCTAGGTCTTCTCAACCATATTCTTAACGAGTTGCTCCAGGAAAGCGAGGGACATGTTCATCAGTGCAACCTCAAAAGAATCACCCACTTGGGGCCTCTAGTGCTGGTAATGTGGGGGAGGTTGCTGTTGGTAACCCTGTGAAAAATGGTGAGGAGGAGGACGAGAGGAATACGATGAATACTGTTGGGAGGGATAAGAATTTTGATATGATGCAGCCGGCTGCTGTGGTGGGAAACTCTGAGGATGGAAGCCGGATTGCTGTTGATACCTCTGCCTCCATGTGTTCCTGTACTGCAGAGGCTGCTGGTTATAGGGTTGGCAGGGCTGGAAGTTTCTCCTTCCCTGTTGCTGCTGGTGGTGTGGCCGGTTGGCCAAGTTCTGACCCTGGGGATGTCCCTGAGGTCGAGTCAGCTGCTGTTCATGTTCCCACACATCATTAATCTCTTGAATCTATGACAGAGGTGGAGGAAACTGCATCGGATATGCTGGCTACAACTCTGGCTGATAGACAATCATATGGTTCTGGGACTGCATGGGATGTTCCGGGACCTACAAGTAGTACACGTGCTGGACTGGTTGAGGTTGTGAGAGACTTGACTTAGGAGGTTGTATCTGTAGTGGTTCCTTCTGCTCAGTGGGGCTCTCTACAGTGGTAGACACAAAGTTGCATGTGTTGGCATTCAGAGCATGGACTAGCTGCTCCAGCTGTTGAGAGATCAAATCAAGCTTCTCCAAGCCCTGGGTTCTCTTCTCAATGACTAACAATTTTTCGAGGTCCTGTGACCTCCTCTCAATGATGTCTACCTTAGACAAGTGGCTCCTAATAATGTTGAGGTTGGAGCTCTCATCCTTGCCTTCGGTATGGGTAGCCATATTGATGGGCTTGTTGATGGTGGCAGGCATCTTCATGTAGGCACATGATGAGGACTGAGCGGCCTCTCCTTTGGTCATCTCCTAAAAAATGTTCCACACAATGTCCTCATCCTTGTTGAAATGCGAGCCTCTACAAGCAGCATCGATGAGTCTCTGGCTTTCCCGTGCCAGCCCACCGAAGAAGTGCTGCATGAGACTAGTCTTGGGAATTTTGTGGTGGGGACACTTTTCTTGCAGCTCCTTGAATCTTTCCTACGCTTCATGGATCGTCTCGTGGGGTTGTTGGCAGAAACTAGAGATGTCGACACGCATCTGGTTCAGGCAACCTAGAGGGTAGAATTTGTGGAGAAATGTAGACTTTAACTCCTCCCAGGTTGTTACTACCTTTCCCAAGTGGTCAACCCAATACAAGGCCTTGTCCTAGAGGCTGAAGGGGAAGGCAGTAATCTTGACTACCCCCAAAGGAATATCGGGGTAGTGAGCGGTGGCACAGATGCGACCGAACTTCTTGAGGTGGATATATGGTTCTTCGGTAGTGTTCCCAAGGAATGTGGGGAGCAGGGACATGAACCACAACTTTAGCTTGAAGTAGGCACATATTTATGGAATTTGAATCCACGCTGTGATACAACTCGCTCCAGGATTGTATGTCTGCTTCAAAGTGGGCTTCAGCGATGGTGGTCCACCATCCCATCTCTCAAAATAGGGTCCGCCTACCGAAAATGCATCTCCCGCACCTCCCTGATTTGGTTCATACTCAGGTTCTGGTTCACCCTCCCTTCTGGCATCTCTCTCGTTGGCCCTCTTCCTCAAGTCATCCAGCATGTCTTGAAATGCGGTCTAAGCCAAGGCCTGATTGGTTAGTTGCTGTTAAATGGCCTAGATAGAAGCAAGCAACTGACTGTTGACCTCATTCTGTGTGGTATACTGCCCATCCCCTGATCCATCAGCTCGATTGGTTGGCGTTGCGGGCCCTGTCCTCTTCTTGTAGGAGCCATCTCTGAATCGACTTGAACATTTAGCTCATGATCGAGTTGAGAATCTACATGATGGAGTAAACCCTAATCATCCTCTTTCTGAACACCATCTACTGAGATGAATCTGGAATGAAGGTCAATCCCAGACTGTTGTGGATAGAGCATAGGATATTGACTGAAATCGATCTCCATCCACAAGGGGTTAATTTTGGGACAAGAGTAATCCCGATTTATTTGGAGAGGAAGAGTGAGTTCGGGTTGCGAGTCCATCCCGAACAACAGATTTAGGAAAGGAAAATATTGAAGGAAGAGAGAATTAAGGATTTTAAGAAGAAGTTCGCAAGATTCGAACTAACTTCTTGGAGATCACCCGTCTTATTGAAGATGTTGGCAACACAGAATCGATGTGGGCGTCGGCGGGGTCCCGACTAAACCATCCGTATGATGACATATTGAGAGGGTCAAAAGAGTTAGATGATGGATGAAGAGTATAGAGGAAAACAAGTAATAAAAGGAGTGTAAAACAGTAGACGGCTCACGATGAGCAAGGGTCAATTTAGGAAGGAGAGCAAAATTGCGCAAGTGCGCGATATTTTTGATCTTGACCTTAATAATACTTATCAATCAAACCTCAAATCAATGGATTCACCAACTCAAACCATGAAGTCATGAATTTCAGCAATTATCCCTGTCGGTTTTAGATTTGATTTCACGCAATTTATCTTTTAACGAGTCCTTAGAGCGCTACACCAATAGGAGAGAGAATACTGTCGAAAAAGTATCCTGTACTTATCCTCCTCCTTTGTAACCTGTAGTCTGTGCTTTTTAAGATCCTTGTAACCCTTCCTCGATCCCTACTCAGCCAAAGAAATAGAGGGAGGAAGCCGATAGGCGAAACCACCACTTCGGATCTCGCTCGCAACGGAATCACCCGTGAGCGTGCAAGAACCTACTCGGATGCAAGACGATGAGACAGACACCCTCGTGAAGGCGTGGCCTAAGCTCAATACTTCAGACAAGGTCAATACTCTACACACTAGAGAACATCATTATTGACCAAGTCCTACTCGTCTACGTATGATAGAAGCGCTAATACTTTTGAAATCCAGGCGATACACAAGGTATCCATAGACTGGGTTTTGGGCTCTAATCCCTATGAGCCGCTCTCTCACTAGGAAGAAAACCTTCCTATGCAGCCTGGAAACAAATTAGAGCTTTGCTCACCCAAGGTAATGAGTCCAATTAATCAAATTTATTTAGGTCAAGTATTTTTAGCAGTCCCTTTTTGAATTTTTTTGTGTTATCACTTGTTTTGAGTGAATTTAATACAAGCGTCTAATGTTTTTGTATTTTATTTGGTTCCTATTTGATCCAAAAACAGAGGGAGATAGTCGGAAAAGTAATGCAAGGCGACACTAAGATTGAAGTCTCACCTTAGTTCCTAAATGATGAATGCTTAGTTAGAAGACTTACAGTGCTTCCCATCTCTCTTCATGCGGGATGCAAAATAAGAATTTATAAATCTACACTAAATGTTGATATGCACATGGAAATCATCCTAAGAAGGCAATTGCTACACATGAAGAACCAAATGCTAAGTACTCAGAATGAAACCTAAGTCTGATCTTCGATGCCGATCGGTGCCCGCCACAATGGGTCCTACAAGCGCTGTATACGACCTCTCTCAGTACGCGGTTTCAAGACTGAGTACCTAACAATTAATTAATTCTAAGTCCAAACACAAAGACTATAGGTGCTTGCAAGATAGTTAGGTGTTTGTCCTTAGATTACACGATCAAAAAAGCCTAAAACTAAGGGCTCATTCACAAAACAATTAGAAAAGAGGGCAGAAAACACAAAATTATGGAAAACAAAAAAGAAAGCAATAGAAAACTCGAAAAATGCGGTGAGCCCCCAAGTGAACAAACACTTGGAAATTGGGCCCGAGTGTCCAAACTCATGGGTACCTGTATTATTACAAATTAATTGTTCAAAAATGGCAAACTCTCTCTCACAAGAAAATAAAATCCTAAGCTATCTTCTCTCTCTCTCTCAAGAGACTCCTGCTCTCTCTTGCCGGCTAGGTCAAAATAGCCGGCTCCTCGTCACAAGGTTGCGTAGAATCACCTAGGCGATCCTCCTTGGTCCATGGTCCCTCGCAAGAAGACAAGAGAAAAGATGTCATACAGTTCAAAATAGACAATCAAATGAAGAGAGATAATTAAAATGGCTAAGCAAGTAAAAGAGATAAAATCAACTCTAAAAGCAGATGCTCCCCGGCAACGACACCATTTTAATTTCTTATGTTTTTTATTTCCTTTTTATATTTTCATATGCTTTTCTTTTAAAAATATATAATATAGCCATATAAGGGTAAACATACAATATAAACTAGGGTAGATATAAAAGTTAATAAAAATAATCAAAAAATAATAAAATAAAATATTTTTGGGTTTTAGATATTTTTTACTATTTTTATGAGTTTTTAAGAATTTTTGCTAATTTTTATATATTTTTAAAGTCATACTACCCTAAATCAAGGTTTAATCAAATACCCAAAATCAAAATAGAGATGAAAAATATCAAATAGAACCAAAAATTCTCATAATTAATTTTAAAATATAGATAATGATAGAAATAAAATTTAAAAATAAAAAAAATACAATTTTGGGGAGTTTTGGGAATTTTATATATTTTATAAGTGTTTTTAGGTTTTTTTTTAAATTTTAGGTGTTTTCTTTTATATTTTTAGGTCTTTTTGTCTTAGAGTTGTAAAATAACTAAATAAACATAAAACACATTTTTTTGTAATTTTTCAAAAGCTTTTTATATTTTTTATGGTTTTTATAGTCTAGACAGGAAAAATAAGGATGCTTTTGATTTTTAATAAAATATTAAAAGCCTCCTACAATTGCAAAGTAAAAATAGGGCATAAAACTAGATGCAATCAAGAACACACACGTATTTTTTTGGATTTTTTAGGATAGTGTAGCTATATAAAATAAATACAAGAAACAAAAAGAAACTACATTACTGGCAGGGGTTTTTTTGAAAATAAAATAAAGCCTAGGGGTTGCATTGCAATTCTCACAAAAATAAGTAACTACATATTACAAAATTCTGTGCAAGGGCTTGGTTGCAAAATACCCGCACTTCACGTGCACCGGGAACACAAGGTGACGTGGTCGAGGACTGATATGCAATTATATAAAGTATGGAGAGCCTGACTACAATTCTTACAAAACAAATACAACAACATATGAAAGTTTCGGTGCTATTAATTAAAATACAAAAACGTGCGGGTAAAGGATACAAAATACCCACAAACTGCACACGATCGAACGATCGGATTCCACGCACTTGACACATGGCACAACCTCGTGCAAGATGCCGCTTCACAGCGAGCTACCACGATTAGATCTCCCCAGGGGGATCAATGATCGAGGCATGAAGGATTCGATGGTTGCTGCTTTTCCTAGATCTAATCGGACGGTTCGGAGATGATGGGGGAAGAACATCGGAAGAACTCCAGCTTGGTGAGGTTCGATCCGATCTTCCTCCTTCGTTCATCGTCCCTAGGAGCTTAGGAGTGACTCAAAACACTCCTAGGGTTCTTCCGCACCTACTGATGGACTTGAGAGGGGCCGACGAGCTCCAGTAGGGGGAGATAGAGCAACTTCACCTACATGTTGTCGTGAGGCACGAGGAGGTCCAGTTTGACCCCTTTCTTGTATTTTCCTGCAGGTGTTAGTCGCAAAAAAAACGGTGAGGCTATAGGCAGGTGTAGGCAGCGGAATGAGCAGGATGTCAGGTGGATGGCTTCCTCCGACGAGCGACAGAGGAGGAGAAAGGTGATTGCATGTTCTGTGCAAGAACACAATGAGCAGGAGTGAGTCGGGTGGAAAGAATGCGAAGGGGAAGAAGTTGAGGGGGGTTGGCGGGGGGGGGGGGGGGACAATGTCGGAGATGATCGGAATCGACGGATGGAGCTGGAGCCCTGTCGGACGACGATCTTGGGATTTACACTAAGTTTGAGAAAATCGACATGAATAAGCTACACATATTAGCTACTGCTACACTAGGGAATGGAAAGGTCATAAAAATAAAGGAGAAAGCTCACCGGGGCTCGCTTGGAATAAAGATCTGGGTAGAGACGATGACAGAGTTGGACCAGCCTCGATTCAACACCAAACATCAAGAGAAGACCTGCTAGGTCTTCCTGCTGTCACCATGAAGAGAGAGATGGTCTTAGAACTAAGTCTAGAAGGTGGAAGAGGGATCAAAATTCGAATTTGGTTCAGAGGCGATCCTTTATACATGTGGTGGAGCGAGGGAAATCTGGCGGAGTAGTGATCCTCCACCCAAGGAAATGCGTAGGCATATAAGAGCAAGCATCAATGTCAAAAATTCAAGAAGGAATCATACCTCAATAATGAACGAGTTGAGCTCTATAAATCGACAAAAAACAAAGTCAAACGGGGTTCTAACAGGATGCAAACCTGGGGAGGAGAGTTGACCGGGGTCATCTCGTGACTCCCCCTGATTGGTCCACGTGGACCAATCAGAAAAAGGTTGGTCAGGAATGATTCAAAATTCGATATTAAATAATAAACAATTTTATAAGTTTTAGGTTATAAAATAAAAATTATTTCTTATTTTATGTAGAATTTTATTTGGATTTTTATTTATTTTTTAGATTTTTGTACTTACAAGTTACTTTTTAGGGGTACATTATAGGTATATTAACCTATATTTTTATGTCTTTTATTTTTTTTTTGTATTTTGATTTTATTAATTTAATTTATTATTTTATATAATTATAACTTATTTTTATATACATAAATATATTTTTATTATATTTTTCTGATATATTTTATACACTTAAATAAATTGGTTTACTTATTATATATGCATAGTTATAGGTATTTCATCCATGTATTATGTGCACATATTTTATTTTAGTGTTTTATATATGATTTTATTTTGATTTTAACATATACATATATTTTAAATAATATTCTCAAAATTATAAAATTATAAAAATAATGAATAAAATGAATATTTTAATCAGGTGAACTATACAATAGGGGTCCAAAACCTAACTTTTACCTTAACTCCAAAAAATATGAAACTACCTTCATTAAATAGCTTATGAAAAGTTTGTATACAATTAAAGTGATTTTGATATATTTTGAGTTTTTATTTGAGAGATATGGGTTTGGGAAGTTGGGATTTTGGAAGCTTATTTAGACTGTATCTTTTATTCTGTGTATTATTTTTGTATAAAATAAATTTTGTATTTTTTTTCTAAATTTTATTATCTACAACTTTCATGTGCAAAGTTTCTTTATTTGAAGTATAAAAAGTGTAACTAGAAACCGATCCCAAAAATGGATAAATAGTGAATTATTAAAACGGAGTTTTTATTGTATTTTGGAACTTATCTCCCCCTACTTTATTCCTTGTCGACCTAGTCATCGATATACCAAGGTCTCAGGGTTTAGGGTCATAAAATATCTTCGATATTTTATTCTTTTTTTCTTTTCTTTTCTTTATTCTATAATTTTGGCATTAAAAATAGTATTTTATATACATTTTCTACAATAACGCATGAATGCTAAAATACATGAATTAAGGGTATTTACATGCATTTACTTGGATTTTTAAGGCCAAAATGATAGAATAAAGGTGATGAAATGGAGATTCATAAATACCCCGCTCCTCAAGGAAAGAGTAGCAAGATTGGTGTATTACAATAACCTTATTGAGGAAGAGTGTTTCTTTGCCACTTCAAATGTGGGGAGCTACATTTCACATTTACTCTACAAGTGAATTTCGTAGTCATGAGAGTTTACATATGAGAAGGCTTCTTCTGACCTGACTATTGAGGCGAACTTAACAGAGAATTATGGAACTTGAGGATGGTTAAGTTTTAAATCCTATTCCTAATAAGGTTTCGCTAAACTAACAATCCAAAGGTCCGACTAAGCTCCAAACTTTGATTTTATGAAGACAAGTTTAAAAATGATAATCATTCTAAGTTGTTTATTTTCCTTTTATTTATCTTTCTTTCAACACTTATTATCCTAATAAGTGGTTGATAGGGACTAGCAAAATTAAGTCTAGGGCGGTGATGATAGACATTCATTCACCTTTATTCTTTCATATTGGCTTTAAATCCCTAGTAAAATACATGTAAATATCACTAACTTGCATGAATTAACATTTTAACATTAATGTATAAATAAGGTATTGAGACTTGTATTTAAACCCAAAATAAAATAATAAAGAAAAGAAAAGAAAAGAAAAATAATGGAAGCATCTATGATACTCACTAACCACGAACCCTAGGACCAAGTCAAGTATTGGCTAGGTCGATCAGGAATAAAGTACTGGGAGATCGGGTGAAACAATGTACACAAATGCCAAGAAAACCCTAATTATTCTATGTACTATATACTGTGTAAATAGCTCAAAATTATACTTATTTATTTAACATCATACCCCTTAAACAATAATGTGTTCAAAATAAAACTTGTACATTTTAATGTATAGAAAATAAGAAAATTACTGGCAAAAATAAATCATGCACACACCACTCAATACACTCAATTGAAAAAGGCACAAATAGAACTTCATTTATCAATATCTTCTCCATATGAACTTAAAATGAACTAATCTCACCTTCATTGTATTTTAAATTCATCTTTAATATGAAGTGGTTTCATTTGATTTGGAGCTAAGATATAAAAGCTAGCTAATTGGGGTACTTATACATTTATATAATAAGCCAATTTAATTATTTTGCATATTTTTAGTCTTATTATATTTTCGAATCATTGTACACATTATAAAACATATATAAAAAATACAAATTAAAATCATTAAAAACTACAAAAATAATTAATAAATCTTAATATATAGGTATAATGTACCTATGCTATAAATACATGCATTTATTTGTTCATACAAACAAAACCATACAAATTCCAAAAATATATGTAAATATGTAATAAATAAAGTTGTAAATAAAAAATAATATAAATAGGGTATTTTATATTTAAATAACAAATTAAAAATATAAATACATAGTATATAGGTGTAAATAACTATAAATAATAATATTTAAATAATATTACCTAATAACTAAGGGTATTAAAATAAATAAAAATCACTATAAAATAATTAAGAAAATAGTGCACATTTTATGTTATAAGTTTTTAAAATAAAATCATTTACTATTTTATATAGAAGTATTTCTCATTTCTGTTATGTCTTCTAGCCGTACTATGTTGGAGTGTTGAACCTCGATGAACACCCCCCTCTGCACAGGTCACCTTCTAGTATAAAAAACTCTACGAACCCTTCTCTTCTCCAATTTTCTACGCCTTCTTCATGCCTCTAATCTGCTCGAGCCCTTCACGAACATTGTTCATCAAATCACACTCCGCCATGCCCTACTTATGCTCCTACCAATTACCATCATGGGACATGTTATCCTTAATTAAAGCCAACTCATAGTTCTCTACTATAACACAATATCTACTCTAGATCTGGCTAATCCTCTTCGAGCCACTGCAATCCCAAGAATTCCATGCGAGAGTGACCCCCTTGGTGACAGGAAGGCGGTTCCCTTGATCTGCGAGGAATGAAGCATGATTCCAAACGGTAGAGCTTAACTCCAACAACTGCTACTTCCATGTTCCCCAGACCCATCGAGGCATAGTTTCTCTCTTTCTTTAGTTTGACAATTTCATTTCTAGTGTATATCTATCGTTTATTTCAGTAGATTCTATTTAGTTTAATCAAAATCTTAAAAAAAATCGTACACTGGAGCACTAGGCTCCGGCCTCCGTTCCTCGTCACAAACACCCTATTCTGACTTGCCATATGCCTCATCACCTTCCCCTGCATTTTCTACATCATCTCAACCATCCAATCACCCTCGATCTTCCACAGATTGAGGTGCCCAATCTCCTTCCACTGCTAATCATCGGAGGTCCCCATCCCAACCCATTCCTCTACGATTCAACTTCATTTTTGGGTTGAGAGCTTTTCTCTTGATCCATGAGTAATTTCGTGTAGGTCACACACACACACACATACACACACAAGACCTCCTCTTAGAGGTGATTCGATGCATGCAACTCAGTATTTGGTAACCTGAAGTTTCCAGGAGCTCTCAACCTTGTTCGACGAGGCTTGGATCATTTTGATGCAACTTGAAGGCACAGATGTGCCCCAGGAATGATTTGAGACCTCAAGCAGCTCGAGCCTTCACCGGAGGATGGAGAATCACATGATCGAAGCTCGACCCTGGTCGCATTCTTCCTAGTTCTTCTAGAGACCTCCTCCATCATCCGATGAAGAGCATACACTAGATCTAATCTCGACCGTTGTTACGAGGCGAATCAGTAACTCATCCCTGTCGTCCACGTGTTAGGCATGAAAACGAATAAGGATATATCTGAATATCCGCTTATTGTATTAGAAAAATTATCGGATACAGATATCCGTATCCGAATATTAATCGAGTTCCGATCGAATATGGATATGAGTTGTACAAATTTTCTAGTTACGTATATGGATATAATAATGTTTTGAATATCTGGATCCATATATCCGAATACAATATTTATTATTTTATATATTATTTAATATAATATAATCTGCAACCCTTTATTATTATATTAATATTATCTATTATGTAATATAATATATTAATGATATTAATACATTTCTATTTGTTTAGGGATGAGCATGGAAAAAACTTATGAAATCATATCCCCTTTTTGCTTCCGATCAAGAATGCAAGTAACCTCGATATTTCATTTTATCGTGATGCAACTTATTTATATTTCATTGCCATTTTTAAAATCATTATGAAATTTGATAAAAATTCAATTTACATTCACATGTGATCTTTATTCGATCCGTATTCAAATTCCATGTTTATTGGATCCATATATGGATTTCACTCTTTATTCGATTTATTTTTCGATTAGCTCTTTATTCGATCCATAATTCAGGTCTGTTCTTTATTCGATCTGTATTCGGATTCGATAAATATCCAATTCAGATTAGTATCCGTATTTTTAAGGATAGGGATTCCATAATGCATATCTGAATCATACTTGTATCCCTATTCATATTCGATAGAGATGAAGCAAATTTGGATATGGAAATAGGCATATCCGATCCGTATCTGACCCATTTTCATCCCTACCACGTATTAAGTGAAGTTGTCTATACTGTTTATCTGTGCACCGATGAAATGTATTTTACGCACTCAATCCTCCACCTTTTGTTATTTATAATAAGCGCTTAAACATTTGTCTTTTATGTAATAACTTAGTTTATTTTGTAACTCGACCCATGGAACTTTGGATTTGCCAACTAGTCCTTCCCAAGCGTTGTATATTTTAAAACTCTGGTTATGTTGCATATCTAGCCTTGGATTTTGTTTTGATGTTCTAAAACATGCCCTTATTCTATTGAGATAATTTATTGTGTGCATTTTATGGAAATTGCAAATATGCCCTTATTTTATTGAGATAATTTATTTTTTTATTTTATTTTTATTAAATGTATCTATTAGTCTAAAAATCCTAGGAAAATCAATATACATGCCCGACACATAGCTTGATCATATATATTTTTGATTTTGCATTTTATTGCATTGTTCTATTTATAAAAATTAAAAAACAAGTGTTTTTCTCCTGTTTAACATTTAAAAATCCATAAGTTTAAATATCTCTCCAAAAATTCCAAAAGATTATATTACTAGACTGTAGTATATTCTACCACATATCCAAAAATCACTAAATACAAAATATAAAGCCTAGAAATCCTAAACATCTTATAAAAATCATAAAATATTGTATAAAAATCCAAAATTATTTATTTTTTCCTTTAAAATTTATTCATTACATATAATTTATATTAAAAATTACTTGGTAATTTTGAACCTATACATATTTTAGAAAACCCTAAACAAGTTTGTATATTTATCTTATTCATACTTTATGTTTTTTCTAACTTTAAAAATCCATAAAAATATAAAATAACAAAAAATTATCGAAAATAGAAAATACAAAAACCCAAAAAAATATTTTAGTTTTTTTATTTCGACTTGTTTGACTTAGTTATAAAATTCAAAAAGATATTATATGTAATATCTACACAATCTATATTATTATTTACCCTATTTTAAAAATAAAAAGGAAATAAAATAGTTCAAAAGTAAAAACAAAACATAAAATTAAAAATAAAAAACACATAAAAATTATAAAACATTAAAAAAGCAAAAAATTCGTAATTAAAAATCCATAAAAACATTTTAAAAACTAAAATTTTAAAAATAAGTAAAACTAAAAAAATAAAAATCATTATTAAATAGAAATGATTAATATTTATATACTTATATCCCCATTTGCTCTCAGTGGTTCGACATTATTCATACTTGTACCTGTACACATATTTGAAGAGTTACAATAAATTTTGACTCACACATACTTTGATATTCATTTATATATTGTGGGCTGATTGTTGATTTATTCTGTGAGATACCTGATCATTACAACGAATGTTGATCTAGCTTATTAGGTTAGCAGACCAGTCATTTATGGTTAATCAGTATACATGTATGCCTAGGATGGAGGAGGTGATGGTCCTCAACTCCAGTTGTCGCTTCCAAAAGGTGGCAGAGACCTTCGAAGCTTTCATGCTCGATCGTCGCCACAACAGCACGAGGGCCATGTCCCTCATGGATCTTACCTATCAGAGGTCCTCACTAGTAATACAAATCATGCTGCCATGCCCAAGCTCTCTCTATCTCTCTCATCCAGGGGTAGACAATGAGTCAGTGGATCCTTGGAAGGTGGTCGGAGTAGGGGTTAAATAGGAAGAAGATGAAGACCCGTAGGTGTTTGGGTCTCACTTTGCGGAGGGGATAAAGAGATGTGTCATTGGAGGAGGTAAGGGGAAGAGGCGTATGTGTTAGGATTTGGATTTGGTTCCAGGGAGAGGATAGGAGGCTGGACATTGGAGGGGAAATAGATAGCATTATGAATCACAGTTGATGGTTGGCTGGTCGATTAGGATTTAGAAGGTATTTCAATCGTAGGAGATCAGAGGCGACGATAGGACTGATTTTAGATGAAGAAGATTAGGGTGGTTACATCTGGTGAGGGGATAAGAAGTTGAGTAGTAGGCTTCATCGCATGGAGGGGATAAAGGTGATGGGATAATGGTTGGAGAAAGAAGGTGGTTAGGGGTTTGATCTGAAGAGTAAAGGCGGTCAGAGGAATTTGGCCTTTGGTTTCTTCTTATTGGGGCTGCAGATGGGAGGCGAAGCAGGCAGCGATGGCTGGAGGCAGGGGGGAAGAGCAGAACCCGCTGGATCGTGCCTAGATCCAATCATTGGGGAGGTGTCACGTGCTAGGCACATGAGGGAGGTTAGGGTGAAGGTAGGTAATAGTATGGCCATTGGATCATGATCGATCCAACAACCTATATTAAGTGCACTATGGGACAAAGGGCTTTGATCGAGGATGATGTGGAGTTGACTAGGCAGGTGAAGTGGCCCAATGCATGTATGCCTCACATGCAAATGTTGACCAGAGATATCAACCATGCGTGGAAATGCAAGAAAAATAATACAAAAGTACT
The DNA here is from genome assembly GCA_037367405.1 of Ottelia alismoides. Lineage (NCBI taxonomy): Eukaryota > Viridiplantae > Streptophyta > Magnoliopsida > Alismatales > Hydrocharitaceae > Ottelia > Ottelia alismoides. Next base: position 1,589,694 of record JAZKJV010011236.1, read on the forward strand.
AGATGAACTCATGAAGGACTTGAATGCAAATGGACTCATGTGTGCAAGATATGATTTTTTGGGTGATATTCTATGTATATAAAATATCATTATTTAAGTTTTGCATTTTTCGTTTGGTTTTCTTTGGATAATAAATGCATCAAAACTTAAACATGATTTAAATTAATGCACTAGACACAAATGCATTTTTTTATATTCTAGTGAGTTAATAGAAGTCATAATAAAGGAATGATTGTGAATTGTATACATGTGAATTAGGTTAATGAGCTCAAGTCAGAATTTGTATTTTTATTTATTTCTCTGATTTTTTAATTTTTAGTTTTATGTAATTAATTAAAACATGAAATGAAATAAAGAAATGAAAAAGGAATAAATCAAAAAGTGTCCAATATGTGCATGGAATAACAAGTCAAAAATAATTAAATATGTAAATATATAGTTAGGTCTCAAAGCCCAAATTTCACAAACGAACTCTGATTCTTTTGAATTTGATCTTGAGTTGTAGAGAACTGAATTTGCATTAATTCAAAAGTGCGTAAAGTGAAATTAGACATTGTATGCGAGCGATATCAACATTTATAGATTTCTGTCTTGGAATTTGGGTTTGGGTTTATTTCACATATATACAAGTTTGTAATGTTCTAGGATTTTTCATTGGTTAATATTAGTTATATATACACAATATAGTTGGTTTCATGTTAATTAAATTAGTGTGAATTAACTAAAAATAGGTGAAGTTAGGTGAAAATTTACAGATTAATATGAATGCAGAATGAAATGCTAATTTCTGTAAATTATTTACAAGTGCATGAATGCTAATTGTGGGTTATAAATACATGAATGCATCTTATTACTTAGGAAGAAGCTCTATTTTCATCTAATTAGAGTGATGAATCACAAATTCATCAACTATCCATCAAGTCAAGCTTATATGTCTTAACACCTTCAAAATCTCTGTAGATGTTACTACCCTGTGAAGATTCTTTGCTCAACTTTTTTCAGATCCTTGTCTATAAGACCCTTCTTAGCCTTGGCAATGACATACATTGCTCCAAAGTCAATCCACTAGATGTCACCCATCCTTGGTTGAGAGTTACACTCCATGTTAACTATAAATTCCATATTTTTCTTACAATTGTTATTATGCCCTTTAAAGTTTTCATGCCTTCTTCTTATTGGGGTAGTTGACCTTAAAGTGGCCAAACTTACAACAACCATAATATAAACTACATGGTTTTTTATCCCTTTTCCCTTGAATTTTACCTTATAGGGTCATTGTAATTGCAACAACCCAAGCCAATCTGGATTTGATATAGAGGTTCCTATACAGGGAGCTAATATCCAAATAGACCGCTTTACTTAACCAAGACCAGTCATCCAATGATGAGTACAATCGATACCATGGGTCTAATCACCACTAATCATAATATTATAAGTCCATATAAAACATAAAACAAAAAATGACATATAAACTAATTCTCACATGGTATCTGATGAATCTCCATTTCATTACCTTTATTCTTTCATTTTATCCTTTAATCCTTAGCTAAATGCATGTATATATCATTAATATGTCAAAATAAATACTCTATAATTTGTACAAAATACTGCATAAAATACTGTAGATTTAATGTATTTAATTCCAAAATTAAAGAATAAAGGAAGAAAAGAAAAAGAAATGAAATACCATAGGTGTTGAATGACCCTAGACCCCGAGACCCAGTCATCATGTTTACTTGGTCGATAAGGAACAAAGTAGGGGGAGATAAGGTAGATGAATTGTACAAAAAAGATAGAAAAAACCCAATTCTTTATTCATCTATACTTACTTTTTGGCACATATTTTACTTTATTATTTTTACACCTCAAATAATAAAACCTTCAACATGAATATTATAGGTAAAAATACAAATAAAAATATAAATGTTATTTCACAGAAAAATAATGCACAATGTGCTCGGGACGTACAAAATAAAAAGGCAAGGTAAAAACTTCATAGACCTGTATCTTCTCCATAATGTATCAAAATGGACAAAATCACCTTTAATTGTATATAATATTTAATAAGCTACTTAATGATGGTAGGTTCATGTAATTGGAGTTAAGATGCAAAAATTAGATTTTGAGCCTATACTGTATAGTATACTTGTATATTTTATTGAATATATTCATTCTTTATATTTTCTAATTCTTTTATTTTTATAAAATTTTAAGTATTATTTAAAATAGATGTACATAATTAAAATAAAATAATATCATAAAAAAGACAATAAAATAGACAAGTCTATTTTCACACATAGATGAAATAAATAAATAAATATATTTATATACCTATATAATAAACATCCCTGATTATTTAAATGCACATATAAACTCAAGAAAATATAATACAAATATCTAATTGTGTATTTAAATAAATTAAAAATATACAAAATACCTATATAAAATAATAAAATATATAATACAAAATAAAATAAAAATACCTAATTACAAGTATATAGACCTATATTTTACATGTAAATATTAACTTGTAATAAAAAACATTAAAAATAAATAACAATATGTATAACATACTACTTTAAATTACAAACATTATTCATGTTTTAATAAAATTTAATTAAATCATTTGTTATTTATTCTTGAATTTCCAAGGAATTTCCTCCAAAGAATTTTCTGGTTTGTCCACGTCGACCAACCAAAAGCTTTCCACGCTGACCTGGGGTCAACTGCCACCTTCTTTCTTCTTCGAGCGCTGAAATGTCAAACCCCTGACTTCATCCCTTTTCCTGCTCGATCTAACGATCAAAATGCCCCGTGCCTTGAACATCTTCTAAGCTTATGACCTTCAAGATTCCCGCCAGATCTTCAGGTGCGATCAATCTTCCCCGATCCGTTCTATATCGTCCATCGAAGTCCCCCTCCATTCAACCTATAAATAAACTCCTCTAGCTCCCCCATCAAGTTTGATCATTCTTTGATTGTTCTTAGCCCCTCAAAACCCTTCAAGTACCTTTCGCTTGGTGACAACTGGCGATTGGGCAGTTTTAGCAGTGAGGAGGAGCAACAGAGGAGTTGATCCACACCATCACCGAAGAGACCTTCCGACAGTTTAGCTTCGTCGGCCCTCAACTGGTTTGTGTCCCTTTTCTTCTATCTCCTAGGTAAACCTTAGCATAGATTCTTATTTCCCATGTTTAAATTTGAGTTTTAGTTAGTATATTAAGTCAATTTGTTCAGCCCCTTTTGACCTGGAGCTCGATCTCTAGGCAAATCTCTCATGGTTCGATTGTTTTCCTGACTCGATCCGCCTCCATCTCGATCTCTGTCACCTTCTCCATCTTGTGTCCATCTTCCCAACCCAATCCATCACGGATATGGCGAATCAGGATTCGTCCTTTGCCTTCTCGTCAGAACCTCAATGCCACTCCATCCATCTTGTTTTTTTAATTCATTTGCTGGTCGAGATGCTTCGTCTCGAGTCGAGCAATGTTTTAGTGAAGGAAAAGGGCCTTGAAGACCCATACAGTGCTGTGGATCGCTCCTAGAGTTGCTCTAGGTCACCTAGAGACAAATGAGCTCCTAGATCTGCCATTGAGTCATCTAGATCCCATCTGCCATCTCTTGCAGTTGTGGAGGAGTCATAACAACCCTTATCGCCATTAGATCGAGGAAGGCACGTCGGACGGAGGAGAACATGCCAATCAAAGCGAGCTCAGGTGGGTGGTCTTAGTTGTTCATCCAACCCACCTCCCAGCCGTAAGATCAAGAACACGACCCCGATCTAATCTGGGTCGTCTGTTCTATATGAATTGTTGTCGTCCTCCAACAACCAGATCATCCATGTGAAAGCAAAAGAGCGGTTGGATCCAAGCATGTTAAGTGGTAGAATTTGAAGATATATCCCTCGGCCTTTTGTTATTTGTGAAAGGTTCTATAAATATATAATTTAGTTGAAAAATTTATAGACATTTTGCATGTATGCTCTTGGTACTTTTTGATTTTGCACTTTAGTTTAGTGCCAGGTCACCTCATGTGTACTCCCATGTGAGGGGGCATTTACAAGTGTACCCCTCCAAGTCTTGTATTTATTATTTAGTCCTTAAAAATCAAGTTGTAGTTCAAAACTTATGGTTATTTTGCATGCGTGCCCTTGAGCTTTATTTAATTTGCAAATATTCCACCGCTAGCTTGATTTATTTTTATTTATGCATTTTTTTATTAAAAATAGCTCCTGAGCTCTGATAAATTTGCAAAAATAGATATAAGTGCATGATTGATTGCTTGTTCACGCTATACATTTCATTTGCCATTTTGCTTGCATTTATTATTAACTAAAAAATCAAATAGAGCTATTTTATTCCCTATTTGATTTAGAAAAAAATAAAAAATACAAAATCTTTTCTAAAAATTACAGAAAATTATATATTGTTTACTAGCCTATTTTATAAGTCCAGACCAAAGATCACAAAAAAATGTCAAAAGGAACCTTAAAAATAGCAAACCCTACTAACCCTAAAAAATTATAAAACATTCTCTAAAAATCCAAAAAATAGTTCTCTAGCTTGTATATATATATTATACTAAAATTGATTTTGAGAAATTTTGAAGCAATTTGATATTTTTAAATCTCAAATCAATTCATCCTAATTTAAAAGTTCATGTTTTGCCTTACTTCTGATTTTAAAAATACAAAAATATTACTAAATTTTGCAAAAAAAAATAACAAAAATAGAAGAATATTTAAAACCCAAAAATGTTTTATTTCGAAATCTCTATCTATATTTATCTATATTTATAATTAGTATATTCTATATAGCTTATATATACCTATATAGTGTTATATATATAGTTTATATTATTATTAATTATTATAAATACCTTCTAAATATTTTAAAACCTTTTTTAGAAAAGGATTATTCTTGGGGATATTTTCTATTTTTTGTATAATTATTATATATACTATTATACATTACCCATATTATATATATCATCTTATATACTTATATATATACTCATATATATTAATTATATAATGAAAAAGAAATTAAAAAATAAAAAATTAAAAAATATTCATTAATTTAAAAAGATAAAAATTTAAATTAAAAAACCACAACACATTGGTTGATATTGTGCACACTTATACATACATATACACTTGTATTATTTATTTATAAATAATATACATTTCTACATCCCGTGCTCCCTATGTTCGACCCCTACTTGCAAGGGGACGCATAATGGCGTCCACTTCTTAGGAGGTGGACGCACCCGAGCCGCAAGGAGGTGGGCTCTTCTACTTGTGTGCTGACCATGATAGAGCAGGAGAGGGAGACATAGAGAGGAGGAGAAGAAGCAATACACTTAACATTTTTGTTTTCTTTTGTGAGGAGAGATTTTGTTTTATTTTTGTACAAGTAATTTGTAATAGTATGGACTTGGACACTTCACACCTAACAAGATTCATTGTCTGGGTGTCTGTTCACTTGTGGGTCTCATCACGTTTTTTCGTGTTTGTCACTTTCTTTTATTTTGTTTCTCGAGTTTTGAGCTTTCCACCTTTCTTTTTATTTATTTTACGTGATTGAGCCCCTAGATTTAGGCTTTCTTGACTCAGTAGCCAGGTCCACAACCTTAATAGAAGCATGCACCTATAGTGATATACACTTGGACTTAGTCAAATAATTAATTGCCACTTGCTTGAATTTGGAACCATGAGAAACTCCACACAACGTTTGCAGGACCCGTTGTGGCGAGCATCGAGGAGTTTTCAAAACCGAACACTTTGGATACATTTTTGAGTGATTAGCATTTGGTTCTTCCTGATAATAGCAATTCTTGTTTAGGATGCTTCATCGCTTTTGCATATCGCTCATATAGTGTAAATATTTCAATTCTACCTTGCATACTATATGGAGAGTGCTAGGAAGCACTATGAGTCTTCTTACTTTGCATGCATCATTTGATACGAGAGTGAGATTTCCACTTTCGTATCCACTTCCATTGCTTTTCTATTCTCTCCCTCTGTTTTATATCACTTAGGATTAAAAGGAAAATACAAAAAAATCATTAGGCAATTTGCTTTGAAAAATACCCAAAAAAGTGAAAACCAAAAGCTAAACAAGGGGACTACTAATAAAATTTTGACCTTAATTAAAATCAGTAATGGACATCCTTATTTTGGGTTCATAAAGCCCTCATTGCTTTCAAGTACCATTTAGACTGAGTGAGGCACCCCCCCTAAGGATTAGATCCAAAACCCGATCCGTAATATCCTTGATTATCGCATGGGTTGGCAAAGTATTGGTGCTACTATTGTACGTGGGCGAGTATGGCCTTGTAGATGACAATGTTCCCGCCTTGTGTGGAGCATCCTACTTGGTCCGAAGTATTGAGCATAGGCCACACCCTCATGGGGGTGCCTTTCTCAGTGTCCCACGATCGAGTACCGTGCTTGCGAGGGAAGTATTAGTTTTACCTATTGGCTTCCTTTCTCTATTTCTTTAGTCGAGTAGTCGTCCAGGCATGAGATCAAGGACCTCAAAGTGCGCACATCACATGTTACAAAGGAGGTGTAAGAAGTATGGGGTACTTTCCCGATGGTACACACACTCCTATAAAGATAAACCTTATAAGGACTTGTTATAAGATTTGCCTGCAAAAAAACCATAAAATCGAAAAGATAAAAATAACCGAACACTTATGGCTTCACTTGGGTTGAGTCAGTGAATTCACAACTTGTTTGGTGTTTGTTTGATTAGATTGAAGTCAAAGATCAAGTCCCAGACACTTGTGCAAATTTTTCCTTTCATTTTCTCTTCTTTCATTCTCATTTATCCCCCGCTCACTTTGAGTCATTCTACTATTTTACACTCCTTTTATTTCTTGTTCATCTTCGCATCATTCATCCGCTCTCGATCTTCTCTTTAACTCTCGAGATGGCAACTCATGGATGGCTAAGTCCGGACTTCGCTGACATCCACATCGATTCCTTGTCCTCGACTTCTCCAATAATCCGAGGCGATTCCTGAGAATCTAGTTCAGAATCCGTAAACTGATCTCCAGACTGCCCGCCTTCTTTAATAATTCGGGATCACTTTTATCTCTAAATCTACCTATTTTGGATGGAAATTGATTTCACTATATATACATCTCTATCCTTAATGAAATTTTGTGTTGACCTTAACACAGGTCGATTCTTTTCATCCGGTGCTTCAATACAGATTGATCAGGACATCATTCCTTGTGCAGATCAATAGCCCTATATGGAGCCTGCTGGAAAGGGGAAAGGACCTCAGCATCCACAACCACAGTTAGGCCAGCAGTCGAATCAGAATGCGGTGAACACCTAGCTTCTTGCCTCCATATAGGCCGTACAACAACAACTCACCGAGTAGGCATTGACCCAAGTCACTTTCCAAGATATGTTAAATGATTTGAGGAGAAGGAGAGGTCAACCAGGAGGAGGAGGAGGAGAAGAAGAACTCAGAGGTGGACCCCATGGAGGTAGAGCAGAGGAACCGAGAGGAGAGCGACCCAAGCCGACTCTCAAGAAGATGTATAACCTCAGAGCTAGAAAATTAGCCAAATGAATTCAGATCCTTGTTGTCCATGCCCATTTTGATTTGAAGCTTTAAGTCTTGGCGCTTCTTCCCACATTCCATGGGAACACGAATGAAGAACCATACTTCCATCTTCAATAGTTTGAGTGCATCTACAGAACCACTCACTACCCTAACATCCCGTTAGGTGTAGTAAAAATGACAACCTTCCCATTCAGCCTTTAGGATGAGGCACTCCACTGGATCAATCATTTGGGGAAGGTCGTCACCACCTGGGAGAAGCTGAAGTCCTCCTTACAAGTTCTACCCTCTTGGGCGACTGAATTAGATACACGACCGCATTGCCAACTTTACCCAAGCCACTCATGAATCTATTCATGAGGCTTGGGAGAGGTTTACTAATTTGCAAGAAAAGTCTCCCCATCATGACATCCCGCAGACCATCTTGGTCCAACATTTCTTTGGGGGACTTACCATTGAAAGACATAAGCTCGTCGATGCTGCTTGTGGCGGGTCACACTTCAACAAAGACGAGGACGTCGTGTGCTAGATTTTTAAAGAAATGACAGAAGGAGAAGCTGACTTGTTGTCGTTCCATGATTATCAATGCCAGCCATAGATTCACCAGAAGCCAGTACATATGGCAGTGTCACACGAGACAGACATGGATGAAAGCTCCAACTTGAGAATCATAAGGAGCCACTTGTCCAAGGTGGATATTATTGAAAAGCAATCACAAGACCTTGAGAAACTTGTTGTGATCAAACAGAGGACCCGGAATTTTGACAAGTCAGATCAAATCACCAAGCAACGGGAGCTGTTGGTGATCACAATTAGCGCATGCCAGTCTGTATCTGCATCGACATCGAGTCTTGTTGAGATGAAGGAGCCATAACCACCTCAAACTCCTCAGCAGAGTCCCTCTCAACCAGCGGTCCAACACGTTTACTATGTGCATGCCCCCGAGCCATCATCGCCTTAGTAGCCACAATAGTTGCTAGTTGTGTATCAGTCAGAGCCTCAGATTCTCGCAGATCTATTCTCTCCTCCACCACCTCTCATTCAGGATGTGAATGGAGTTTGGTCTAACAATGCACAGCTGGCCCGTCCAGGTAGACCTCAACAGGGCCAATCTGTCAATTCCAGTCCATTCCCTCAACAACAAGGAGGGAGATTTGTCTAAAGAATCAACAACCTCATCACTAGTACTCTTAGCCATATCAGCAGGACTGGAGACAGAATTAATACCAACAACCGTAATGCTGATGAATTTGCATTTATCATCTTTATTCATTCATTTTAGCTAAAAATTCCTTATAAACCACTTGTAAATATCAACAAATCTATTCTTTTATTAACTCTCATTCTTGTATAAATATTGTATCTTTATCACTATTTTAACCTAAAATAAATAAATAAATAAAGGAAAAATTAAGAAAATCCAAGACTCTATATATGTAATAGATACACGCTAAATCTGACCCTGATAGTAGGTTAAAACCTGAGCTAATCGACAAGGAATAAAGTAAGGGGAGATAAGGCCTATCTGCCAAAAATTCAAAAAATTGATCTTCACTTGTATATATCCATCACATGTATACTACTGTATATAATACACATTCTTTTCATTAATTTATTCATACTTAAATTAACCTCAAAGTTGTTTTCTTCTTGAAACTGTTACATAAAAATATTTTGTAAATATTAAAAATAATTCCAAGAACATGCAGTATACATTGTGTAAATAACAACACTCCAAAAAAGCCACAAAGATAAACTTATCAGATCAACATCTTCTCCAACACAACTCAGAATTAATCAAACTCACTTTCATTGTACTCCAAATTAGATAATCTTTAAAATGAAGGTGGTTTCATAAAAATCAGAGTTAAGGTGTGAAATATGGCTAATTGGGGTGTTATTGTATATTATACCTATGCATATTATTTATTTACTTATTTTCTTGTACATATATGTATATATTGTATTTTTAATTAATTAAAAATATTGAATTTGAATTATATAAAATACAAATAAAAATTACAAAATCAAAAATCAACAAAAATAAAATCATGTAAATAATATATATACCACTATGTATATGCTATAAACACCTCTATTTATTTAACCTAGTTCATTACTTTATAAAATTCAATTGAAAATATAATTAAAACCCTTGTAAAATATTGCAAATTAATACACTATTAAATTAAGTATATATTTGTATAATCAATTAATTAAAAATCAAAGCATTGTGTATATAGGTATAAATACTTATAAATAACACATTCAATTATTTTTACACTTGTATATACCTTATTTAATTAATTAAAAATCACCTAAATTAACCATATTTTATCCTTAACATTTTGATTTAAATTATCTAATTATTAAAAATCAATTTTGATTTTTTTCAAATTTATTAACATTTGAATGCATTTTTGTCATTTTCCCTATTTCGTCTTTTCCTGTGCGCATCCTAATTGGTCGACCCGGATCAACTCTACAGTCCACGTCATCTTCTCTGCATTTATTGCTGCCACCCTCCATCTCTTAATTTCCCCTCGTGCTACGATCATTAACCTCTCACAATTTCTTCTAAGATTTTCTCGCCCTAACCACTAACTCCACCGCCAGCCCACTCGCTCTGTCGATCGTGCCTCGATCAACTCACGATTTGACTTTCAAAACATTCTTTCATAGGTTGGTGGGAAGTTCTATCTACATACTCGGTAGGCTAGGTCGACTCCCTCATCCATTAACAATTGCACGCAGTTCCTTCCCTGATCGGTAGCCCTCAGCTGCGGGAATCATTAAAGAAAGAAGGCCTCCCTCTCGCATAAGTCTGAACCCTGGAATGGTCTTCTATCTTGCTCCCCCCGCTATTCATACTTACGGAGGGACAAAGCAAGGTTGGGAAAGAATGACTAGACTACTTCTGATACGAGAATCCGCTAACTCGTGAATGAATGAGACTGTCTGAGATCTCGTCGCTGGAAAATCTGCCACCTCAGAAAATCTTCCTTGGAAATCCGTCAAATAGACCCCGGTCTCTCAAAGAATCGGGTATAGATCCCATGGGAGATGTTTGGGTATAATTCTGAATTTGCTATTACATGTTTCTCTAGTTTTTGTTGTTTTTTATGTTGAAACGGTCTTTCTTTATCCACGGGAAATGAGTTTTGATGTATTGGGTGTATCCGTCTTTATAGAAGCTTTCATTTTTATGTTTTCGTTGATTCCTCACTGCAAAGCCTCCAACAATCGAGTAGGTGATCAAGTCCTCTCCTGTGCCTCATAAGGTCTCATCTCTGGTTCGCTCGGCTCGTACCTTTACATGGGACCTGACACAACCTTCCCTTGCTTGCAGTTTAGCTTAGGAATCGAGGCCCCCACCCTCTTGTATAATTAGTAGTTGATGTAGAAGTCAGTGTGCGTGAATTTCTAGTCCGGGAGAGGATTTGTGGCACTCTCCTATTAATACACCCCATCGTCGATTGATCTGATTTTAGCCCCAAAAAATTTTCAGAGATTAAGAGAGAGAGAGAGAGAGAGTCAACTCCAGTGATAGGGGAGCCGACCTTCGATTAGGAGCGCGATTTGAGGGTTAGATTCACGATTCAAACTTCTCGCTGGACCTCCACTGGTGTAGTCTCTCCTCTCTGCTTGCTGCAACAGATTGAGGCTGATCTCCCTTCATTTCACTCCCTAGGTATCCTTAGGTTTCATTTCTTTGATTTTATTTTGCAGTTTTTGCGTTCTGATCCTTCATTTAGTCAAATCATATCTTTAATCATCTTCCTTCAATATGCAAGATTAGAGGTGTTCCAACCATTTACATCTATTTCTGACTCAATCTTTACCTTTTCCTGACTCTTCTCCATCTTTCCCACAGTCTGACCCCCTTAGATCATCCCAGATCTAAGGACCTGCTCCCATCTCAAACGACCCTTGCTGGAGCCTACACCCACTTCACCATTTCTTTTGTTTTCTCGTTAATAAAATGATTGGAGGACATTTTCCGAGCATCATCTGCATTGCAAGGACCAGGAGTGCGTTTAGGAGTAAGAATCAGCATCTGAAGGTCCACTTGGGGCCGAATACATTCAGACCTCCAAATCTTGCTCGGGACATCCCCGGTCACCTTTGATCCTTCCAAACGACGCAGGAGCTCAGCAAGAATGGGCACATGCCTTCAGGTGTAGACTTGGGTTGAGATCAACCGTGATTTGGTCGATCAAAGCTCGAGTCTTAGTCCATTCTTCCCAATTCTTCCATCGAGCTTCAACACCACACAATCAAGAACATGATGTCCATATTCAATCTCGATCGTCGATAAAGCCCCAAATAGTAGTCGTGGATTAAAGCTCCGGATCAGATCACAACCACTCGAGCATGCCTCATCGTCAGCCATCTGATCAACATCTAGACGAATCACAGCCGTAGATCAATCCACGTGTATTAAGGGTACATTTGCGCCCACCGCCTTTATTTATTTTGCAAATAAGTCCTTCTAGGACACGTGTTTACATGTAGGCCATTGAACATTTTCATTTTAATCCCCTCCATTTATTTTAATTACAATATACTCCTATTTGAATGTCAAAGTGTGCTTGGGTAATTTGCAATAAAGACCCCAACATGTTTATGTTATTGACTGGTCCCTAGAAATAATTATTTACATTTAAGGCCAATCCAATGCATCACACGTGCGCCTGGTACACATATTTTGGATAAATTACAAGTTCACCCCCACACTTTTTAGCTGTGTTATTATTTAGTCTTTAAAATACTTTTCTTTGCATTCATACCCCTATGTATCTACATCTTTATCTTACATGTTAAACATCATGGTAGATCTATGTTAAGTACATCTTACGACACTAATTTGCATTTATGTTATTTTTATTATTTTTAAAATTCAAAAACACCATAAAAAGTCCCTGTTTGCATTTTAAATCATTAAAAAATATAAAACCTTTTGAAAAATTCTAATAAATTCATGGCTGATTATTTTTTTTATTTTAATTACAATACCATTTTCGCTTTTTAATTCCCCATAAAGACCAAAAAAAGGAAAGCACTCAAAACACACATTCAAATAAATTCACAGAAAATTCCAAAAAATCATAAAATACCTTTCTAGAAAGGACAAAAATTTATCTATCTATATGTGCATATTTCATCCATTTTATTTCATTTGCTATTTTGCAAAATCTAAAAACATTCACGTTGTGTTATGTTTCCTAATTTTCTTGTTTTTCATTTATTTGAAAACATTAAAAATTTCTAAAACTCTGGAAAAATCCTAAAAATGTTAGAAAAAAGTTCAGAAACTAAAAAATAATTTTTGTTTAATTTTGTATCTATTTTTGACATATTTGGAAAATACGAAAGAGTGGTTGGTTGTATTTATTCATTTTCTCTATTTATTATTTCATTATTTTAAAAATTAAAAACCATTTGTAAAATAAAAATAATATAAATCATAAAACCAAATAAAAATATAAAATTAAATTCCATAAAAATTAAAAGGATAAAAAATTCATAAAAACCTAAAGTAGTTAGCATAGAAGTCCTCATTATTTCCGTTGATTCTATCATTAAGTTAATAACCCTCGGAATTTTTTTGTAGCCTCCCTGAGTTCGATCCTGTATGCTATACATGTAAATAATTAAGCTCCATACTTCAATTTAATGAAGACAAGTTTAATAATCAGCATTGATTCATCATCTTTCCCTCACTCATAATTCTTGTACTTACATTCATTTTCTTGTTTGTTGGCTTGAGCTGTATATAAAAACAATACTTTTTGTTGAGAGATTTTTAAGGTTATAACGACACTGCACTTTAATATCGTTAAATTAAAACATTGGATTTCCTTGTTCAACAAATGGCGTCGTTGCCGAGGAGGCACGATGAGGGTAGTTAGGTTTTTCTCCTAACCTGTTATTCTTGGTTGTAGATACATGTTTCTCTCTCTCTCTCTCTCTAATTTTCTCTATATTTTTTTGTCA